>JAGSMT010000320.1:0-144946 GCA_029286875.1 Lamproptera curius
CAAAAGAGTAATATTTAACATCCGTTAAACATAAAATAAGATGAATACACAAAAAGTTATCTCAAAAATATAATCTTTGATATCATTAATGTAATGGAAGCAAAGGAAATTGGATTTTCTTTACTCGCGAGCGAATAACTTGATAATACGGGTAATATGAAAATGAAAATGCTGAAAATGGTAAGATATATCAGAAATGTAAATGTAGTAATGTTGGACCCATAAAATTTATATACTTCAAATTGTATTTTTATGCTTATTAAATAACGATCATTTTTTTTATTTAGCTTTTCAGCAAGGTATTTTTTAATTCCAATCGGTATTATATTTGTTAGTCGGTACGACACGTTATTTTTTTGTTGAGGAAACTATTATTTTTGTAGGTTTATTATACGCCTTCTCCACAGGCTCATTATCCCTCTTAGCCATTTTTCCGAGTTCACGTACGTACCTAAAAAGCTACAAATATTTATTATGATAGAATTCACACTATATATAAAATTATAAATCTATAGATAGATAATCCAGTTCCGTTTTTTTAATATTGTTTACTAGTAAATATTTCTATTGTTTACGCGAATATTATACATTATTAAATAAAATGACTTTACGGATTTTATCGCGTTTATTTTACATTTTAAATTCAACGCGAACACTTTCAGCGCCGTGGTCACGGTAGACTGAGATGTCAGTGTTTGTTGCCAGTGCTGAAGCGGATTTCCAGATCTTATTTTAATTATTTATTTTGTTTGACCCGACCATGCAATGAACTGGTTTTACTTCACAGTCCAGTGGATTATGCTTGTTTAAATTTAAATTTAATTCGGGACTCAGCAGTGGTGAACCAGCATCTTCTCATTGAAATTTGGATGTTTCTATCTCAGCTCACGGATCATCCTCGGAATCGTGCTCTCAGTATTCTACGGTGATTATGGACACGTTAGATATAATTCTCATAGAACAACTGTTATCGGATGACACTACTTATAGGACGGTCAAAACTTACCCTACTACTAAAACGCTCAAATTAACTAGCGATCTTATTATAAAGCACTCCGAAAAGTTAATCTTGACGTTAAATTGATGAAACCTTCATGTCCCAAGCCCCAAAATTGTATGAGTTGCCTAAAATACACAAATTTAATGCTCCATTGCGCTCTATTGTTAGCCAATTTGACTCACCTACTTGTAAATTGGCTCAACATTTACTAAAATTTTACCATTATTCAGCTTTTCAGCAGCTTTTCGTCATTTTAGCTTCATACCAAAGGATTTTACCATTTTGTTAGTGAGGTTTGATAATAAGATCAGCTAGTTAATTTGAGCGTTTTAGTAGTAGGGTAAGTTTTGACCTGTCCTATAAGTAGTGTCATCCGATAAAGTTGTTCTTATTTAGAATTATAATCTAACGTGTCCATAATCACCGTAGAATCTACCTTTGAAGAGCACCGATTCCTACCGAGGATGATCCGTGAGGCTATTGAGAATAGAAAACATCCAAATTTCAATAGAGAAGATGCTTGGGTTCTACCACCTGCTTGGGACCCCGTAATTAATAAATTTTAAAAAACCCAAGCATAATACCACTGCTGACTGTAAAGATAAAACCAGTTTACAAGGTCGGAGTACAAACTAAAAATAATTAATTAAAAATAAGATCTGGAAACTCCGCTTCAGCACTGACAAGAAGACACATGACATCTCAGTCTACCCCGTGACCACGGCCGCTGGAAAGTGTTCGAAACATCGGGAATTTAAAAATGTAAAATAAACGCGATAAAATCCGTAAAGTCATTTGATTACTAGTATTAAGAAATGCAACAATGCAATGAGGCCTTTTGATAACATCTTAGATCTGCAGTAAACGTGGTCCACCGGATGAAATTTCTATTTTCTCTCTTTATGCAGTGGCATTCTATTACCCAAGTATTATTACATAGCATAGTTTTAACTATTCACCATTTCCTTGGTAAAGTTCTTTAAAAGAATTCCATGTTTACGTTTTTTAAGAATATGTTTAAAAAGTCATTATCATGTGTTCCATCTAGAATAATTATTGGGGCTTCTTATATATAATTAATGATACAAATGCAAGTGAAAATGTAACAAGCTTTTTAGTTAGCTAGTATTAAATGATCAGTTTTGTCTCTTACATTAACTTATATCGATTTAAAGGAGTTATTGCTCAAAATTTGTATGAATTTTATCAATATAATTTATATAATTTATTTGTAGTAAAAAATACAAATGAAAATAAAAACATTGTCTGCAATACTAGAATATTAATCCTTTGAATGAGTTTTATAAACAATGTTGAGGCTTGAACGCAATTTCGTTTATCGATAGTTCTGACGTATAACCAATTTCGATGAACAAAGACTAAAAACGACTATTGGTAGTTGGATTTTGGTATATTATAAAGTACATTTTTACCGGTGGTAGGTCGCCCTGTTTATAGGAGACCGTCTGGGTGCCTATTTCTGCCACGAAGCACGAGTGTGAAAACACTGTTGTGTTCCAGTTTGAAGGGCACCGTAGCCAGCGTATTTACTGGGTAATCGAGACTTAACACCCTATGTCTCACGGTAGGCAGCGCGTTGGCGATACCACTGGTATTGCCAATGTCTATGGGCGTCGGTGACCACTTCCTATCAGGTGGCCCGACTGCTCGTCTGCCTGCATATGCCATAAAAAAAAATCTATTACTTTTTGTACCGAATAAAGAATGCATTGCCCAAAAGACGCAGCACAAAAATCCTGGATTAAGAGTTACTTGCTGTAGATTAACATATCAGTTTACGTCAAAAGTTTTGAATTTTAAAGGTAAAATTTATATTAATGTTACCTAAAAATAAATCATCTTATAGAAAGTCTAAACTATATTATTATTAAAGTGTAAAAACATCTTAATATTATTAAACATGAAAGGATTTTTTGATTAGTTCTGGTTAAAACTAGGTTTCTTTTAGAATTAAATGTATCCTCTGAGCGATATTTTTTTTAGTTTTGCAAAAATGTAGGTGAATCAGTAATTAAAATCCTAGTATTTGAAAACATCACGCAAAGATTTTCGTGCAAACAGAATATAACCTAAACAGTTATCGCAATACAGTAGTAATTTGTCTCGTTATTCTTAAATTGTAGAAATGCATTTGCTTTTATTCGGTGCACATAAATAATTCAAATTCAACGTAATTCAGTCCCTTTGTAGCTTTCTGTAATGTTAAATTAGGTATACCTTAAGTACATCATCATAAAAGCCATTTCAAGGTGTCTATGAAGTAAGGAGAGCGTTATTATACAAAATTTTATATTATTTATTACAAAATTACGGTTACGTTAATTAGACTCTTTAAGTTATAGACAACTCTAAATTAATTTTTGCCTCTGATTCCACTTTGATGTCTTCTTTTTTTGGGATCTTAGTAATACAGTTACATACGTTGGATTAACATAAAGGCACATTAATGCAACTGCCTTCGTAGCCTAGTGGTATGGGCGTATGCTTTACAAACCGGAGGTCGAGGATTCAAATCCTGCGGGGACTAAAAAATTTTCATTGTTATTACCTAGTTGGTTCGTGCAAATTGGGCCGATCACCCAATTGTCTGAAAAGTAAAATGACCCATGCGTTGGATGGACATGTAAAAAGTCGGTCCACCCATCAAGCCGCATTGGACCAGCGTGGTGGGGTACGGTCCAAAAGCCCTTAATGGATATGTTGTTTTAGGTGGTCTAGGTCCAGCAGTAGACTATCACATGCTGATGATGATGATGATGAATGCAATATGAAAATTTACTTTTTTGATGGTAATTAATACATACAACATAGTAACAAGCACTGAATCATAATTTAAAGACAGGGTAATAAAAGTCAGGTTTACTAACAATGACTCTAATCAGGTAATCATACTATATATCTAATAATCTCTATATCTGATTGTAGAACATATAGAAATTGATGAGCGCGTTTAAGAGTAGTGATTTCCAGCTATATGACAAAAAACGACCATGACCGACATAGAATAAAATGGCTTGCTTGTCAAACCCTTCAAGAATCGGCTAAATCATTGTGGAGATTATTAAGTATGTAAGATAAGTAGATTAATATAATATAAGATAACGTTTCAAAACAATGAAAATGATCCAAAAGCAGGATTATTGAAGATATTAAACCATGTCAATAGATGAAACCCGATAAAATTATGATGTTTTATATTTTAAAAAATTACACTAAAAATTATAATGTTCGTGGTTCGACATTTTACATGCTAATAAATCGATTTCATGTCTTAATAAAATTGTAAATTAAATTTATTACGGAACTTAATAAATGATTTTACTAACCTAAAATGCAATTCCTGCAACAGTTTTTAGTGCTGCAAAACATGCTGATAATAAAGAATAAGTTTAAAAGATTTTGGTCAAATAATAAAAGCCATCAACGTCAGAAGACAGAAACCGTCTTAGAAATTAAGTGAAGTTTTTTATGACGATTACGGATGACGTATTTATTAACCTGAAAAATCAAATAATAATGTGACGTTCATATACGTCACCGAAGTGTGCAAAATACATTGCCACAACCTTTTCTCCATATGAAATAGGTTTAGAAATGAGCAATTATTTAGAGTCGTGATAACAATGAGATTATAAATTAAGATTGATGAGCACTCCCAAGTACTCCTAAATAATCATGAGGTTACGTTATAGCTTATTTTTAATTTATATGTATATTATATTAAAGAGCCAAGTAGTCATAAAATCAAAATATTTTTCGTAACGAAAATTATCCTTATATTACTTTTCGATTACCCTACATTTTCTTTAATTTCTCAGTGTTAAAAATTGTTGCAGACGATGGTTTTAAATTCAATGGCAGTAATTTTCAATATTATATTATGATTAAGTAGAGTGCAAGTCTAGATAATTCAATATTTGTAACTGAATTATCTTGTAATAGCCTATTACCTCACATTCTTAATTTCTCATGTAAATTTTGCATGAGGTTTTAAATCAATGGGTAATTCGATATATCATGATGGAGAGTGAATCTAGAAATAATTTTAATTTTATGTATGATTTTAAGTTTCTATAAGAATTATATTTAGAATGTAAAGATTATTAATGAAGTGACAAAAAATATTATTGTTATAATTTAAAATAACGCAATTAGTATTTAAAAGCAGTACTGATGAAAATATGATCTACAGATAAATTATAATGCTTATGAACACTAACGTTCTACAACAATTGCGAACAATCATTTTAGGTATGATTTTTTTTTCATTTTGTTTAAAAGCGTCTACTAGTAGCATCGTCCTACAATATAGGCAATTTGTGGATGTTTCTTAATTGAATAGATAGTGAACAACGATTGCACGCTGCTCCTCGCACTCGCTAGTTCGCTTGGCAAGTTTCAAAACTTACAATGTCAGAAATATGAAATTGTCTACAATACTGTTGACAATTTCATATTGTACTTTGCTAGTTTAAGTAAAAGATTCCTTATATTTGCATGATTTAAAATCATGGACATATCAAAGGAACATTTACTTTTAAATTGTAATTATTATTGATTAAAGCGATAAAACGAACCCCTCAAATGCGCACACTGCCCCGTGACATGTAAACCTACTTTAGTACGCGGCCAACTGCCTAAAGGATTAGTAACACAAGTGTATTATAGGTCATATGTATGTACATAAACCATTTATCAATACATTTTATATTTAAAAAAAATCCTGTTTGTTTAAAAAGTTTTAAAGTAGATTGTACAGAAAGAAGTATATTTTAGCATTTCACCTTTTTTCAACCTTTTGAGGGTTAACATGCCATTAAAGTAACTTTCGAAACTAAAAAGTCAACAATATATTACTAAAAATGCGGTCGGATGCATTTTGGACGGTAAAAAGTAAATTGCACCGTTACTTACTGAAAAAGTATTAAATAAATTCCTTACTTATTGCGAGACGACCCAGATATCTGTCAGCTCTTACAAAGAATGCCTATTTTTTGAGTACATGCATAACATTTATTGAAGTAATAAAAGTTTATATATACACATATTTTTGAAAGTAATGACGTACGTTAAAGTCATGTTTTTTAATAATTATAAAAGTTTTTACATATTATACAGTTCTAGTTCAGTTAAATCTTATAACATGTTGTTTGAAAAATCCATAAACACACGCGTTCATCGCAATTTAAAACAACTCTGACCCATCTATCAGTAAGAGGAATGACCTCGGTATAATGAAAAACGGCCCCGGCCCTTACAAATTTACGAGCTTTTCCTATTGCAAATTTGCAGGTCGTCGTAAGTAGAGAGTTAATGACGGTTTAAAACATGACATTTTACAACATTTGCAACTATTTAAGCACCGAGTTAATTTTATGTTCGTTTAATTTTACATGTTCGCAATAATAGTTAATTTGATTGTAGAAGAGTTTTTGCGTAATAAAGTTAACCTTTATCTATTTGTATTAGAATAGAATAATATTGTGAACCGCACAGCGGGCTAAAGCCTCATTTTACAAGTGATATTAATAATTCATTTATATTATAAGCATAAAAATTGAAAATGATAACCTTTAGATCTTAGGGTTTCATTGCATGGTGCCTAGTCGGTAGCCTAGCGAGGTATGCATATGTAGCATATCTAGTATAGCAAAATTTAAGTTTATAATTAAAGCAACGTAATTATTAAATAAATATCTGTAAAATTTATATCATTAGTTGTGGTTAAAATATGGTCGATAAAGATATAAAGTCAAGTTTAAATTTAAGCCGCAGATAATAAGCGCTTTAATGAACACATCATTAAATATGGAACAAATTTCATTTATGGAACTTTTTAGTGTACCTACTTGTCAAATTGTCATATTATAATCGTATAAATATTTATCGGTTTGTCAGGCTAGCCGTAAGCTAATTCCATTTTTAATTATGGTTTTTACTAGTATTTTATTTAAAATTAATAAATCCGTATTTATTTAAAATTAATTAATACGGATGGGAACAGGAAAGGGGTTTGTTTTACTTGCAAAAACTAAAACCACCACGTTTCAAGCTTTCCTAGTCTTCTGCAACCCCACCACTGATGGCCACTGAAGCAGCCCCATTTTGGGTTTACGGCACGTTGGAATAAGCGCAACCCTTTATGTGGGCAACAGACTACAAAAAATTCGATTTTGAATTCGTCAAATATATTTTACGAATCTATTTGATACGATAGTTAAGAGTGACCACAATTGGCAAAGATAACGCTTTTATATTATTATATAGGTCATTACATTTGTGTTTAAAAAGGTTTAGCTAACTCACCTTCTGAACAAAAATATGACAAGACGTACAAGTAGGAATAAAGCATCGCGTATAAATGAATATAAAATTAATTCAGTACGTATTGACTCTGATTAACTTCCGAAAAAAATGCCGATTTCTTTCAACAAGTCGATTAAAAATTGGAATAATAAAAAATCACTACTAACCGACTTTTAAGAATTATATTTTTATTATTTAAACGGAAAAACAAATACTTCCTAACGTGTTTTTCTACTGGATATCTCTTTTAATTTATTTCTCATTTCTGGAAATCATCATTAAATGGAAAACAAATGAAGCCCAATAAAAAACTTATTCTGATAACCATTTATATATAGTATAAAAGATTAATTTGTAATGCTACTTTTAGTATTGTATTTTAATATTTACATATTAAATCCCTAATATCTTTAAAATGTCACGTATTACATGTTTTTTATATATAGATTGTGTCATAGTGTTTTTAAACGCATTAACTTTCATGTTAACTCACACTATATTACCTTGAATATACTGCAATTTTTAACAACGTTTTACATTAGAATGGTTATTGTGGATTATTCTTAATACAAAGTTACAAAATATCCCAGACTTTATTATAGAACATTTAAAGAAGTACAATTATATAAAAAATAGTTTAGTTCTACCTTTTGTATCGGCAGCATTTGTAATTTCGCTTGAGGTTGTGATTTTAGACGCCGATATTTTCTTAATTTCTTATATTTTTGTTAAAGTAATAATTATGAAACTATTAAAAAAATGACAGCTTATACCTATTATTTGAAGAAAGAATAAACAAAATCAGAGTACTAGGAGCGGAGAAACGAGGTAACTTATAAAAAAAAAAATTAAAAAACGTACGCACCGAATTGGGTTCCTTCTTTTAGGAAGTCAGTCAAAAAGTGGCGAATAGATAAATTTTTATAGCTCCACTTCCACTTAAGCGAAATGAGTCTTTCATAGTTTATTACCAATATATAACTAATCTACCCCTTGCGATTGTACAGCTGCAACGTGTCTTTCCATAATTTAAACTCACGAGACTCGATGCATGAGGTTTATTAACAACCTATCAATCTACCTTTAGATAACATTAAAGCTTGAAGCTTTATTGACAACTAATAAAAGTAAAAGTTAAATATGTCAATGTCAACACTATTTTGATTATGGCGTGAAAACTAACTTTTACGACGAATTAACTATTACTTTAATAACGTGTTTTATGGCTTGTCCATGTAAAGACGGAGACATAGAGACAGAGCGACTTTGTTTTATACTCTGTAGTGATAATCGATCCCTTAGTCACGTATTTATTTATATAGACAAGACAACCTACTTCAATGGAGATGACAGGCGGTGGAGTTTCTCAGAATAAAAAATATTATGATGAATTTAATCAAAATGAGTTAACAAATCAATCGCATATTTAGTGAGATTTAAATATTCTGTTCTTTTTTAATTCATTTTATATTCGCGTTAATGACTTAAATAGCGAAAAAGACTTACATGCGTAACTGGTTATAGTCAAGTCAACATAAAAACTATTAAAATACATGTACCCAGTTTAAAGTCGGTGACAAAGTAAAAATTATATAAAAATTCAAAAGCCTACTTTTTTATTGTTCAAAGTTATTAACCAAAAAAATGGTTAAAGAAATATATTTTGTCTTGAGTCATCTTTTCGTTTTGTAATAATTTATTTATTTTGAAATTAAATTGTTTGTTAAGAAACGTGACTACGCATTAATTGCTCCTCTTTAAACAACAGTAGAATGAATTTCGTTTATAATTATTAGTAACGGTAAATTCATATGAAAATTATTTATTGAGGTTTTTACGAAATGGAGAACAAATATATATTTAATGCACCAGAAAAAAGTTTCATATAGTACATTAGGTAAAACACCAACTATTCAAACTTTTTAATTAGAACTTTATTAATTACATAATTCATAACTCCAAAAGTAACTATTTTAATTTTATTACCCAAATATGTAGTGAGTAGACTCAAATAGACTCAAGTATGTAAAATAATTATACATTAATAAATAACCTGTAATTGTTTTCATTGTTAATAACGTACTATTTGAATTTGTATACTTTAACGTACTATTTTATTAAAAGAAAGATTTTATTAAAGAATATCAATGTATTGCATAAAAAGGCATTAAGCCGCCTCGTTACTAGTTGTGCAAGAAGTACAAATAAAAGAATAAACAATATAATAATTTTGCCAAATGTAGTGAACATAAACCTAATCTTTTATATGGAAAAATGTAATTTACATCTAATTTTTCAAAAATATGAATGTAGAGAGCGGTGCATAAAAGGATGGTAAATATTTTGTTTAATATAGTCCAACAAAATTTAAGATAATAAGCAAAAGTTTACCACCATGATCAAAAAGAATATATTATATTCTTTTGCGTATTCGCGATTCACTTTGTAAGGAAATGTATATAAAATAAAGAAATCTTGGAATTAATGCCAATAACTTTCTTTAGAAATTATTCAGGGCCCTCATCAATCAAAAATACTTTTTTCACTCCATCGTGCTTGAGCACCTTTCTTTAGATCCTTTTTGCCCAAAGCAATTATCGTCAGTACTGAGAATATTTGATTAAATTTGTTAGCAATAAGCTTGAAATCTGTTTCTGTTAAGTTTATATAAAGAATACGTTACCAGTTTCTTCAGAGCAAGCTATCTTTTACTTATTTTTGTCAGAAAGATGGTATGATACTAAAAATATATAAAATTAAATTAAATCAGAAGGAATATCATGATGATTTTAATAAATCATATTATTATGGTATAGGTTGAATTTTTCTTTTGCGCAACCTGTTACGAGACTTAACTATGTTTTAGAATACATGCCAATTAAATTTTTAATATAATACTTTTACACATTTATCTTTATTATTCATCATATACGCCGCCGTGGTCTAGCAGTATTGGCCCTTGCTTGGTAAACCGGAGGCCATGGTTCGAATCCCGCGGGGAAACAGCTTTATGTTTTCGTTGTTTTCTGGTTGATTAGGACAATTTAGGCCGATCAATCAATTAAATTCAATCAGAATAAAGCAATAAGGCATATTCAAAACTCATTTAAGGTAATGTAGTGTAAGTTTATATAAAAGTTAATACATTTAAAAGTTAAAATTTTTATGTGCATAAAACGTGTCATGCGTGCATGGCATTTTAATTAAATGAATAACTTAAGAGATATTAGAGATTGTTTTATGCACAAAGTTGTTGTATGCAATTTGAAGTTCGCAGTATGTTTTGGTTAAAATTTAATTTTTTGTGGATCTTCACGATCGACTAACAACAACAGTTTTGCTATGACGCCAGGTTACAAGTGATTGTTTAGAGTCTAAGTGCGCTAAAGTAAAGACAGTAATTAAAAGAAAAAACACACGTTTAATATCTTTATTAAAACAGAAATGTATTTCAAATAAGTTTTGACGTCATTGACGATGTTCATATTATTTGTCTAGTGTATTTTTAAATAGTTAAGGAAGTCTGCTATATGATCGGATAGGTAAAATTGGAATAAATCACGATGAACAGTAGTGTGTGTGTGGTCACTTTAGCTGATTGACTTAATGCTTTCATACATAATATTTAGAAGCACAAATTTTACTAAGCTTATGTGACTATTTTTTTAACGTAAAGATAATTTTTTAGCAATTTTTTAAAGTACGTAATAATAAATAAACACATAAAATAAATTTTCATTATACATTACAGTAAATGCCGAGAGAACAAACAATACTTTTCTGAGACGTATTGAATAATATGATAATTTTTATTATTTTTTTTTTACGGCGTTTTAGACGTGACAATATATTTTTTTTCTTCATATAATTAAACGAGTATTAAAACAGTTAAAGCAGTTAAAACAGTTAAAAATATCAGTATTACAATTTTATTTTAATATTTACATGAATATTGTACCGTGTTGGTGGTATCACTTATAACTAATTCTTGGTTTCTTTATTATGACGTGTGTAATAACTTCTTAACTTGGAGTTTTATTTCAGTTCAGACCAAACAAAAAACTCTTACCACAAAAAATATATATGATGCTTTATAATTAATAGGAATGAACTTTTCAAAAGTGCTCAGCGTCGAAACTTTTAATTTATCTTGCAAAAATTAACAACTTGTAAGTACCAGGAAAGTGAGGAAGTTTGAAAGGAATAGCTATCAAAAAGCTTTTATTAAATAAATTCTGAAATGCTTTTACGATCAAATCAAACTGGGAGAACAGTCGTAATAAACGCCAGGCATGTGTCGTAAATAACATGTCACATTTTTAATTGAATTAAAGCAATATTTAAATTATGATGATAATTTCAAACTGTTAAAAACAAATCATTTGTTGAAAAAAATCTTTTAAATTCATTAATAAGATGCAGTATGTGAATTAAGTTCGGGGAAACTTACAGAAAAAGTCAATGCGTAAATTTATTATGGTGCTTTAAAACATTTTCTAATAAAAAAAAACATTTCTTTTCCCTAGTTTGTTTGTTTTTTTTGTTGTTGTTGTTTTTTGTTTGTTTCTTGTCGCGTTAATAGTAACCAGTAAATTGTAAAATAAAACTTCGATCGTATAGTAATAAAAGACAATAGTTCGGAGGAATCTTGATTTCAATATAGCGTTTCTTAATAACTACTCAGATTTAATCAAATGCAAGAATTTGCATCTATAAAATGCGAGGGAGATCTTCAAAGGACGTCTGATCTATATTAAAAATTATAAAGCTTTTAAGGTAAAATAATCTAATAAGTTTCAGATCACTTAAGATTTTATCAAGCAGAATATTATTAAAAGTACGATATTATTTTTCTGTATAAAAGAAATGGTGCCATAATGTAAAATGTGACAAGTTTAACTTTTTATAGTTTTATTTTTTTCTTTTAAGCTTTTTTAAATAACGATGGGGTCATTTAATAATATTTATAGAAATACATGATTAGCCGGTCTAACACAGGAAGGGTATATATGGCTTTCACTACTCTAAAGGATTAACTGCTTTTGAAGGATGAATTATATGACAGTAAATTTGACCGCCCTGACGCCCCATAAAAATAAAAGGGTTTAAAAAGTTTTAAAATCCAGATAATTAAATTTATCGGGATATATAAATCAAATAATCTTTTTGTAAAAAATAATGCTGTTTAAAAAAGTTTTAAATTTTATTTTATTCTTTTTTAATTTTTTTAATAACATGTATATAAATTATAAAATTAATGTTATAATTTAGGGAAGTTAAAAAAATTTGGGGTTTAAGTGAATTGTCATATTATACAAAAATAAAATTGGAGTTTTTTGAACATAAGTAACCAAATTGGATAACATTTATATTTAACTTTTTATAAAAAAATTTTTTATTTTTTTTTTTTTTTTTTTTAAAATTTTTAAAATTATTTGAAGGGATTTCTCCAAAGAACAAACTGGGTTCTTGAGACCTTCTTTTTTGATTTTTTTCCATTAACGGTTTTGTATGGGAAAACCAAATTAAAAAAACATTTTATTTTTTTTTTTTTTCTTTTCTAAAATTTAATTGTTTTTAATTTTGATATTGGGTTATATTTTAAAATTTTTTTTTTTAATGATGTTTTTTCTTTTCCCCCTGTTTCAATTTAATTGTCTAATATTTTTAAAAATTTATAAATTTTTTTATTTCCCTTTTTTTTATATTTTCTTTCCGTCGTAAAATTTCATACATTTAAATTCTTAAATATGATCAACATACCTAATAACAAAACATCACTTTCGTTTATCCCTTATTGGTACAACGACAAACGTTTTTTCTCCTTTTTATTTAAACCCAATAACTTGATTAATATTTTTGGATTTATTAATAATGCTTCCTTCTTTTTCGCTTCCAAACCAATTTAACTAGTTACGGAAAAATTCGATTAACATGCGTGGTCAGAAAAAACTCATTTCGTTTTGAGTTACGAAAAATCCTTTGTTCAAACGAAGTCAACTTCGCGTCATTTGCCCAAATTACATTGCTGGGTTCTTGGTGATTGTTTTTCTTATATAATTATATGAAATTTGATAAATTTTAAAATATATATATTCAATGTGGATACAAAAAGTAAAAAAAATTCAACTAATAAAATGTTAAAAAGGGTTTTTTCTTTTTTATTTTATAAATTAAAATAACTTGTCCTAATCTTTCTGTAGTTCGTTGTCCATTTTACCGGCTAAACCATTCAGTTTTCGATGTTTGGTAATACAGTGATTCTAAAACGACATGGCCATTATTTTTTGGGTAAAGTAGTTTAAAAGGGAGATGTGGAAGTTTTGAAATTACTTTGTAAAAACTTCAAATTTTTGGTCTATATTAATATTAAACGACCATAAAAGTTTTTCAAAATTTTTTTATAATGTTGTGGTTCCTCCACCGTAATAATTCAACTAGGGGTTAAATGGGGATGAAATTAATGTTTTAATTGTCATCAAAAGTTTAAACTTGTGTTTTGGTCACAAAACAAATTCTTTTTTGGTTAAAAATTGGAACAAAAACTTACTAAATAATTTTTAACAACTTTTGTTGATAAATAATTATTTTAATTTTTTATATTTTTTACTTTTTATATTATAAAAATTCCCGGGATTTTGTTTGGTTTTATTAAAAAGAAAGTTGAACTAAATTTTTCAATAGACTTCAATTGATTCCTCTTTGGGCCACCTAGTAGTTTTTTGGGGGGCGTTCAGTTCGGACCAAAATAATTGACCCTTTTTTTGCTGTTTGGGTTTGAAAAATATTTTATTTCCTTAAAAGGGTTTCTTAGATGGGGGATGATATTTTTAAAGCGAAGCAAAAATCGTCATTAAAAACGTTTTGTCAGCATTTCTTTTCGGTAAAATCATTAATTTGGGTTTTCCGCGTTTAAAATTTTATTGATTTCGTTCTTTTCCACCAGATTTCCCAGCTGTTTAATATGTCTTACCCATTGGACAAACAAAAAGAACAATAAGAACCCGAGTAAAAGAACATCTGTTTTTTCGGGGTTTTGAGAATCTTTAATTGTCCTTTTGTGACTTAACAGTGTTTTTGGGTTTTTTCCCTTTAGATGTAAAAATGGGTTGACAAATCTCTCTCCCAAATTTGTCTTTTTGGAGGTCTTTCCAACAAAATTTCACAAAATACGAAAGATTTAATAAAAATGAAATTTGACCGGGCGTTGTTAAGGGGTAGTCAGTGGGTTTTTGTTTAGGGTCGTCGTTCATATTTCCAATTTAATGTCAATTTATTTTCTAAAGTAATGTTTTTTGTTTAAGGGTTCATTGAATATTTTATTGTTTTCAAAACTCCAGGTTGTCTATACTACTATACGAAAATCCATTATATAACATCCACATTCACAGTCCGGCTTTTAAATGTGGATTTCCCCAATTGACCCTTTAACAGGGGCTTAAAATTTTTTAAAACTTTTTTTAATTTAAAAACTCATCAACCTTTTTAAATAATATTATTCAATTCCTTGTTTGACATAATGTTGATTTAAGTAAAACATAAAGAAAATTGCAAAATAAACGTTTAGTTTTAAATTTGACTTTTTATTTAGATTTTAATAAATTATAATTCGGTGTTCCGGAAAATTTTTAATAGCCTTGTTTTTTTAAAAATTTTATATTTTTTAATTTAATTTCCCTTTTCTTTTCCTTAAAATTATTAAATTTGGAATTTTTTTTTAAAACCTCATTCGTTTCTAATACGTCCCATCGAATAAAATATACTATATATGGACTGTGTTTTGTTTTATGGAATTTAGTTGGACTAATTTTTTAAAATATTCTTTTTAATCTAGTGAACTGTTAATATACGTATGTGGGTTTTAAATACCTGTTGAAAGAACTGAACGTTGGAAATGAATTAAAAATATTATAAAACTTTTTGGGTGTGATATAAAGTTGGGGGGTTTTTTTAATCAAACTTTAGTCTTATTGGTTTTGGGGGAATGTTGTCTGTTTTAAAGTCAATGATTTTTTTCCTTAAAACATTTTTTTATTTTTACCAATTGATGAAATGGATTTGTTTACTTTTTTATGTTTAGAATTGCCCTGTGGTTTTCCTGGCCTGTCTTTTATCAACTTGATCATTCATCTTAATCATTTGATGTTTCGCTTTTTTTTGGTTCAACTAACAGGGAAAGGTTCCCTTTTGGTTTTTTTGTTTTTGAAAACTTATTCAAGATAAAAAAATTGTATAGGTGTGAAAATTTGTTTTCTCCCTGAAAGTTAAAGTCTAGTATTTTTAAATGGTTGATTTATAATGGTCCGGGTTCAAATTTAATAAACCTGAATCATTCAAATTTAAAGAACTTATCTTTAAATTATTGCGATTTCATTTGAATTTCATCTTTCCATTTCGAAAAATAATAGGTTAATATTTCTTTAAACTTTTTGGGAAGGTTTTTTAAATAAACCCAAATGTGGGTATTTTAAAAATTTGTCCTTTCTCTTTTAATTTGGGTTTGTTCTTTAAAAATGGTAAAATTTTGGAAAATTCCCGGACTTGAATAACTCCTTCCCTCAAGCGTGAAACAAATACCATAAAACTGTCCGATTTCTGGCCCGTTTTTTTCGATATCTTTGGAATATCCATTTAATCGGGTTTACTATTTTCCACGGTGTTGATTTTGTCGTTTAATTTTATAATTTTGTACTATCAATTCATCAATTTGGCCTATAACAAAAAAACACCTCAAATTAAAAATCCATCTAAAAAATATTTATTTTTGTTTATCCTTTTTATTAAAAAAAAAACGTAAAAAGTTTCAAAAAAAAATAAATTTTTTAAAATAAATGGTAACTTGAGGAAATCCTGAACATTTGTTGTGGTAACCAGTAATATTTAAATAGAAATAAACTTCATTTATGTTTTTATTTTAAAAACATAGCTGAATCTGAAAATAACTTAATTTAAATTGTTTCCTAAATATTTATAGATTTTGCCAAAATAAATCTAAAGGTTATCATTGGCAAAAACAGAAAAATTTATTTTGAAATATTAAAATATTTAAGCATAGGCAAAATAATTTGTTAACAATAAACAGAATATTTTATATTACCCATATATTTTGAAAAATTTTTAAGTTCAAACATTCAAATTATTTGAGGGAAAAACTTTTTTTTTCCTTAAAAACTTCACTGAACCTTTATTGATTTAAATTACATTTTTTTCCAAAATTGTAAAAAAGCTCTAGTTGTACCTCATTTTTTCTTATAATAAAGGTATTCCTTTTGATGTTTGGCGTTGGTTTAATTTGTATTGAATAAAGGGTTAAATTTAAAAAAAGGGCTGTAATTTGGGACTCCTAAAGTTAAAAGAATTGTAGTTTAGGAACTCTACATAATTTTTCCTTTTATATGTTTGGGTTTAAAAATTTTCCTTTAAATTCTTTTGTAAATTTTTTTAAAAACGGCCAAAGTTTACCATTTGGGATTCTGGACACGGGTGAATAAGGGTAAAACGGCTCACGGAAATGGGATTTTGGTCTCGTTTTTAAATTCTGGCTCGGTCCCTTAAAGGAAACAGCAGTGCTAAACTGAAATTACTAAAAAGAACATTTTTAATATTAAAAAAATTTTTTATAGCTTTATATTTTAATATTGGAAAAACCATTACAAAACAAATTCACAAAAGGGTTTTCCCAAATTTTTTAAAATCTTTAATAGCTTTACCACCTATTTTGCCTTTTATTTAATTTTTTAGATAAATGGAAAGATAAAAAGGTCAATAAATTACCCACTAAATTTAATTTAAAATTACTATATTAATATTCCTTTAAGTGGTTATTCACATTTCCCAAAATTATTTAAATTTTTAAATTTTATAAAAGGAAAAAAATTTAATATTCTAAATTCTTAAATTCTGTTTTAAATTTTTGATTGGAAAAATCCTAAAAATTATTTTAGAAACAATATAAGTTTTAAAAATAAACAACCTCAAATTTTCTTTTAGATTAATTTAAAACTTTGGAAAAAATAAACTAAAAATTAAAACGTTTTTGTAAATAATTTAGTTTCTTTAAATTTCTTATTTAAAATTCAAAATTTTTGGTTTACTCTCTTAAACTTTATACAAAGCAATTTATTGAAAGGTGTCAAAATTTTTTTAAATGTTTAAAATAAAAAATTTTTTTACTTATAAATAGTTAAGTACAAATTTTTCTTTTATTTTTCATTTAAGTGAAACGGATTTTACTATTTACCAGGTTTTGGCCCCGTGATGCCCAACCTTGCAGGGTAAAGGGGTTTGGGCTCCCCCGGGGGAAAATCTTCTAAAACTTAGAAATAGAAGTGCTTTCGAAAATAAATTTGGTTTTTTTTTAAATTACAACCGTTGAGATTAAATTTAAAATCTGACTAAACGTTATAAGATAGAAAAACAATTTTTACTTAACGTGTGTCAATAACTATCACTTAGTATGTAAAAATTCCATTAGAATTTTTTTTACGGATGACTCAGTTGGGTGGGTTAACACGACTACCCGTCGGTTCGAGGGCTGTGCAACTTTAAGTGCACAGACTTTCACCTCTTTGTGGGCTTAGCTGAGGGACCTGAAGGACCTCGCTCGGCTCCACTTTCTTTATCCGTAAGCGGGCTTGATCGAGGGTGCCCAAGAGGGCCGGAGCCCTCGGCTCGATCAGCCGCTGGTCAGTCCATGCCTATCCCGTTGCAACATTTATCGAGGGGCCCGGTGGGCCGAACCTCAGCTCGATTGTGCTTTTAGGACTTATTAGTGGAAGATTTTTAACCACCCTATCTGGTTGGTGAGAATCGGCCTGGTACGTCCGATATCTGTGTACGGTGTGAGTTTGTCCTCGACGGCGAGGACAAGTTGTGTTCTACGAGTTTAAACGTGCTTGCACGATTGAGTCTCATCGTCCGGATCCGTTATCGCGTTTCGCGCTCTTCGATGGACGTCGTTTTTAGCGAGTGAAATTGTTGGTTCGTAAGCGGCGGCGCTCCGAACTAGATCGTTTGGTGTTGAAGCCGGTCGAATATCGGATAGATGCCTGTTTTAGATATTGTTTGATAGTGGGCAATTTCAGATCCAGGTGCGGTCAATGTTGCGCAGGTAATACGGCGCACCAGTGGCCTGCGCATGAATCTGTTTGCGGGCGAGCTTGTCAATGTGTGATTGTTTGCATGTGCAAAGACGGGACTGGCATATGTTAAGATTGGACGATGACTGTCTTGTATATAACACTGTATGCGCAGAGAAAACTTGCTTTTAGGTTTATTAATGGAAATAGTCGACCTAAGACGTAGGCCGCTCTGTTTTGACCGCGTTATGTGCGGGCCAAATGTCAAGGATTTGTCTAAGATTACCCAGGTATTTGGTCTGTTTGGCCAAGGATAGGGCAATCTAGGAGTCGGACATTGGAAGGAAGGCACGGTTTCGTCGCGTGAACAAAATAGCCGCGCTTTTGGAAGGATTTATTTCTATTCTCCATTTCCGGAACCTGCCCTAGGATATTGGCCGCGGATTGGTCTTTGACTAACTAGGATAGGACATCTACTGGTTGAGTATATGCAGGTGTCGTCTGCGAATAAGGCGTGTCACAAGACGGTGTTGTGGGATGTCGTTAGTGTATAATGTGAGAGGATTGGTCCTAATACAGAGCCTTGGGTACGCCGCACGGACCGGTCGAGGTAGTGATTGGTTCCTCTACGCGGTATCGGAACGTTCGATTCCTGAGAAGTCTCGTATGGATGAGTACGAGATCGGTCGGCACGCCGAGCTATATAACTTGTATAAGCCCTTCGTGCCATACTTTATCGAACGCCTTCGCACGTCGAGGAAAAGCGCCCCGTGTGATGGCCTCGTATTAAGCTGACTTTAATTTTCTCCGTGATGCGTGAATTTGGTGAGTGCAAGGTGTTGGCTCGAAGCCGAATTGAATAGGTTGGGAGCCCTTTAGATTTCATAAAATCTAATAAGCGGCTGGACAAGTCGTTCATATATTTTCCGAAACCCTTTAGGAGGCTAATGGGACGATAAGAACTGGAAGTGCAGTGTTTTGCCGGGTTTGAGGAACCCTATAACTCAGCGTCCTTCCAAGTGTTTGGGAAAATACCCGGAAAGAGCTGCGTTATAAATTAGGACTAGGATGTTAATTATATGTGCCGTAGGATTTTAATGACGGTTGGATTTTCCTGTGCCCGGGCTTTCCGAGGTTTGAGATTTTTGATAATCGACCGACTTCGCTTCCGGTCACCGGTGAAGTTACGTCGGAGGAGGAGTTGAGACAACGCTCGACCTCGCTCTCCACCGTTTGGCGGTGAGCGCGTCGATCGGTTGAGTGCTAAGGCGTGCATTGTGCCTCGAGGCTGTCAGCTGACATTCGGCTTTTCTTCGTCGAGAAACGCTAGGGAGCATCAGGAAGGTTTGGATGGGATAAAGGCGGCATCGGAGGGTTCCGATTCCGCCTTTAGTCTTTTGGGGAGTTGCCAGAAGGCTTGATGGGATGGGTGCATGTTGTTAGATCTGCTATCCACCGATCGTTCCGATTCAGCTATGCGCGTCTTGGACTGATGTTCAAGGGCGCTGCAACTGTCTCGGTTCCGTTCGGTTGGATACCAATCGTGAGGCACGAATCGCAGCCCTCTTGCGTCGCAAGAGGTCCTAATGTCGTTTGAGAGGCCCAGCGGGGTTTTCCACCACGGGACTTGCTTCGAGGCCTCGACAACACTTTGGACATGTCTTGTGAGCGCATGAGCGGCGAGATTGCGTCATTAGCACTGTGCAGGACTCTGAATGGCATCTAGGGGTGCGGTGAGCAAGTGCTGTCTAGCTGACATTTCAGTTTGCGCCAGTCAATTTTTTTGGTTGGATGTTTTGGGGTCAGGTGGTCCTAGTTTGAGGATGACTGGCGATGATCGGAGGTTAGATCTTCTATGACCTCTATACCTCTAAAGTGAGAGTTGACATTTTAAGGAGGGCAATATCAGCACATCGATCTGTGCCTACCATGTGCGGGTAGTGCGTATGTTCAAGCGGAGCAACGATACCTGAAGTTAAGTTTTCAGATAGTGCATCTAGTGCTGCACCTGCGAGTTGGTTGTGTAACTGTTCCATCAGGTTGCTTACTGTAAGTCGCTCGCAGAATGACAGGCGCCTCCTAGGGAGAATAGCATCTCGGTCGGATTGAGCTATCTCGAAGAGCTTCTACCATGGTAAGTAGACCGAGGCTATGGTGATTGGTGCGTGTCCTGTCTGGCTAACCACAGACCGAGGCTTCATGCGTTAGCGTCGACGGCGTGTCGATTGCTACACAGTGAGGCTTTTTTATAATGAGCGCCGCCGTGTGAAGCGCCGGCCCGATCATTTCTTATGATATTATAGTTAGCTGTTTCGGATCTCCTCTTCGGGCTTTAGAACGTCTCCTCGCACCAGTAGAATGTCGACGTCGTTTTCGCGTAGAAATTCTGAGATTTCGGTCTTTTATCCGCGAGACCGTTTACGTTGAAAAATGAAATATTAACTGCGCGTGGCTTGAGCGGCCCGGCCGTTTCTATTATTTGTATGGGCGTACTATTCATTTACGTCCCGTAATTAAGTCGACTAATCTATACTGCAGTATGCGGCAAGAGCTCGAAATTTCCGACGACGGCGTCGATTCTGGGTAAGACGATCGAGCTCGCGGTCGATCTGTCCGGCTAATGTTCAGATTGCTGCCATTGCTATGGCTGCAAGCTGGGGCGCTACGCGAGGCGCTTTGTTTGGTGCGCGCGCCACGCGGGGCGCTCGGCGCTACCTGCGGTTGTTGTTGTTGTTGCCACGCGGGCATTGGAGCGCTGCGCGGAGCGCTTGTTGCGGTTTGCCACGCCGGAATAGGGTCGGAGGGGCGGGAAGGAGTAAGGGGGCACCTGGGGCGCCTGGGACGGATGAAGGTGGTGGCGGTTTGCGCTGGTGCCTTGGGGCAGCCAGATAATTAGCCGTGGCCAGCGCTTGGCAGTTTACGCATGCCGGCGGTTCGTACGTGGTGAGTCCCCCTGTCTCGGGTCTAGGGCAATCAGAATTGCCATGGTCACCAAGGCATTTGACGCAGCGAGGGCGTGCGTGACAGTTACGGGCCGAGTGCCCGTACATTTACAGTTATGACACTGCGCAGGAAGGCCATTTGAGTGTGGCGCGTGGAAGTGATGCGACTTATGTCGCATATGTAGTGTAATCGTACAGCCTTTTGCCCTCGGTGGAGCGTTCCAAGGTCAGAAGGACACATTAAAAGGTTTTTGTTTTCGGTTGGGTTAGGCGAAGGCCGAGTAAATAGAGATGTTTTGTCCTTAATAAATTATAGATGTCCTCTGGGGCATCTCCACTGTCGCTTTGACGACTGTCCGAAGTACGCGCTCTTCCGGAGCGCGTAGTGTGATAATAGTCGTTCTTTAAAAGATACGACGTAACTTGACGTGGTCACTGCTTTCCAGTTGCATTAATGCCCTGGCTCGAGTCGGCTGCTGTGAATTTATATTTATTGGACAGCGCGGACCGTAGTTCTGCCATTTCTCCTTCGGACCGAATATAAATCGGCGGGTTTCTATCCCTAGGTGGGATTGATGGTGGCTGAGAGGCAGCCGGAGGTTGCTGTGAAGCAGCGGATGGTGTTTGCTGTGATGCAGCAAGTGGTTTGCCTTGATGAGGCTGATGTTGTTGGCCGTGAGGCGGCCTGAATGGATTGCCGTGAGGCGGCATTTGGCTTCTGTGACCGATGTTGTTGGCCTAGGGGCCGATAGTATCCCCGAACAGGTTCCCGCTTTGTCGCAGCGGTGGGGCTCAGTACCGCGGCTTCCTGGGTTGGCCGCAGGAAGCTAAGAGGAACCTGGCCGGCCTGTGGTGTGGCCGGCCGTGGAGGTTGCTCCGGCGGGCTCACAAGCCCGCTTTGGTGCTGCTTTGAGGTGCGAGGACGGTCGCAGGGGTGAGACGTGCCGCCCTTCCGTCCCTCGCAACCAGGGTGGAGTCGCGGGAAGAGGAGTTTCAGTATTCGTAGGCCGCTCCTATCCTCCGCGACTCAGCGGGGCCGCACCGCTGATGCGGTGTGGAGGCCGTGGGAGGGGACATTCGGCATGGTGTCGTCGATCTCCTCCTTCTGCGGCGAAATGGAGCTAGCGGCGGAGCTAACATCTGAGCCGCCGCTGGGGGCCGGGTTTGTCCTTGCTGGTCAGAACTCCTAGCTCCCATGGCTCGGTAACAGATTCAGGAATCTGTCCGAACTACAGGGCCGAGACGAGGCGCGCTAGTTCCGACGCGCCCAGAGGGAGACAGATGGCCGTAGGGCCGAGATGGGCTGCTACGGCGCCAGCGCTGGTGGGGTTGAGATGAGTGCAAAACGTTCCTTGACCCCATCAAAAGCGTCAGGAAGGAACAAGTGGTGGTTTTAGTCGGTGCGAGTCGGCGACTAACCGTCTTTGCCCCGCGAGGACGGGTAGCGTACATTCCCACGGTAAAAAAGGGGCCGATAGTATCTCCCTGACGCTTTAGCGCCTTAGGGTGGCAGGGTTGGTGATATAGCGGGAGGCCTGCTTTGTTTCTTGCACGAACAACCGCGGAACCTCCGCGTCTTCGTCCTCGACCGGACGGGATTGATCGAGCTCCATCGAGTCGGAGTTGTTAGGTGATGTGAGCGGGGATAGGGTGTCCGAATGGATTGTAGGACGATTTTCCGAGCGGGTGTGGTTGCTCTCGTTGAGCATGGTGTGCGCTTATAGTGAATCTGGCCCTTTGCGGTGTAGGGCCTCGCGGATAGCGCTACGTGTCCGCCGGCGGACGATTTTTAGGTCCTCGAAGTCGAGGCCCTGGTCACTAGGTGACTGATCCATGCTGATTTTAATTTATTAGATGTTAAATTTAACATGCAGCACCCCGGTGAAAGCCGGGGTTGTGTACCCTCCCGCCCAGTGAGCAGGAGGTGTTAACCTGACGTATTAAAACTCAGCGCTTTAGGAGCGCTAGGTGTTACCTACGCTGCAGCCTAGCAGCAAGCGACGTCTAACTGACTCTAATAAATACCACGAGTGGTGTGCGTGTAATTTAATTAAAATCACGTGTGACGTGGCTATTAGAACAAAACTAAAGTTAAAGGGTCCCTACATCTCAACAGAAGGTGTCTGAACGCTGAAAGGGAAAATTAAATTGATAGGCAAAATCGGAACGACTCACCGACCAGACGGCTACACAGCTTTTTGCGCTCAGGCGTGTACGCCTAACGCGTCGACACTTTACACCGGCACACCGCACTGTAACACGTCACTGCACGGCACGGCGAACTCGGCGTCTTCTTACTTCTGCCACTTGACGGCGTCGGGGAGGGCGTGGCCACGGTGGGCCAAGCGGACGCGCAGGTAGCAGGGGATCGAGCGGCTTGTCCGGTCGATCCGAGAGCTCGACGCACCTTTGTCCCATTAGAAATTCTAGCACTAATAACGTACGGTAGTAATCCATCACATACATAACACTTTTAGACAGTGGCCTGTAAAATTAAAAACAATGATATTTATTAAAAAGTGCTGAAAATATCTTTATATCTAAAACATAGAAGTTAAACAAACATACATCCATTATTAGAAACTTTCTCATTTACAATATCAGGAGAATAAACTTGCAGTTACAATATTGTTAAATCGATTAAAGTAAATCTACAAAATACTAAAACAATATTTTGTACATTTTTTATATTATTATAGATGCCATTAGATGATTGATCTATGCACTGAACTAAAGCTCCACGTGATATGACCTCACACCATGGTAAACTACATTGCAAGTCGTTAATTCACTGTTTTGACAAGCTATTGGTAGTCATCACTCATCATCATCAGCCTTTAATAGTCTGGATAATCCCCTAATGGATAGTGTCCCTACCCATTAGGGCTTTTGACTCGTAACCCACCACGCATGGTCCAATGCGGGTTGGTGGGTGGACCGACTTTACATGCCCATTCTACGCATGGATCATCTTACTTTTCAGACAATTGGGTGATCGGCCCAAGTTGCTCTAACAACTAGAACAACATGAAAATTTGAGTCCCGCAGGATTCGAACCCATGACCTCCGGATTCTAAAGCACACGCCTATACCACTAGGCTACGGAGGCAGATCTGGTAGTCCGATCTACACAAAGCTACCAATTCAATAATTCAAACAATAGCGTCAACCATATTTAAGGTTCTCTACAAATTTTCAAGGATTCTTTAAAAATACTGCACACAGATCCTCTTACATCAGAAAATTATATAAACAAAACATCCCTTATGTTTTCAAATATAAAACATATTTTTCATGAACCAAAACAGACTATTGTTATATTACGATACCAAATCATTACTTGTAAGATTTTTTTATAATGTTATGACAAAAGATTATATGTAATTATTTATCATTAATGTAATAGTATTATAATATGCGATTTAAGCATTTTATCAAAACAAAAGAATAACAGAGGAACCCTTTTGGTTTTAATTAGGTAGTGTATCAAATCCAATACAATAAATAGCTATCGAAACGTAACCCAGATCTGTGACACTTCAGGGAAAGCGATATCCTCCAATACTCCTGTGTTAATCGAATGGTCTGTTGAAGATCTCTTACTTCGCTCCGTAGTGTTTCACACCCGTTGATTTGGTTATCTCAATTTGAAAACGTATACTATTCAAAATAAATGATAAATAATAAGTGCTCTGTTGGCTTTTATCAAGCGGCCACAATAAGTTGTTTTTATTAGCATGTTGGAGATGCGAGGAAGTATAGGCCTAAAAGTAAACCAACACTTAGTCTGGCATATGGCTAATGTTCTTGCTATTTGTAGCTAAGTACAGGATATATATGGATATAGTAAAACGCAATGAAACAAACTACCGTGCTATTTCCGTCGCGGAATCTTAAATGGTCGTAGTGAAGGAACAACAGAGAGGAGTTTTTTATAACCACCAGTCACACAATTATCACTGAAGACTGCATTTAGTTTAAACATGCCCCGATACAAACACAGTTGCTCTTTTAATTGTCAATAGATATAAGAAAGTAATATAAAGTCAAATTTATTATTCGAAATAATTGTACCTTAGTTCGAATTATTACGAATTTAATAATTGCAATTACTTTGCCACAAACTAACAATAAAAAAAAAATATTTCCTGTATTAAGAGACAAGAAATCGTTGTTATTAATTTAAGATCGCGGGCTCTAATTTTAGTCATGATTTTGTTTAATAATTTCTTAACCAACAATTTAATATTTACTAAACTATTCACGTTTGGGCAAGCACATAAAAGAAAAAAAATAGCTTCAAATTAACTTATCTGCAAAATTATTATAGGACTTTCCGGACCTTATAACCGTCAAAGATAATTTGCTCGTTATTCCTGTTTCTAGTGCCTCTAAACGAACTGGCTGAAGAGGCTTGTTAAAATCCTCAAATCACCCTTTTTAAAGCAGATTTAATATAATATGGAATGTTAATTTTCAATAACTATTTGCATATTTACTATTACTATACGAAACTCTAAATATCGTTGAGTTTCGTTCAATAATTTTTACATAAAGGAATATGTGAATATGAAATACATGGATAAAGATTGCTTATTTCAATAACTATAAGTCGAATTCTATAGTGATTCGGACACTACTAGAATTCCACTCAAGAAAAACCTGATCTTCTCATAATTTTGAAAAATATTATTTTGTTTATGTTTTTTATGTTGTTATACAACATTATAATAAATTACTGATGTTCATTATAACATTATAACTAAATAATTAAGTATGAAAGATTTATTAGTGCCACATTAGAATTGACTAACATTACTAACACCGATAAACTTATTTTATTTTCCCCTTCCTTATATCATACATATCGTTGTTTGTGCCGTCGCCAATAAAGTGTTAGAAATCTTATACATAAAACTATCTATTTACTATCACTATGTTTTGTGTTTGTCGGGGTTTTTTCAGCCGATCTAGCAAATATAGCTTTTCTTACTGTTTTCCCAATCTCAATATTGGCAGAACCACCTAGTTTTACCGTTTTACCGTTGACAAAAAACAGCGCAGTCGTTCCATGCAATATATTTTGACATTTCGATTTTTAATTTATTTATTACCTAGCTCTTTTCTCAAGTTATCATGTGGTTAGCTTATTATCCATACAGATTTACTTGAATATCAGTTTTTACGTTTTAGTTAGTATATTTAAAGGCTCTGACATCGTATAACGACTGTCAAAGAGATCTTGACAATCGGGATTGACTTATTACATGCCAATTCGATACATGGATCATACAATCATCTATACAACCTTCTTCTAAGACAATGAGGCAATCGGCTCAAATTGTCTAAACCAATCAAACAACGGTTTTTTTAAATAATTACAATTTTTTTAACTATGAGACAATATCCCGTTTCTCAAGACGTATTGCTAACTATTACTTAAATGTGTTACTCATCTCATTTTAATTATTCAAAAAATATTGGCAAAATTTTATCGCTTCTGCAAGGCTATGCTCGAGTTATTTTAAGATTTTTGGGATAAATTTTCCCGAGGTAAAAGTAGCCCATGTTACTTAATGATATAATTGTTTTTTGGTAGTGGAAAAATATTTTAAATCGTTTCAGTAGTTTCGGATCCACTTGAAAAAGAAACAAACAAAGATAAAGTTCGTAATATAAAATTCAATAACAGGATCTACAATTCTTTGTCAATTAAAGTATCCAACTCCTAGTTAATTAAAATACAATGGGGCTTTTATAAAAATAACTTGCATAGACATTATTCTTACGAGAAATGCTTTGTCAACAGCCTACTCAGGCCTTTAATTAAGATAAAGGAGGATTGTTCTTGTTCATATTCCATTTCTTTTTATATTTTCCTATTATTTAAATTATAAATCAGTTTTCTTTATTATTTTGTATCATTTATACATGATCGTTTTAAATGTAATGTCCTATTTCCTGATGGCCTATTTCCATATAATTAAAATGCATCGAGAACATCATTGTTTGCTTTGCTTTATGAAAAACTTTCTTTAGCATTTATTGCAAATACCAAATCTGTTTCTTGCTCTTTTAATCAAGTACTTTGTCGGATATTCATTATTATAGATATTATTAATTACTTGTCAATTATTAAAACTTCATTTTAGTCCACTCTTACGAAATGCAAATGCTATATGAGTACATACGATTTAGAATATTATCAATTTAAAATCTGTATTAACTTAAAACGCTTAGCATTATTTTAAAATTATTCTGCTTATTTTTTATGTTTGACAATATGGTATATTGAATTTGTGACATTAACGGTATTTTTACCCGTGTTCAATGATAATACTTAAGAATGGCCTAAAGGGAAAACAAAAACACCTTTTTTAAAAAAATATAAAAAAAATTTAAAGAAAACTGCTTATGGAAATGCACAGAAACTAATTAAATATAAACGTATCATAAATACAATAAAATTTTTCAAAAAATTAATAAAAGTAGATGTTTTACTAACTAACCAAATTTTAAAACTTTATTTCCCAAGTAAATATTAGTATGAAATGATAAAAAATAAGAGTAGGAATAATTAATTAGCAAACTGTCCTAAAGGTAATTTCGCAATGAAAACAGGGGAAAAATGTTTGAGTCAAAAAGGGTCCCTTTAATTAACCCTGTTGAGTTCTTAAAAAACCCATCGCCACGAAAATGACCCTTGACCTTAAACAGTCTGCATCTACAGATTAAACAGTGAAATGCGGGACGGCAAATCCAAATAGGAAAAAGGACTCTACTTTTTGAAACAAATGATAAATCAACAGTGAATTATCACATCACATAAAACTTTGAATTTTGGGTTATTTTTTTGGTATCCCCTTTTAAAGGGCCGTCTAGGGTGATATATTGGTGCCATTTGTGGGCAAAGCAGTCTAGTTTTTTTTGAAGGGCCGGATGTAGGTATTTACTGGATAAATGAGACTTTAAAACTTTATGTGCCACGGTGCAGCCGTTGGGGATACCATGGTATTGTCAATGTCAATGGCGTTGATAACTTTTTAATTAGGTGAACCAACCTGCTCGTGCTTGCAAACCAAAAAAATGTACAACGTTTTTATTCTTTCCATACTTTGTATTATTGTGACTAAGCAATTATTAATCTATCCAAAGCCGCGAAATCAATCATACCATAAAATATTTTTTGTAAATTTTGTTCTCCAATGACCTCCGGTTTTTAAAGCACACGCCGTTACCACTAGGCACAGAGGCAGGGAAATTACGATTAACGTTAATAATCTTTAATCAAATAATAAAAATGAGGATATTTATAACCCAATATTAAACCCAAGGGGAAAAATTAAAGGGACCGCCGGGCGCCACTTTTTATCCTGAGCCGATAGGGCCCAAGAGGCCGGCCTGACTCGATCAGCCCGGTCAGGTCCATGTAGTCTTCCTTTCGAGGGTCCTCCGGTTGGAACTCGGCTATGGTTGTTTTAGGACTTATTAGAAGACCCTAAAGGGGCCCAGGCTGGGGAACCCGGGTGTTGGGATCCGGGCCGCGTCCGGACCATCTGGCTGGAATTTAATCAGGCTCCTTCAATTGTTGATGTTCCCATATTTCATATGGACAACTTTTTAAAGTCAAAGAATTTTTTCAAAAGCCAAAATTGCGGACAACTGGGGACCTAAAGCATTAAACACAGCTAAAGTTGGACAAGTGAAACCCACTAAAAATAATTTAGGCCGTCGAAACAACAAAAGAATACGACAGAATAAGGAAGATATTAATAAGAAAATTAAAAAAAAACAAAGTTTATCTTACATTAAAAAGTTCAATTTAGTCATCTATTATTCAGAAACAACAGTTTGATATTTCTCTTATCGACAACAACGGAAAAATAAAACACTCTAAATGTGGAAATCAAAACAGAATGGTGTATAAACAACAACTGCAAACCACAAGTTTTAATTTGAAAGCGTAGAAAAAGCAAAGCAATTCTAAAACAATAACGCTGACGATGCAATTTAATTGGCGATTATTCGACACACGCTCTCTTAAGCAAAACACTGGACGTTTTAAACACGCTTAAAATAAACAATACGTCTCTGTAATAAATAAATTAAAGCTGTATAGTTATGTTAACAACAAACATGATAGAGATTGGATAATTTGCAAAAGATCTTTCTATAACAGATTACAGATTTTTCTAGATACTGTATGCCCTCGCAGTAATGATTGCTTACTTTTCTAATTAATATTTCAAACAGATTTTTTACGTTAAATTTAATTCACAATTTTAGTAAAAGCAGAAACATTTAAACTTTTGTACAGCTTTTGATTTATACTAGGGCACTAGTAAACCAGGCAGCAGGCTGATTGTTAAATATTTACTAACACAGACTCTAACACAGATAATATAATGATCAAGAATTCTTTACAAACTTTGAGTTTTTAGAACAGCGATTGACTGTTAATAAATGAAATAATTTGGTTGATATTTTATTTATTCAACTTAAAATAAATATAAATGAACAATTCATCAATAAAAAACACTACCACACAAAACAATGTTTCTTTCTTCAAAGAATTAAATTGTATAAATAAAAACAGAAATTCATGGTGTTCGAAAAAACTTTTTGATCTTAAAAGTTGATACTTATTAAGATCAAAAGAATTTCACTATCACTGCGTAAACCACTTATAAAATGGAAAATGAATTTATTTGTTCATCATCATCATCATCGGCCTTTGATAGTCCACTGCTGGATATAGGGCTCCCTGATACACCTATCCATTAGGGTTTTGGACCGTATCCCACCACGCTGGTCCAATGCGGGTTGGTGGGTGAACTGACTTTTACATGCCCATCCGACGCATGATTATTTGTTCAGTAAATTGAAAAGTGTACCGGATTATGTTGTGTTGTTCATGCTATGCAATGTTACAACTGCCTGCTACTAATATAATAATTTTAATGATATAACTTACAAACGAATACTTTATAATGTTATTTTATGTTTCAAACCTATCAATATTATAAACTAGCTTTTGCCATTGGCTCACTTACGAGGGTGGTCTGAAAAGTTTCGACCTCAACTCAAAGATGCGCCACTCATTAATAAAACCTAGTGAATGTTGGTGTGCATATTTTAACAGTTACTTACCAAAGCTTCGGCCATTTTGGACGCGCAGTTTTAGTTGACAGTCGTTTGAGTGAGTAGAAGTGAGTGTTTTGTGAAAATGGAAAAAATTAGTATCGAGCTGTTATTAAATTTTTGTTTTGAAAGGCAATACGCCTACGCAAATCAAAAATGAGATGGACTCTATGTATGGGACTCTGCACCATCATTTACCACCGTGAAATTTTTGGCAGCTGAATTTAAACGTGGCCGTAAGAGCTTAGCGATAATGAACGTACAGGACGTCCAATAACTCAACTACTGACGATAACATTGCTAAAGTTCACAAAATGGTGTTAAACAACCGCCGAATTAAAGTGAGAGAGATAACAGAGGTTATGAAAATGTCCAAAGAACGTGTTTGTCACACTGAGAAAGCTGCCCGCGTGTTGGGTGCCGCGTTTGCTCACATTAGACTGAATGAACATTTCCAAAGCTCTGTTTGCGCAGTTTAGGCGCAATAAATCTGAGTTTTGCCGCTGATTAATTACTGTAGATGAAACTTGGATACACCATTATACGCCCGAAACAAAACTGCAGTCAAAACAGTGGACTCAAGAGGAACCAGCTCCAAAAAGCAAAACTGTTTTTCGGCTGGGAAAGTGATGGTGACTGTTTTGGGATAGTCATGAAAGTTATCTTTATCGATTATCTTCAAAAGAAAAACCATTACAGGAGCATACTAAGCATCATTACTTGACGAGCTGATGGCACAAATTGCGGAAAATGGCCACATTTGCAGAAAAGAAATCCTGTTTCACCAAGACAACGCGCGTCTCACACCTCAGCGGTTGCCATGGCAAAAATCCATGAGTTACGGTTTCAACTGCTTGACCATCCGCCTTACTCACCAGATTTGGCCCAGTGATCTTTTGTTTCCTCATCTAAAACAGCGCTCGGAAGACAAATATTTTCGTCAAATGAGGAGGCAATCACCTTTGTGAGCAGTTATTTTGCAGAGCCGCCAAGTTCTATTTGGACGGGTTACAAATATGGGAGCATCGCTGTGAGAACTGTGTAGAGTTACAAGGAGATTATGTAGAAAATAAATAAAAAGTAAGAAAAAAATTTTTTATCATTGTTAGGTCGGAAACTTTTCTGACCACCCTCGTATATATTATACGTAGAATGTAAAAATATAAATTAAATTTTTTGTAGTGCATTTTCAAGTATAATAACCTTAAGGTTATGTTAACTTATTTAAAACTTTGCACTTTTGACTTTGCACCGACTTGCCGAAATGGAGAATAATCATTAATTGTAACCACTTTGTACTTTTTGTAAAAATGTTAAGTTATAAAGATTCAGCCGATTTATTAATATTTACGTCTTACTATTTATGTAATATTATATATATTCAGAATTTAAAATATGTTTAATAGTTCTGTTAATAAGTAATATCATTTGCATAACGATATTCTTCAAGAAGTATCTGAATGGTTGAAAATGTTTTGTATTTTTAAAACCTTTTATTGTTGGCAAGTTAAAATGGTGCAAGTTGATCATTACACGCTCCGTATGATGAGTGGGAGGTCCCGGCACCGCCGAGCTTATATAACTTTATAAGCCCTTCAACCATACTTTATCGAACGCCTTCGCCCGTCGAGGAAAAGCGCTCCCGTGTGATGGGCCTCTATTGCTTTGACTTTTTAATTTTCCCGGTGATGCGGGTTGGTGAGTGAAAGGTGTTTGGCCGAAAGGCCGAATTGAATAGGGGTTGGGTTTAGATTTATAAACCCAATAAGCGGGCGGACAAGTCGTTCATATTTTTCCCGGGAAACCCTTTAGGAAGGCTAATGGGACGATAAGAATGGGAAGGTTGGTTTTGCCGGGTTTGAGGAACCCTTATAACTTGGCGTCCTTCCAAGTGTTTGGGAAAATAACCCTTGGAAAGAGCTGCGTTATAAATTAGGGTTGGAACATTATTATGTGCCTTAAGGTTTTAATGACCGGGTTGGAAATTGGGCCCGGGGCTTTCCGAGGTTTGAGATTTTTGATAACGACTTGGCTTCCTTCCGGTCACCGGTGAAGTTACGTCGCGAGGAGGAAAGAGAACCAACTTCGACCTCGCTCTCCACCCGTTTGGCGGTGAGGCGGCCGATCGGGTTGGGCTAACCAGGCCCGAGGCTGTCGGCTAACTTGGCTTTTTCTTCGTCCGGAAACGCCAGAGGAGCATCGGAAAGGTTTGGATGGGATAAAAAGGCGGGATCGGAGGGTTCCGATTCCCGCCCCTTTATCTTTGGGGAGGTTGAAAGGGATGGGATGGGTGCATGTTGTTGAATTCTTCCCACCGATCGTTCCGAACCAGCTATGGCGTCTTGGACTGATGTTCAAGGGCGCCAACTGTTCCGGTTCCGTTCGGTTGGATACCAATCGGGCCGGACGAATCGAAGCCCTCTTGCGTCGCAAGAGGTCCAATTGTCGTTTGAAAGGCCCAGCGGGGGTTTTCCACCACCGGGACTTGCTTTCGAGGGGCCTCGACAACACTTTGGACATGTTTGTGAGCGCGGCGGCGAGAATTCGCGTCATTAGCACCGGCAGGACTCTGGGAATGGCATCTAGGTGGGTGAAAGCAAGGCTGTCTAGCTTTCATTTCAGTTTGCGCCATCAATTTATTTTTGGTTTGGATGTTTTTGGGGAATCAGGGGTTCCTAGTTTGAGGGATGATCGATGATCGGAGGTTAGATCTTCTTGACCTCTATAATTTCTAAAAGTGAGATTGAATTTTTGGGAGGGCAATATCGGCCTTCCGATCTGTGGCCTACCTTGTGCGGGTAGTGCGGGTTTCGCCGGACAACGATAAACAAGTTAAAGTTTTCAGATAGTAATTAGTGCTGCACCTCCGGAGGTTGGTTGTGAACCTTTCCATCGGGTTGCTTGCTTTGAAGTCCTCCCAGAATGACGGCGCCTCCAGGGAGAATAGCATCTCGGGGTCCGGATTGAGCTATCTCGGAAGGAGCTTCAATGGTAAGGAGACCGAGGCCATGGTGATTGGTGCGTGTCCCGTCATGGCTAAACCTACAGGCCGAGGCCGGGTGGTTAGCGGTCGACGGCGGTTCGATTGCTACACAGTAGGGATTTTTTAAATTAAATGAGCGTGCCGCCGTGTGGAAGGCCGGCCCGTCATTTTTATGGATAATTATAGTTAGCTATTTTTGGATCTCCTTCCGGGCAAGGAACGTCTCCTGCACCATAGAAGTCGACGTCGTTTTCGCGTAGAAATTTGAGATTTTCGGCCTTTTTTCCGCGGACCGTTTACGTTGAAAAAATGGAAATATTAACTGGCGGGTTTTTAACGGCCCGGGCCGTTTCTATTATTTGGTATGGGGTATATTCCATTTCGTCCCGGAATTGTCGACTAATTCCTATACTTGCAAGTATGGCAAGACGGGTCCGGAAATTTCCGACGACGGCGTCGAATTTGGGTAAGACAATCCCGGAAGCTCTAGTCGATTGTCCGGCTAATTTCAGGGTTGCCCCATTCTTGGCTAGCAAGCGTGGGGCGCTACGCGGAAGGCGCTTTGTTTTGGTGCGGGCGCCACGCGGGGCCTTCCGGCGCTACCCGGGTTGTTGTTGTTGCCGCACCGGGCATTGGGCCTTGCGCGGGGCGCTGTTGCCGGTTTGCCCGCCGGAATAGGTCGGAGGGGCGGGAAGGAAGGGAGGCAATGGGGCGCCTTTGGGACCGGAAGGTGGTGGCGGTTTGCGCTTGGGTGCCTTGGGGCAGCCCAGATAATTGGCCGTTCCCGGCGCTTTGGGGTTTACGAGCCGGCGGTTTCGTACGTGGTGAGTACTTCCCTTCCCGGGGTTAGGGCAAATCCAAGGGGCCCTGGTCAACCAAGGCATTTTGACGCAGCGAAGGGCGTGGTGACAGTTACGGGCCGAGGCCCGTAACATTTTCCAGGACACTGCGCGGGAAGGCCATTTGGTGGCGCGTGGAAGTGATGCGACTTAATTCGGCTATTTGGTGTAAATCGTACACCCCGGCCCTCGGTGGAGCGTTCCAAGGCAAGAAGGACCACATTAAAGGTTTTTTTTGTTTTCCGGTTGGGTTAGGCGGAAGGCCGGGAAAAAATGTTTTGTCCTTAATAAAATTAAGATGTTCCTCTTGGGGTCTCGGCAGGTCCGACGACTGTTCCAGACGCGCCTTCCGGGAGCGCGTATGTGTAAAAGTCGTTCTTTAAAAGATCGACGTAACCCGACGGTGTTTCACCGTTTTCCAATTGCAATTTAAATGCCCCTGGCTCGGTCGGTTGCTGTGAATTTTAATTTATTGGACAGCGGGACCGTAGTTCTGCCCATTTCCCTTCCGAACCGAATATAAATCGGCGGGGTTTCTTTCCCGGTGGATTGGGTGGCTGAAGGGGCCGGAGGTTGCTGTGAAGCAGCGATGGTGTTTGCTGTGATGCAGCAAGTGGTTTGTTGATGAGGCTGATGTTGGGCCGTGAGGCGGCCTGAATGGATTGCCGTGAGGCATTTGCTTTTGACCGATGTTGTTGGCCTAGGGGCCGATAGTATCCCCCGAACAGGTTCCCGCTTTGCCTGGCGGTGGGGCCGGACCTGCGGCTTCTGGGTTGGCCGCGGGAAGCTAAGGAACCGGCCGGCCCGGGTGTGGGCCGGCCGGTGGGGAGGTTGCTCCGGCGGGTACAAGCCCGCTTTGGGGTGCGCCTTTGGAGGTTGAGGGACGGGTGCAGGAGGTGAACGTGCCGCCCCTTCCTGTCCCCTCCAACCGGGGTGGAGTCGCGGGGAAGAGGAGTTTCGGTTTCCCGTAACCGCTCTCCCTATCCTCCGCGACTCCAGCGGGGCCGACCCGATGCGGGGTGGAGGGGCCGTGGGGGGGGACAATTTCGGCATGGGTCGTCGATCTCTCCTCCTTCTGCGGCCGAAATGGAGCCGGGCGGGCGAAAATCTGAGCCGCCGCTGGGGGCCGGGGTTTGGTCCTTGGTGGCCCGGGAACCCTTATTCCCATGGCCCGGGAACAGATTCGGGGAATCCGGCCCCGAACCCAGGGCCGAGGACAAGGGGCCGGCCTAGTTCCGACGCGCCCAGAGGGAGGCAGATGGCCGGTGGGGAATAGAGGGCTGCTGGCGGCCAGCGCCGGGGGGCCGGATGAGGCAAAACGTTTCCTTGGCCCCACCCTAAAAGCGTTTAAGGGAAGGAACAATGGTGGTTTTGGTCGGTTGCAGGTCCCGACATAACCCGTCTTTTGCCCCCGCGAGGGACGGGTTGGCCGTGGCATTTCCCACGGTAAAAAAAAGGGGCGATAGTATCTCCCTTTGACGCTTTAGGCGCCTTGGGTGGCGGGTTGGTGGAAAGGAGGCCCCGTTTTGCGCTTTTTTCTTGCACGGGAACAACCGGGGAACCCTCCGCGTCTTCGTCCTCGGTGACCGGACGGGATTGATCGAGCTCCATTTGAGTCGGAGTTGTTAGGTGATGGAGCGGGATAGGGTGTCCGAATGGATTTGGTGGAACTTTTCCAAATCGCGGTGTTTCTTGTTGGAGCAGGGTGCGCTTTAGTAATCTGGCCCTTTGGGGTGAGGGCCCCGGATGTTCGACGTGTCCGCCGGCGGACGATTTTAGGTCCCGAAGTCGAGGCCCAGGCCCAGGGTGACGAACCATGCTTTGATTTTAATTTTTAATTAGATTTAAATTTCAACGGCAAGCACCCCAGTGAAAAGCCGGGGGTTGTGTTTACCCTCCCCCCAGTGAGCAGGGGGGTTAACCTGACGTAATTAAAAACCTAGCGCTTTAGGGCCTTGGGTGTATACCCACGCTGCAGCCTAGTGGCAAAAGCGACGTTAACTTAATTCCAATAAATACCACGAGTGGTGGTGCGAAAATTTAATTAAAATCACGGGGACGGGCTTAAATTAGGAACAAAAACCAAAGTTAAAGGGTTCCCACATCTCAACAGAAGGTGTCCGAACGCTGTAAAAAAATTAAATTGTTAGGCAAAAATCGGAACGACCTCCCGACCAGACGGCTAACCAGCTTTTTGCGCCCAGGCGGCGCCCAACGCCGACACTTTACACCGGCCACACTAGCACTGAACACGGTCACCGCACGGCACGGCGAACTCGGCGTCTTCTTACTTCTGCCACTTGAAAGGCGTCGGGGGAGGGCGGCACAGGTGGGCCAAGCGGACGGCGCAGGTAGCAGGGGGATCGAGCGGGCTTGTCCGGTCGATCCGAGAGCTCGAGCGCACTTGTGTCCCATTAGAGAATTCTAACGCTTACCTAATAACGTACAGTAGTAATCCATACATAATACTTTTAGACAGTGGACTGTAGAATTAAAAAACAATGATATTTATTAAAATTGCTGCAATATATCCCTATATCTTAAAACATAGAAGTTAAACAAACATGCATCCATTATTAGAAACTTTCTCATTTACAATATCAGGAGAATAAACTTGCAGTTACAATATTGTTAATTCGATTAAAGTTAATCTACAAAATACTAAACAATATTTTGTACATTTATTTTTATATTATTATAGATGCCATTAGATGATTGATCTATGCACTGAACTAAAGCTCCACGTGATATGACCTCAGCACCATGGTAAACTACATTGCGAAGTTGTTAATTCTGACTGATTTGACAAGCTATTGGTAGTCATCATCATCATCATCAACAGCCTTTAATAGTCTGGATACTCCCCTAATGGATAGGGGTGTCCCTATCCATTAGGGGCTTTTTGACCGTAACCCACCACGCTGATCCAATGCGGGTTGGTGGGTGGACCGACATGCCCATTCGACGCATGGATCATCTCACTTTTCAGACAATTGGGTGATCGGCCCAAGTTGCCCTAACCAACTAGGAAACAACAATGAAAATTTGTTAAGCCCCCCCGCAGGATTTCAACCCATGACCTCCGGATTCTAAAGCACACGTCCATACCACTAGGCTACGGAGCCAGTCTTGGTAGTCCGATCTACAAAAGCTTCAAATTAAATAATTCAAACAATAGCGTCAACCATATTTAAAGATTTCCACAAATTTTCAAGGATTCTTTAAAAAATATTGCGCATACATATCCTCTTACATCAGAAAAATTATATAAACAAAACATCCCTTATGTTTTCAAATATAAAACATATTTTTTTCATGAACCAAAACAGACTATTGTTATATTACGATACCAAATCATTACTTGTTAGATTTTTTTATAATGTTATGACAAAAGATATGTAATTATTTATCACTAATGTAATAGTATTATAATATGCGATTTAAGCATTTTATCAAAACTATTCAAAACAAAAGAATAACTTATGAAAAAGGAACCTTGGTTTAACAGCTGTGTATCAAATCAATACAGTAAATAGCTATCGAAACGAACGATCTGTGACACTTCGGAAAGCGACATCCTTCAATACTCCGAAATTGAATGTCTGTTGAAGATCTTTTACTTCCGTAGTGTTCACACTGATTTGATTATCTCAATTTGAAATGTAATATATTCAAAATAAATGATAAATATAAGTGTTGTTGGCTTTTATCAACCAATATATTTGTTCTTATTAGCATGTTAGAGATGCAGGAAGTATAGGTAAAGTAAACCAACATTAATCTGGGATATGACTAATGCCTTGTATTTGTAGCTAAGAAGAATTAATAATGTAGTTAACGCAATGAATGAACTGATTCCGTCGGAATCTAAATGTGGTATTTGGAACACAGAGAGGAGTTTTTATAACCACCAGTCACGCAATTATCACTGAAGACTGATTTAGTTTAAACATGTCTGAACAAAACACACGTTCTCTTTTGGTTAGATTAAGAAAGTAATATAAAGTCATTTATTCGAATAATTTACCTTAGTCCGAATTATTTGAATTTAATAATTAAATTACTTACAAAAAACAATTTACAATAAAAAATATTTCCTGTATTAGAGACAAGAAATCGTTGGTAATTAAAACGGACTCTAATTTAATGCCATTTATTTAATAATTTTCTTAACCAAAATTTAATATTTAACAAACTATTACCTTGGCAAGCACAAAAAGAAAAAATAGCTTAAATTAACTTATCTCAAAATTATTATCGGATTTCCGGACCTTATAACGTCAAAGATAATTGCTCGTTATTCCTGTTTCTGGTTCTAAACGAATGGTGGAGAGCTTTAAAATCTCAACTCACCCTTTTAAAAGATTTATATAATATGAATTTAATTCAATAACTATTTGCATATTTACTGTATTACATACTAAATACAAAAATCGTGTTGAGTTTCGTTCAATGATTTTTACATAAAAGGAATATGTAATATGAAATACATGGACAAAGATTTTATTTCAACTATAGTTTGAATTCTAAGTGAATCGGACACTACTAGAATTCCATCCGAAAAACTCGATCTTCTCATAATTTTGGAAAAATATTATTTTGTTTATGTTGTTACACAACATTATAATAAATTACTGATGGCGTAATATCCATTATAACGTTATAATAAATAATTAAATAAAAGATTTATTAGTGACAATTAGAATTACTAAATTACTAAAACCAAAACTTATTTTATTTTCCGCTTCCTTATATCAAAACATATCGTTGTTGTGCCGTCGCCAAAAGTGTTACAAATCTTATACATAAACCATCTATTTACTAGTGTTGTCTTTTTCAGCCGATCTAGCAAATTAGCTTTTACTGTTTTCCAATCTTATTGGAACCACCTAGTTTTACGTTTTACCTTGACAAAACAGGCAGTCGTTCCATCAAATATTTTGACATTCGATTTTTTAATTTATTTATTACCTATCTTTCTCAAGTTATCATGTTTATTTATTATCCATACAGATTTATTGAATATCGTTTTAGTTTTATTAGTAATTTATAGGCTCTGACATCTTAAGACTGTCAAGAGGATCTTGACAATCTGGATTGACTTTTTTTATCCAATTCGATACATGGACACAATCATCTATCAATCTCTTTCAAGACAATTAGGCAATCGGCTTCCAATTGTCTAAACCAATCAAACAACAACGGATGTTTTAAATAATTATAAATTAAATTTTTTAACTATTGAGGACAATATCCCGTTTCCAAGACTATTGTAACTATTATTAAATGTGTTATCATCCATTTTAATTATTTAAAAAGAGCAAAATTTATGCTTCTAAGGCTAATCGAGTTATTTAAATTTTGGATAAATTTTCCCGAGAGAAAATGTAATGAAATGTATAAATTGTTTTGGTAGGGAAAATTTTTAAATCGTTTCAGTAGTTTCTGACACTTGAAAAAAACAAACAAAGATATAGTTTGTAATATAAAATTAAAACAGGATCTACAACTTTTTCAATTAAAATCCAACTCCTAAAGTTTAATTAAAATCATGGGCTTTTTATAAAATAACTTGCATAGACATTTTCTTAAAAAACTTCAACAGCCTACTCAGCCTTTTAATTAAGATAAAGGAGGATTGTTCTGTTCATATTCCATTTCTTTATATTTTCCATTATTTAAATTATAAACAGTTTTTATTATTTTGCATCATTATACATGATCGTTTTATTAATGTCCCATTTCCTGATGGCCATTTCATAAATTAAAATGCATCGGAACTCATTGTTTGCTTTGTTTCAAAACTTCTTTAGCATTTATTGCAAAATACCAAATCTGTTTGTTGCTCTTTAATCATACTTTTTGATATTCATTATTATAGATATTTAATTACTTGTCAATTATTATTCTTCATTTTATTCCACTCTTAGAAATCAATTTTATATGAAATACCACGATTTTGAATATTACAATTAAATTCTTATTAACTTAAAAACCTTAGCATTATTTAAAGATTTTTATTTTTTTATTTTGACAATATGGTATTATTGGACATTTATTGAAGTTTTTTATGTGATGATAATATCTTGCACGAATGGCCTAAAAGAGGAAAACAAGAAACATCTATGTTGTTAAAAAAATATAAATAACAAATTCCAACAGTAACTGCTTATGGAAATGCACAGAAACTAATTAAATATAAACGTATCATAAATACAATAAGTAATTTTCATAATAAATTAATAAAAAGTAGATGTTTTTACTAACTAACCTAACAATTTTTAAAACTGGTATTTCAAGTAATAAATAGTAGTAAAATGATAAAAAATAAGCATGTAGGAGTAATTCAATTAGCAACTGTCACTGTAGGTAATTTCAAGCAATGAAAAACAGGAAAATGTTGAGTCAAAGCGGCTGTCCTGAATAACCGCTGTTGAGTTCTTTGAATAACGAACCACGCCACTAAATGACCTTGACCTTATTAACAGTCTGCAGTCTACGAGAACCTTAATACAGTGAAATGCGGTGACGTACGTAATCCTAAATAGGAGAATGAAGGGCTCTACTTTTTGAAACAATATGACTAAATAAACAGTAAATTATCACATCACATCAACTTCTGTTAGAATTTGCGTTACTTTTTAAAGGTAGTCCCTCAGGAACCGTCTAGGTGATACTAGCGGGCCTTTCGGGCGCAGCAGTGCCGTTCGGTATTCGGGCAGGATGCGGTTTTTTATGGAAAATGGGACTCAAAATCATATGTGCCACGATAGGCAGCGCGTTGGTAATACCACTGGTATTGTCAATGTCAATGGGCGTTGATAATCACTTTTAATTAGGTGAACCAACTGCTCGCCTGCTTGCGTAACCAATAAGAAATGTATAACGTTCTTTATTCTTTCCATATTTTGTATTATTGTGACGAAGCTTAATTGATTAATCTATTTCAAAGCCGTCATGAAATCTATCATACCATAAAATATTGTTTTGAATAAATTTTGTTCTTACACATGACCTCCGGTTTCTAAAGCACACGCCATTACCACTAGGCTACAGAGACAGGTACGTATACGTATTAACGTTAAGCTAATGCTTCAATCATCATAATAAAAATGAGGATATTTATAAGCCCAATATTATTTAACGAATTTTGGGAAAAATTAAACGGGACCTCGGCTCAGGCTGCCACTTCTTTATCCGTGAGCGGGCTGATCGAGGGTGCCCAAGAGGGCCGAGCCTCGACTCGATCAGCCGCTGGTCAGGTCCATGCCGATACCCGTTAGCAACACTTATCGAGGTCCTCCGGTGGTGGAACCTCAGCTCGATAGGTGTTTGGACTTATTAGTGAGACCCTGTGGGCCGACACCCTGCACAAGGAGGCGGCAGTACTGAGGAGAACCCAGAGGGTGTTGGCGATCCGGGCCGTACGAGGCTACCGGACCATCTCCGGCGAGGCGGCGTGCATGATGGCTGGCTGGACACTTTAATCAGGCTTTCCTTCATATTAAGTTGATGTGTGTCACACATTTCTATATGTGACAATCTGTTTTGTAAAGTCAAAGTTAGAATTTGTTATTTAATAAAGAGCAATATTTAGACACAAATTATGAGCATTAAACACAGCCAAAGATTGCGACAAGTGAAATCCACTAAAAATAATTTATGGCCGTCGCGAAACAACAATAAGGAATACAACAGAATAAGGAAGATATTAATAAGTAAAATTATGTAATAATAAATAATATCAAAGTTTATCTTATAATAAAAAGTTCAATTTAGTCATCTATTATTCAGAAACAACAGTTTGATATTTCTCTTATCGACAACAACGGAAAAATAAAACACTCTAAATGTGGAAATCAAAACAGAATGGTGTATAAACAACAACTGCAAACCACAAGTTTTAATTTGAAAGCTAAACTACCCGGAAACAAAGCAATTCTAAAACAATAACGCTGACGATGCAATTTAATTGGCGATTATTCAACACACGCTCTCTTAAGCAAAACACTGGACGTTTTAAACACGCTTAAAATAAACAATATGTCTCTGTAAGAAATAAATTAAAGCTGTATAGTTATGAAGTATGTATAGCTTTATAGTTAACAACACACATGATAGAGATTAGATAATTACGTAAAAAGATCTTCTAATAACAGATTACAAATTTTTTTAGAAACTGTACGTCCCCGCGAGTACAAGTATGCGTAGATACTTTTCTAAATAAATTTAATCCACAAATTTTAGTAAAGCTGAAACATTTAGTAACTTTTGTACAGCTTTTTATTGATTTATATTGAAGCGGAACCTAGTTAACCAGGCAGCAGGCTGTTTGTTAAATATTTGGCTAACACAGACTGATAATGATGATGATCATGAATTCTTTACAAACTTTGAATTTTTAGACAGCGATTGAAAGAATGAATTAATATGGGTTGATATTTTCATTTATTAAACTTAAATATAAAAATAAATGAACAATTCATCAATGAAAAACACTAGGCACGTAACACATGTTTCTTTCTTCAAAAGAATTAAATTGTATAAATAAAAACGGAAATTCATGGTGTTCGTAAACAAGTTTATACTTTTTAAGATCAAAATAATTTCACTATCACTGCGTAAACCACTTATAAAGTGGATAATGAATTTATTTGTTCATCATCATCATCATTAACCTTTGATAGTCCACTGCTGGACATAGGGGCTCCCCTAATACACCCTATCCATTAGGGGGTTTTGGACCGTATCCCAACACGCTGGTCCAATGCGGGTTGGTGGGTGGACCGACTTTTTCTGACTGTTGGCGCAGTGTAGGCGCAATATTAATCGACATATAAATAAATTCATCGACGGCGTTTTGCCGTCGATGAATTTCTGTAAATGAAACTTGAATACACCATTATACACCCCGAAACAAATCTACAGTCAAAACAGTGGACTGCAAAGGGGGAACCGGCTCCAAAAAAAGCAAAAACTGTTTTTTCGACTGGGAAAGTGATGGCGACAGTTTTTTGGGATAGTCATGGAGTTATCTTTATCGTTTATCTTCAGAAAGGAAAAACCATTACAGGAGCATACTACGCATTATTACTTGACGAGCTGAAGGCACAAATCGCGGAAAAACGGCCACATTTGCAGAAAAAGAAAATGCTGTTTCACCAAGACAACGCGCCGTCTCACACCTTAGCGGTTGTCATGGCAAAAATCCACGAGTTACGGTTTCAACTGCTTGGCCATCCGCCTTATTCACCAGATCTGGCCCCTAGCAACTTCTTTTTGCTCCCTTATCTAAAAACTTGATTTTATGCTCGGAGGACAAAGATTTTCGTCAAATGAGGAGGCAATCACCATTGTGAACAGTTATATTGCAGAGAAAAACGCCAAGTAATATTTGGACGGGTTAGAGAGATGGGAGCATCGCTGGAAGAAGTGTGTAGAGTTACAAGGAGACTATGTAGAAAAATAATTAAAAAAAGGAAGAAAAAAAATCTTTTATCATTGTTAGGTCGGAAACTTTTCAGACCACCCTCGTATACATTATACGTAGAATGTAACAAAATATAAATTAAATTTTATCGTAGTGCATTTTCAAGTATAATAACCTTAAGGTTATATTAACTTATTTAAAACTTTGCACTTGCCGAAAAGGAGAATAATCATTAATTGTAACCGTAGGTACTTTTAATAAAAATGTTAGGTTATAAAGAGTCAGCCGATTTATTAATATTTATAGATATTCAGAATTGAAAATATGTTTAATATTTCTGTTAATAGGTAATATCATTTGCATAACAATATCTGAATGGTCGAGAATGTGTATTTTTGAAAACCTTTTATTGTTGGCAAGTTAAAAATGGTGCAAGTTGATCATTACACGCATAGTTTGGCAAAGCTTCTGATATGCAATTTCCTGTATAAAATAACACAGAATTTGTTCAGCTGCCTTGTATCTCATCTATCGTATGTTTTGTCCCTTTATATTTACAACGTGTTTCGGAAATTGTCAGCTAGTTCGAGTCACGTCACATAGTATAATATTATTTCTTACATTTATATGGTTTGGATTGTTAATGGTATTAAGTACTGGGATAAATTCAATAAACACCACAGCTTTTAAGCATATTTAATATCCATTTCTTATCTCCTTTATTGTTAAGATATATCAAATATTAAAATGGTAAAAGCACTTAAATTAATTACAATTGTATGTAACCATATATTCTGATTGAATATGTTACGATTTTATGTTACAAATTAGATTTTCCTTATTAATATAAAATGTTTTGGTAATTTTTTATAACATGAGAATATTACGTTATTCCCATCGTATTTAATCATGTTTACTACTACTTATAGCTACCATTGAATCGTTTAGTCTTGTAAAACTAGGTGCATGCTTTATAAGTCCTGCATATATTTCCTTAAAAAAATGTGAGAAACTTTATCATTATACACAGGGAGTCCAAAATCCAATGTCAAAAAGAAATTGGGTGACAGGATTAATCATAACCATCAAGAGAAAAATCAAAAAAAAGCTATCCCAGTTTAAAAATTATGGCCATTTAAAAAAATCTAGGAGTTGGTTCAAATTGTAACAATTTTTCGCTTTATTACATAAACTTTAATTATTTTTGTTCATTTTATCTATGGAACCATAGCCCTAAATAACATATCTTAATGCCATTCATAAATAATTACTCAATTGCCCCATGTTTACTAAAATTAGGACTAATTTGTTAAACTATGTATTTAAACTTTTAATGTTTTGTAAACTTTGAAAGGCCCTCTTTAAAAAAAAATGTTCCAAATTGGCAGTGCCATCTGAACAGTGGTATCACTATCTGTGTAAATAAATTAATAAACCAGTGTAATCAATAAAAATAATGAATTACATAAACTTTGAAACCTAGTATAATATCATATAAAATATAATCTTAAATATTTGTAAAGTAATTAAACGCGAAAAAAGCCGTAAAAATGGTTTTATCCGTCAAAATTAACCAGATGGTAAAATGCGCGTCCACCGGTTAATTTGAGTTTTAAAATACGTATCTCTAAAATCGAATAAACGATTATAGTAAAAGATAGCATAAAAAAATCGGCCCAATTTCCTTAATCGATTCTCTTTACTTTAGAAGCGTCGTATTGTATCGTTTTTTTATAATCAATAAGCGATTCTAATGCATTTATATTAAGTAAAGATATTTGACTTTGAATTTGAATATACACACAAACATAGATATTGGTGATAGTTTCACTGTATAATATCTTATGGCATTTTACTGTTGAAAACATTGATGTAAATACGATATTTTGGTAAGCCGGTTCTTTTCAGGTCAGACGCTATCATTTTCAAAATAGTAGTTTCGACAGTCGTAGTATAGTAGTAAGATATTTGACTTTGACTTTGACTCACCGTTAGTATTAAAACAATATAATTACATCATCATCATCAGCCTGTGATAGTCCACTGCTGGACATAGGCATCCCCTAATACACCCCTATCCATTAGGAAAATTTTGGACCGTACCCCACCACGCTGGTCCAATGCGGGTTGGTGGGTGGCGACTTTTTGCATGCCCATCCGACGCATGGATCATCTTACTTTTCAGACAATTGGGTGATCAGCCCAAATTGCCCTAACCAACTAGGAAACAACAATCAAAATTTGTTGAGTCCCCGCAGAATTCGAACCCATGACCTCCGGTTTCTAAAGCACACGCCTATACCACTAGGCTACGGAGGCAGTTAATAATTACATAGGAAGGTCCAAAAAATAATAAGTAAAGTTATTTTTTAATTTTTTTTTGCTTTACTAAAATTTTAGACATAACTTAGAATAAATCTAGCACATCCAGTGACGAGGCACGAAATTCAAAATAACGATACGTAATTAGAATCGCAAAGTACTTTATGGTGTCTGAGATTCGAGTTTAGGAAAAGTTTCTAAGCAGCAGTGAAAAAAGGTTAAAAAGTGTATTTTGAAAATAAAATATTATCTATTTAACAGACTTTTTATATCAAAAGCCTTTTTAATATTGGAAAAAAAAAGTAAAAACATATGTTATTTAAATAAAAAGGTTTACATTTATTCAGTGACTTTGTCCGCAGACTGTCTTGTGAGAGATACATTTATACGTATGTACAGATTGTCGTAAAGTGAACACAATAATAGTTACTGGCACTTTATAATAATTATTTTTTATTTATTATGTAAAAAATTTGGCCATTTAATGCCATGTCTTTTTTACGTCTATCCTACGTAGATGAATAGGGTCTTAATCGTCGGAAATGTCTTAACTATAAAATATTTTAATATTTTGAATTGGTTTTACTCTTGGCGTCACTGACATGCTCATGGCTTCTGGCACCGTTATATAATAACTGAATAGTGCTGTGTTTGTGTGAAATTTAATGGAAAATACAATGTGAATAAAGAGTTAATTGATGAAATAATTTTCTTGTTTAACTATCATTTAAACTTTTTAATTGAAGAATCATCTTGCAATACAAAATAAAAAAAAAAATAAATACAATAAAATTGTTGAAAATCCTCGTATATACGCATGCGCTTAAAAATTTTTTTTTCGATATAAAGTTTTAATATTTTTTTTAACAGCATTCTTTAAACGGCGTAAATTAAAAAAATAATAAAAAAAGGGACTACATAACAAACACTAAGTTTAAAAAACATAACTGTCGAAAACAGTTCACTAGGACAGGGAAAACGTTAAAAAACAAAAAAGCTTCTTAAAAAACAAATTAATCATAAAATAACTTTATGTTAATCTCTTAGTCGAAATATTGCCCTTTTTCCATATGTCTACTGACTTAGCTTTTTATTATAAATAATTTTAAATAAATGCCGTAAATTTCCATTGCATATATCATATATTCGAATATAGGGCGGCAATCTTCTGATATCCCTTCATCTAGAGAATTCATAACTTAAATATGTTTGAAAAACCATAAAAAATCCATTAATCATTGTCTCACGAACCTATAACCCCATTAAAAGAGTATCCATTACTCACGAGAGGGTGTTAAACATCTGCAGGGGTGTCAGGAAAACGGGCCATATCAATAAGCCTGATTCCATCATGCGCTTCCAGTTTTCATTAAATACGAAGTTTGATCACCCGTCATCAATCATATCTTACAAGAAAAAGATGTCTTAAAATATGCGTTACAATAAAAAGTGCTTGAATATAAAAAAAAAAAAAACTAAAGGGATTTTTGATATTGGAACGTATTATACTGATATTTAGTGTAGTTAAAGTGTATATAGTGTACCTTTTTGCCTTCCATCCAATTTTTGTACCAAATGTGGAAACAGTTATGTGTTACGTACATAAAACGTAAAACAAATTGAAAACTTATGCCATTGAACCACATGGCATAAATCATATAAGATATATTTAATAAAGGGAAATAAATAAGAATTGTTAAATACAAGGGGATTATGACAAACTCCTTTGACATATTTACCTGAACTTTATAGCATATCTCAACACAAATGGTTTTTTTTTTATTGCTTACCCAGGCAGACAAGCAGTCGGGCCACCTGATGGAAAGTGGTCACCGACACCCATAGACATTGGCAATACCAGTGGTATCGCCAACGCGCTGCCTACCGTGAGACATAGGGTGTTAAGTCTCGTTTACCAGTAAATACGCTGGCTACGGTGCCCTTCAAACGGAACACAGAGTGTTTCACCTACTGCTTCGCGGCAGAAATAGGCACCGCGGTGGTACCCACCCAGACGGTCTCCTGTAAACAGGGGACCTACCACCGGTTTAAGTTGTCATGCTCTGCACAATTTGGTGTTTAATTATTGATTATTAAATTTCCAATTCACCTTATGGAATAATAGAACTGTTTACGGGGTAAACTGTGATGTCATGCGTCTTGTTGCTAGTGCTGAAGCATGGTGTCCAGATTTTAATTGTAATAAAATATTTGTGTCTGTGACCGGCTACTGGAAAATGTACGAAACATCGGGAATATAAAATGTAAAATAAACGCGGTAAAATCTGTAAAAAGCCCTTTTATTCAATAATGTGTAGCATTCGTGTAAAGAAAAGAATTAATTATTCCAATTCCTCTGTTAATTTATGTATCTTCCTAAATTTTTTTTGTTTATTTTTACAGGAAAACTCAGGTAATGGAATTAAAATCTAAAAACGGGAGACATTTCACTTCTCTTGAATCGCATCGTTGCATTTCGTCAAACATTTGTGAGAGAGCTTTAGTGGAATTGACGTACGACTTTATTGACTTGCAGCTTGTGCCAGTTAAAAAGGATTTCTATAAATAAAGCAATAATATCTAATATATTATATAATGATTCAATAGTAAAATAAATATCAATAAGACTTATACATTTACTTTTGTTTTCTTAGTTTATATATAAATAATCAATAAAGTAACGTAATACTTATATAAACTCATTTGTATTAGGAATATTTGAATTTTTAGTTTAGTTGAAAAGATTTCGTGATAGCATTTATTGTTAGATATAAATATTATTAAGTAGAAAAACAGATTTTGTTTGACGCTATGACGATAGATAAATAATTGTTTCTTCTCAATGATTTTTTTTATTTTTGTAATTATAAGTATATTCTGTTGCTTATACGGATTCTATACATAATAAATAAAAGAGGTTTAATAGTTTTGTGTCGATATTAATTACTTTACATACAAAGAATACGACTTTAAATAATTGTTAAGTTATTTAACGCTGTAAAATCCGTAAAACTTTATTATTTATCAAATACAATTATACATAACTATTTTCGTCTAACACATAAATTTAAATATTTCTTAATATTCCCGTGACACACTTTCATTTTTTATTTTAATGATTATTGCCCTTACATAATTTATATGATACATAACCTGATATGTGTCAGTTTAATTAAATAAATTAAGGCTCAAGCATTCTCTATTCACGAGTAGTTGACGCACATTCTTTTTTTTTCGGATGAACTCACGTTGGTGGAGTTAACCGCTACAACCCGGCGGGTTCGAGAGGCTGTGCAACTTTAAGTGTGCAGACTTCACCTCTTATCTGTGGCTTAGGCTCGAGGACCTGAAGGGACCTCGCTCAAAGCAGACGGTTGTTGACGCATAATGTCGCATGTTTTCGCTTCACCTGAGAGCTTAATTAATGGTTTAGCTGCACTTTTTTCAGAACTTCGATGATTTTATTAAAAATAAATATATATATATGTGTTATTATCAATATATTACACAGAAAATAAACTAAATTATATTCATATACGTTAATTAGTTTCAGCTTTTACGAGTAATAAGTCACTACATAGAATAAAACAGAGTCGCTTTCTGTCCCTATGTATGCTTAAATCTTAAAAATAATACAAGGAATTTTGCTGTGATTTTTTTTAATAATTAGAGTGATTGAAGAGGAAGGTTTACATGTATTGTTCATGTATAATAATGTAGAGTAACGCTGATAAATCTATGTAATTTTCCATAGATTTGCAATTTCTCAACAAAATTAAATGTTTGATAAATAAGTACACCCTGCTAATCATCTCTCTAAGTACATGTTTATTTTGTTATTTATAGTGTAAATTAATACACGTACATAATAAGAATATTTTGATTTTTAAGTGTTATCTACAAATATAAGTATTTATTATCGTGGCTTAGGAGTTTCAATAAATTTGAAACAAGTTACTAACTTTGGCAAATTTCTACAATAGAACCCCTTAAACTGATACATGGATTTCATTGTGGCCGAATATGTAATTGATGGAATTTCAAACTATTTTAATTAAGACGACGTGTGAATCCTTTATGGACGTTGAGAGTTAGTTTATAACTACGTTTAGAACTATAACTAAGATGAACATAATGAATGAACATAAATGAACATAAGGTTCAAAAACTTTTCAATCGTATTACAATTGGATATCCTATTAAAATTTTTGGTACGTATTGATACACAATAAATTACCAAGTTATTACCAAGGGCCAGTACCAATAGGCTACGGATATGTTCCAAATATAAATTTTCTGTTTTCTATATTTTTTTATGATTCCGAATAGCTTGAACAATAATCAGCGATTTTGCAAGCAATTCCTATCAGAACAATAATATATATAACCATTAGACACAATAAGGAATATAATATAACGGAGCATAGCTTGTACTATGGAAACTAGATAAACAAGATAAAAAAATATTTCTTAATGTTATCCCCGTAACAAATATAATATGAAGGCGGTTGTCTCTTTTTAAAACAATCTTTAAACAGATATTGAATAAACCGTTTATATCCTCAACGGGAGTAAAACAATTGTGTGAATATACTTTTTCAACGACATTTTGAAAAATTGTATTTATATTGCTATTTATAAAACTTCCACATCAGTGCTATTTTTCTCCAGAGAGTTTACGCAAGAAAGGAACTGCTGCTCACGATTTGAATAACAACCTAAACTTATACATGTTATTTTAGTATTTTACCTAGTGTAACGGTAAACAAATACTTATTACGCAATATTATTTCTTTAACCGTTTACACAAAGATAAAAATATTACTAGGATTAGAAAGAGAAATAATTTTTTTTCATGTAGTCATAATTTTTAAGATAATTTAATTTATTAGACTTTATACGATTATGTAAATAATAAGAATAAGTCTAAAAGTAGAAACGGTATATATAATAAAATCTCAATTGAGGGTACTTAAATATTACGTATTATTTATTACTCATTGTACTGTACAAAACACTAAACCATACAACTACCGTACAACCTCTGTAATGCTAAAGCTAGTTTATTTAAAAATCAAAAGGTGATATACGGTGGATCTAAATATATTGTAACATTATATTAGGCTCTAATAGATACATGAGTTTACAATACAATGAAAATAAAATAGGCTACCTATTTTAAAATCTGCTCTGGCGCAGATCCCCAAACGAAAACACAAAGTGAAGGTATTTTGGCTGAGAGAGCCTTTTTACACGACTTCTGACAAGAAGGAGGTAATCAATTCGAATCGTTGCTCTACTCCTAGTGCCCCGATTTTGTTCATTCTATTTTTTAAATGATAGATATTAGCTGTCATTTGATCCTATTTATTAATAATTTTGTGATAAGCAGTTTAATAGACATTGAAACAATTAAGAAAGTTATAGTATCAAAAATCACACCCTCGCGCTATTAAATTGCAAACGCTAGCTTGACCTTAAAAGATAGACTTAAACTATGTTTTACATTATTATACTAGTTAAAGTAGTCTCAATAAATTTCGATATATTCCGATGTATAATAAATTCAAGAGCATATAGTATGTTTTAAGAATAACCCACAATAAAATTTTAATGTAATTATTTTTAAAATTGCAATCAGGCATATTCAAATCTCATTTCACTTTTAAGTTATCTTAATAACTCAGTTTAAGTTCACATAAAAGTTATTACATTGAATTTTTTTTAATTATCTGTTTATAAACATGTGATACACGGTACTTGATTAAATTAATATCTCAAAAGATATAAGGGAGAAACGCAGCGCTATTAAGTACGTAATATCTATTAGTAAGTTTAAATAATATTCAGCGTTTCCAAGTTCTCTATAATTTAATGAGTTGTGAATGTACGTTTCTGTAAACATTAATAAGTATGCCATTAGTATAAAGCATTAGATATTTTGAGTCAATGGATCAACGTCTGCATTCAATACTTTAATGCTTACGCGAATACTACTACTTGATAAATAATACGGTACCGATTAACACGGACGTTTTGACACCCAACATCTTAAAGAGCTCTGTGAGCATGGACCCTGGAAGGGTTAAAAACGTCGCTTATAATTATAAATTATTGTGAAGTAATTAAACGCTATAAAATCCATAAAACATTATTTATCATCTGCATTTAATTTATATTAATATTGACTCTTTTTATTGGCACATTATGTTTATCTATGTTGAAAAATTGGGCAACTATTCGAAATTAAATAACAGCATGCTTTTTAACACCCCGTCCAATTTATGCCGACGCATTTTGATCTCTCGTTTATTTTAAGATATTTATTTAATTCAAATACCTTACGGCAAACGTTTTTATAACAAGTAATTCTGATTTTTTAATAGTTTTACTTACTAAAAAACTCATACGTAGACTTAAACTAGCTTTGAAAATGTATCATTGTGCTTTTTTAATATTTTTATGGCACAATGTTTATTGTAGGCTATTTTTACATATAGATAAGCCACCAGTGATTTTGTAATAAAAGAATTAAATAATAATGAGCATATTTAATGTAAAAGAGTATTTAATTCAATATTATTTCTTTAACCAACTATCACCACTTTTAAAATTATTGGTATAGGTATACTCTTTATTTTATAAAAACTAGATACAATTTTCTAAGCGAATGTCCTGTGGCTTTTGGTTTTAATAAAGCACAACAAGGACGTTCTTCTCGGCATAGTTAAGAGTTCTCGTTAACAGGTTTGAAGTGAAGTGAAACGAGGAATTTGCTAATTAATCCAATTACCGACGAACGTTTTGAGTAGCACCAGCAGATTTAATATGGTCTATTTAAAGACGAAGAACATCATCTCTCACTTATTAAATTCTGTTACAATTTTATTGAAATGAAAACTGCATTAGCCGCGTTGGACACTTTATTATAAGAGTATCCTTGTAAGGTGCGTCACCGATATGCTCTAGACTGCAGCACGCGGCCATATTCTATGCATGAAAGTTAGGCTTTTTGGATGGGTTTTCGGTTATAGACATAGTATTAGTAATGGGCTTGGTATTATCTTAAGACAAAAAGTGACTATTGTGGCACATTAGTGCTGTATATGTCTTATCAGTAAAATTGTACCATAAAATTGTTTCCGATTGACAATAAATTATAAAATCAGAGTAATGTACAGTAATTCGAAAGTGCAGACTATATCACTTTCTAATTCTTACTGTTTACTTCTATCGCCAGTCTCTATAGCATTGACAGTCACTATTTTTAAAAAATATATCCTATTCTATTTTGCCTTTAAAATAAGAAACAAATAAATATTATAATTTAATATTATTCTTACTTATCGACCATATTACATAGCAGTGATCTACGAAATCGCACGAGACTAACATATTGTAGCAGGCAGTATGATTCAATTCCTAAATGAAGTGTTGGATGTAGTTTTAAAGTTTTAAATTAACGCAACTTTTAGTGAAGTATTATTAAAATATATAAATAAAATATAAAATAAAAATATAATTATAGAACTTAGGATGAGTTACTTCAAAAACATAAAACAAATCAGCGCTTATTTTAAATATTATATTTTAGAATTTACTCTGTATATCGAATTGTTAAGGAAACTATAGCAATAAAAAAGGCAGTTTTGGTCAAGGAATAAGTAAAAGTTTAGTTTTTACTTACTCGTAAAAATAATAAGATAATAGCCGAAAAAAATTCAAATATCATTGAGTTAATCATAATTTTCCTACGCACACTTTTACAATTGAACTACGATTGGTAGGTTTACGGTTCATGGAAAACTCTTCTTGAAATCTTAAAAAATTATGGAAAAGATATATAGACGTATGAATAGAATACAATAATGTGAAAATGACAAAGGTATTTTGATTATTTTAAAACCGTACAAAAATTAAAATATACCTATATAAAAATCTAGATTGATATCTAAAGTAGTTATTTTAAATAATAAATTTATTATACCTACTTTAGATATCTATCTAGATTTTTTTATTGTTGCCACACTTTTTTTATTAATTTTAAAAGAATTTTTTTTAAAATTAATAATTTAAATGTAACGTATTTAATTAAACCTATAAAAGCGTTACTTTTTACATTATTACTACATATAATATCTAATAATAATGTAAAAAGTAACACAATACACCTCACAATTACGGCTTTTTCTTTGAAACAACCACTAAGCCTTTATTTATCAACCACTAAGACGTTATTAATAACCAATCACAATAGCTAAACGTAGTAGATTTTACATTTAATTCTAATAAACTATCATTGTACTATAAATAAATAACAGAAAAACCAAAACAAGAAATCTTTAGAATAAAACAAGTTGTACATAAAAGAACGATTAGCCCTTGGTTTAGCTCTTATTTGTATAATTTTGTAACCAAATTAGTATTTTATATTATTGTCATATAAACGGTAACCATTAATAATACTATAATTTAGAAAAAGCAAAAATGTAATGAAGTGAAGTAAGTTGCTTTTTACTAGCAATTCTCCGGTTAGTTACTATCGGATAATCGCGTCACCGATGCTCTTTGATCCAACTTAATTTCTTCCTCTACATTCCAACATAATTTAATATGTCACTTAAAACAATACATGATATTTTTAAAATCACTTTTAAGGCTTTTAAACAGTCCGAGGCTTATTAAGACGTTATGAAGTAACTATATACTTTTAATGCCAAAATTTATCACACCATAAATCCTGGAAAAGATTATTAATTGTTTTCGATAATGATTCGAAAGGCTATAGAGATATAAAAAAAATTGTAACCTTCTCTCGGTCTTAGCAAATCATATTCAAAATGATGAATTGAACCTTAACACAAAACGAAATCAATAAAGGTCTCATGCCTTAAATTTATTTAACACATAGTGCATAACAAACAAATTGAAATAACAATGACAAACTTTAAAACAATGCTCAATATATATAAAGAAGAAAATGTACCATCCGCAAACTATTTCGGCTTATATTAGGAAATGTTTAGACATACGAGTATATAAGTCCAAAGGGTGTACGTTGAAAAAATAAAACTATCCATTCACAGGTAAATCCAACAACGACTGTGTTCCACTTAACCCTCACCGCAAATGAAATTAGGTCAAGTCTCTGCGTCGCATAGAGCATGTGACACTTAATTATCACATGGTACACTCGGAGAGGTTTATTAACACATTTTTTTACTGCATTAAACTAACTAGATCAGAAATTTATTAAACTTGTTAAATACTTTGAGCTTAAATGCGCAAGTCTTTTGAGACATATTTTGATGCGGCAATGCTCATTTTATCACGGCGTCGTGTTATACATTTATATATTATCCTTTTTTCTATAAGAAAAAGACAAAATACGAATATAAATATAATTTAAGATTTTTTTGTATTACCATTCGGTCAGTTCAAAATATTCTGATACATAGCAAACATTTCTATGCAGTAAGTTTGTGCATATGCTTTGAATGATTTCTTATAATACTACACTTTAAGATATTGAACTTGCTATTTGCATATCCAAATACCTGTAGTTAATGCTACATGCTTTATAATTCCAACCTATTAGGGGTTTAATTGTGTTACATTTTATTCTATTAATTCCGTCGTAAACCAATTTTTGTTTTAGAGTTTATATAAATGAATGCACCGACTTTCAACATGCCCATCTAACGCATGGATTATTTTACTTTTCCGATAATTGGGTGATCGGCCCAAACTGCTCTAACCAACTAGGAAAAAACAATGAAAATTTGTTGAGTCCCCGCAGGATTCGAACCCACCACTTCTGATTTATAAAGCACACGCCCTTACCACTAGGCTATGGAGCCAGTTAATATTAGTGATAAGTAGTCTCTGACCGAAATTTGGATTTTGCTTTCAGCCGAGTTTCGGAGTCAGTTTCGCTTTTGGCCAAATTTGGCCGAAACTATTACCTCAGTTTCAGTAAAACTTTCCTTCTATTTGGAATTGTTAGCTTTGTGTTGGTACGTCTTCTAGAAAATAAAAAAAAGAGTGGGTTGTTATTAAATACGCTAGAAGGAAGTATTTCAAAACCCTTTATTATGAATATTAAATCATTAATAGCCGATTTAGGTTATTGCGCTTATAATTGTACATTTACATATTATATTTTAGTTTTATTTTTGTGCGTTTATATTATTTAAATATATCTTATATGTCTACTGAAACTGATTCTACAGTTTTCTATCTGCTAATGAAGCTGCTTTGATGACTAACTTTACCCCTTATAAACATATGTCGTAGTAGTGCGCATGATAAATTCTCCTTTGTTAAAATATATTTTTGGTTCGATAGATTTGACATTAAGCAATGCCATTTTTTATTATTTAGTGTTAAGTGGTTTGTAAATGTCGATTGCATTTGAAATGTAAAAAAATTTCGTTAAAGAACCCATTTTGTGCAATTTACTTTTAAACTCTGCCTAAAATAGAATTAAACCACTTTATTTATTTTTATAACCGTTTTTAAATAATCTACTGCATAAATAAAAAGACATTGCGATTTTAGCAATTATAATCCTTATTGAAATACACTGAACTTTAAAATGTGCATTACAAATACAGTTTAATTTAAAGATTTTCAAGTCCATGTTTTTTATGTTATTACATTTACTTAAATTATTACAATTGTTATTGTATAATTATTAAAAATTCAACTTCCTGATTTGACATTGATAATTTTTAAGCTCTCTTTCTCTCTTGACATATAGCAGAAGTTTATAAATACTTGTTCGTTTCATAAAATAATTGGAGTATTGTATCTCAAGATTTAGATTAATATTTTTTTATGGCAAACGCACGTAGACGAGCAGTCGGGCCACCTGATGGGAAGTGGTCATCAGCCCATTGACATTATCAGTGTATCGCCAACGCGCTGCCTAACGTGAGACATAAGGTGTTAAGTCTCGTTTACCCAGTAAATACGCTGGCTACAGTGCCCTTCAAACCGGAACACAGCAGTGTTTTCACACTAATGCTTCGCGGCAGAAATAGGCACCGCGGTGGTTCCCACCCAGACGGTCTCCTGTAAAAAGGGGACCTACCACCGGTAATTGATAATTGATAGTAGCATACTATAAATTAACACACACTTATAATAAATATTAATTTACGAAATGTTTTTTATTTATTTCGGTTGTAAAAAATGTATATACTTAAAATGCAATTATCGATATTTAAATCTATAACAAAATTTTAATATACACGCAATATTACTTTGAACAAATACATTCTAAATTCTAAAATTGGTTTTTCAGACTAGTGAAATTGAATGAAAGAATATCGTGTTTGCTCTATCGTTTCATCAAGGGTTTAAAAATACAGCTGACATTCTCATGAATGCCAACAATATAAAGACAAAAATTTCACACGGTATTTGCCTATTTTCAATTAGTTATTACATTTGACATGATCTAAAATTTCTGAATATTTCTAAATTTTGATTTCCTTGCAAAGTTTAAGTAGCGCCTGCATTAAACACGTTTTTTATTGTGAAGCAAAATTAAATGTTTATAGAGGTAACAGTTAGTTCTTTTTTTGTCAATCCCGAGTTTTCGGATTCCTCACGCCGTCTTACACCACCGCCGATCACATTTTAGAATAAAGTGGAATTTATCTGTATCTCACACTTTTATGGTTTTTATTTACAATTTGACCCATCTTTCTATTTTCTTTATTCATAATATTGTTTTAGCAAAAATTACTTATATTCAAGTGTCAATTTCAGTGACCATAGTGTATACGTAAACGTGTGGAAGACCTAGTAATTTTTAAATCAAACATCGATGCTCTTTCGCAAAGAACTAAATATTAAAAGAAACATAAAAAATAAAGGTAAAATATCCATAACAAAAACAAAGTTATAATTCGCGTAACTTGATCAAAATATTACTTTTAATATAATGAAATATACGTTGAATATTTCAAAAAAATCAAGCATTATTTGTTATTTTGATACACATTTAACATTTCTAAAAAGCCATCTTTTGTAAGTGCAATATACTTGACATTTTATTATTTATTTTATATACTGTCTACTGTCTTAACAAAAATATATGTATTTTTCTTGCCACTGTTTTCAATCTACTTAATGTTTGCCCTCGAATTCCGTACGGTCACTGATTCTTTGCATATCAGTTGTAGCGTGCATATTTTATATCTTTGTATTGTAGTAAATTCATTCGCAAAGTGAAAAACATAAAGGTTCTATAAAGAAAATAAAAACGTTTTATAAAATATATGCCAAATATGCGATAAAAATATTAAAGAATTATACTTTGACAACATCAATATATATTTATTTGATTGATGACCTGTAATCCGTATCTGACTTGACGTCTACTACAGTTATATGCCTTCATATCAAAAACAAATAACGTTATAAATCTTATTGTATCAATAAAAACGTGATAATTACTAACATGTCATTAAAGCCTTCTTAAATATTTTTTTTTTCAATCTCTGCTAGATGAAATCTAATATCCATAATAATCTTGCACTTATCAGCAAGAAGTTGCGGCAATTTTGTCTTTAAAATACTTTCAATTGTTTATACGTATTCATGATTTATATCAGGTATAGAGAGTATTTTTGGATTTCGCAATTTTTATTCTTTTACAATTATTTAAATTTCAGATGTTTGTGAGTCCTCATATCATCCATGATAACGAGACTGGTATCTTTAATATCAGACAGTTAATTATTCAGACAGTTGATCTCTTTTTCTGGCGTAAATAAGAGAAACCATTTTTTTCGTAATCTACTTTTTTTAGTCGTGAGTCTTGCAGAACGAATATATAATAAATATTGTATTTGACTGACTGATTGCAAGCCTGGTTTAAAAACAAGATAAGATTTAGAGAAATGTAAATCTTATAATATTCTTCGAATATGATATTATACATTGACAACAATTGTCTATTTCGGATTATCACAAACGTGTTACCTGCGCTCAACTTTAATGTTCTTAGCTCGAAATTTATATTGCTAGTTGTCATTACTAAAAGTGCTTTTGGTCAAAAATAAGACTCATAACGTATGACAAACATTATTAAAAGTTTGAACGTATAATATTTATTTTATATTGCAGTAAATTAAGCTACAGTTAACTTTACCCTTTATCTTGCACTCATATTTTCTTTTTGATTCTACTACAATCTGGCCATTGTATAAAATTTAACAAAGGAAAACAATAAGTAAGCTATAGAAACCAAGGAACAGATTTACTGTAGAAAGAATTAAGTAATTTAAAATAAAAGTTTTTTTAAGAATAAACAAAGAATCAACGTGGAGTTTTAAACTGGATGCTTCAGTAATATACGACTCAAGGAAATTTAAAGCGACCAAATAATATTTTCTTGTGCTCTTTTTCCCAAAATAACCGGCTAAACCTAATGAAATATATGAGAAAAGAATTTAAGAAGGAAAACAACAAAGTCGCAGTAGTTTAATCTTTCTATATTAGTGCTTATGTTTATGGAGCTAATTACATAATCATCATCATCATCAGCCTGTGTTAGTCCACTGCTGGACATGGGCCTCCCCTAATGCACGCCACCGCTTCCGATCTTCGGCTATTCTCATCCAGCCCACACCGGCCATTTTGCGAATGTCGTCACTCCATCTTGCCGCAGGGCGTCCTACACTACGTTTGCCGAGCCTCGGTCTCCACTCCACAACTTTTCGACTCCAGCGGTCGTCAGTTCTGCGGCTTTATGACCGGCCCACGCCACTTCAGCTTACTAATCCGGTGGCTGCATGTCGGTGATTTTGGTTCTCTGTCGGATCACGTCATTTTTGATGCGGTCCTTCAGAGATACTCGAGCATAGCCCTTCCATAGCTCGTGAGCGACTTTAAATTAGTGACCAGTCAAACCGTAAATGTCCAAGTCTCGGCACCGTAGGTCAAAACGGGTAGGACGCACTGATCGAAGACTTTCGATTTGAGGCTTTGTGGGATGGGTGACGAGAAACTCGACAGAAGCTTATGAAAAGCTGCCCAGCCCAGCCGAATCCTTCTGTTAGGCCTCCCCTCAAAGTTGTTTTACCTAGTTGGAGCGTTTGCCCTAGGTAAACGTACTCGAAACAACTTCGAGGGAGGTGCCGTAATCAGTGATCGGTCCCGGATCAACGTGCTCGTTAAACATCACCTTGGTTTTACCAAGTTCATCCGGAGACCGATGCGTGCAGAAGACTCAGCCAGGCTTTTGCACCATTTTTGCAGGTCCTTGGCGGTCTCAGCCATGATGACGATATCGTCCGCAAATCGAAGATGTGAGATGTACTGCCGTTCACATTTATGCCGTGTCCTTCCCAGTTGAGCGTCCTGAACATGTCCTCAAGCGCGGCGGAGAACAATTTCCGGAGACATGACGTCTCCTTGTCTCACACCGCGGTGCAGGGGAACTAGGCTCAGTCTGCCCACTTTGGACTACGACAGACATAGTGGCGGCGTTGCAGACATCTCAGCATCTCGAATATCGCCAATCAATTTGGCACCGCTGTAAGGACTCGAGGAAAGACCAGGTCTCGATGGAGTCAAAGCCTTCTCATAGTCCACAAATGCCTATGCACAGGGCTGGTTATACTCATGTGTCTTCTGTATAACCTGCCTCACTGTATGGATGTGGTCTATGGTGCTATAACCTCCGAAACCGGCCTGTTCTCGAGGCTGCCTTCGTCGAGTTTTCGTGCAAGACGATTCGAGATGACCTCGAAAACAACTTATGACATGACTCAGGAGCGATATTACGATAGTTCTTCAAAGGGTTTATCACCTTTTTGAAGAACAATACGATCAAACCCTATGCCATGCCTCAGGAGTTCTCCCGGAGAGAAGGGCAGAGTTAAATAGACAGGCGGAGTCTTTTCAGCACCGGTTTACGGCGGCCTTCAAAGCTCCGTCGTGACTCCGTCCTCTCCGGGCTTTTCCATTTTGAAGTTGCTCAAGAGCCCTCGATTTCGTCTAGGCGATTTCTGGAAGATCCCCGACACATGGCGGTAAGAGTGGCTCGAGAATCCTTTTCATCCGGCTCCGGGTGCTAGAATGCGACGCGATAACTGGCTGTAAAGCTTTCAACCTCCGAGAGAACCTCTGGTCTAGAAGCGACGACTTCTCCGTTCTCTTTGGTCAACTTTGTTAGATGGCTTCTTCCAAGCTGTTGTACGAAGACTTTGACCTCCGGTTTTGCTCAATAGCTCTCTGTATTGAGAGCGTATTGGAGTGACGGAGGTCGCCTTACCAGCTTGGAGATGGTCTTGTAAGAACCCGCTGTTCTAACGAAGTGACGGTTGGATCATTTCGTCGCTTTGCCATGAGATCTAGTGTTTCTCCCGAAAGTTTAGACTTCTTGCCCGTACGTCGCAGACCGCAGAGTTTTGCACCCTCGTCTTGAAGATTTTTTACCACTCGATCGAGTTCCTCTTCAACGTCCACGTCGATTGTATGTTTCAAGGCAGCGAATTGATTTCCCAGATTGATCTGAAATCTGCCAGAATCAATCATAGGCTGTAGCAGATTAGGCCGGAGCGTGACTTCATCAATCGGGACCGTTCAAGCTTCAAATCTATATTCAGGGTGCCTCTCGAAGTCGGTGATCACTTCCGGTCTTGAACCTTGTAGATCACTGAGACATCCCTGAATATGCGCTTTTGTCCGATATAATAAAGTCTATCTCATTTTGGTCATAGTATCGGGGTCTCCACGTCCATTTCCTTTGGGGCTGTTTCTAAAGAACGAGTTCAGTTAAGAACAGCCCCTCCTTCGAGGAAAGTTGACGAGCATTTGCCCTCATGATTTCTGCTCCCATAACCATATGATCCCAGCATCGATTCGCTGCTTGACTGTAATCTTACTTTGGCGTTGAATTCCCGCTTGACAACGTTAAAGTGAGCCTTGGTGGAGTTATGTAAGGCTCTTGAGATGTCCTCGTACATATCTTCGACATCATCATCGGTACGTCGACGTTGGTGCTACACTTGGATATTTTCGGCTGATCTATTGGTCAGCTTTATCACAAGGTACGTAACCCTCGCCGACGCTACAATAACACTGGATACTACAATAACATTGTCAATGAGGGATTTATTGACAAGGAACCCGACTCCGCCCTGTGGATTTTCTTCCTGCCTAAAGTACAGAAGATGGCCTGATTCTAGGGTTGAGAGTATCCTCGCCCTCTACGGACTTCACTCAATCCCAAAACAGTGCCATCTTATGTACCCTCAGTTCCTCTTCCAGTTGGGCCAAATGAGAATCTAGCCTAGCGTGCGTCCGTTGTATGTTGCAATGGTCAGTTGGTTTTGGCGGCCACTACTCCGGGATTTTAGCACCCCCGCCCCTGCTGTTAGCGTGGCCGCCGCCTTGGCCAGGAATAGCAAGGCTACCGGGAACTGGGGGCCGGGGCGTTTGTCTAACCATTAGGGGTTTTGGACCGTATCCCACCACGCTGGTCCAATGCGGGTTGGTGGGTGGTTCGCCAGAGCCTCGTTTGTTGTTTGGCAGGGTGCACCACGTGCAGGTGAGGTTGGCTTGGGTTCCGAAGATGTTGTTAGGATCCCCTTACACCCCAATTACAATAATAGTTGTAATCTATGCAACAATTATTTTTTTTATTTGATCAAAACATTTTTAAAGCAATATTAGTTCTAAAACATACATCATCAGCCTGTGTTAGCCCACTGCTGGACATAAGCCTCCCCGAATGCATGTCTCTTTCATTAGGCGTTTTTTTCCTAAAAAAATAATGGTAATGACAATAAAGGGTATTATCTGATGAGATCTTTCTTATAATAATTGTAAGGGCATGTAAAGAGCCGATCTTGGTTCAAAAGACCATTTTTGGTAGTCGTTATAGAACGTCAGTACTATAAATTTTACTTATATCTAATCAACCCATCAAATGTAGAGTACAATAAAAAATATTATGGTGATAGATACATCTCAATGGATTATAATCCGACCGCCGATTTTGTAAATAAGGTCCTTGATAAAGAGAGCCTAAGCCTAAGTAGAAAATATATATTTTAAAGATAACTATAATTGGGCACTGTTTCAGTCTCGAACAACAAATATCTCTTTGTTATGAAACGAGTGAAGTTTCCTTAGTTATTTGTTATTTCTAACGCCTGCAGATGTAACGTACTAACCAGCAACGATAAACTTTTAATTGGTGCATATGTATATATACTATCTATACAAGGTTTTTGCAATCCATTAATATAAATAGTGTTCAGTTTAATACATTGATTCGTAATTTAAATAATTATAAGAAATTACCAAAATATAGCGTCAAAACAACATAATTATGTCAAGGACTATGAATAGGTTTCATTCAATAACATTCTTGACTAATTAACAACTGTTTTTTTGGCGAATTAAAGTTATTCGTGCGTTGTAGCTAACAAAAATATTTTTTTTGTAACTGAACTCAAACTGTTATTCATCCTTTTTAGGTATCAGTGCAACTAGCATAATTTTTTATAGATTTCAGGACTTCTTTTTACAGGGTGACTGTCTGGGGTGGTACCACCGCGTTGCCTGTCTCTACCGCACAGCAATAGTGTGAAAATACTACTGTTTTACTGGGGAAACGAGATGTTACATCCTATGTCCCACAGTATGTGCATTAATTTTGAAAATATAGAATTTTAACTTGGGTTGGTTGGGTTTAACAATTTCTTAATAAAGATTTTAAAGGATAAGCTGGAGTACATGCAAAGATGTAAAAAAAATAAACTATATTTATTTTATATATTACCTGACCTGCAATTCAAAAAGATAATATTTTTTAAAAATATTTTATATCGTCACCATCTTTGATCACTTTTACAACTGCTAACCATTCTTTTTAAGAAGCATTCTAACAATACTTTATGTGTATTTGCAAACATGTTAACGTTTTTAGCCACATTGTCTATTGACTTAATTAGTATTTTTAATTTATTCAAAATCACCTCTGCTGCTAGCATTAAATAAAATGATTTTTTACGGATTTTATTGCGTTTTTTTTGCATAGGTCGGAGTACGGGCTAAAAATAATTAATTCCAATTAAGATCTGTAAACCCCGCTTCAGCGCTGGCAACAAGACGCATGACATCTCAGTCTACCCCATGACCACGGCAGCTGGAAAGTATTCGAATCGTCGAGAATTTAAATATGTAAAATAAACGCAATAAAATCCGTAAAAAGTAATTTTATTTAGTAGTGTATAAACAAAAGAAATAATTACTTCGCGTTATTTAAAGCTTGTAGTGTTTTAGCCGATTCACTTGTTAGCCTTCTTTATAATACCTGAGTTTCTTTGTTCTGTTTAATCAAATATTTTTTTAAATTGACCTTTTTACCGGTATTTAACTTTTATTAATAAAATATATAATAATATTTGATTAAAAAGAACGCAAAAATTCAGTTCTCTCATTATAATATTTACAAATTTCGGTCTAATAAATATTTATATTATGTTTTGCATATAATGCGCTTAAATTTCGAATATTCGTTTGCTAGAGGATTCAACCGGTTAAGGGAATTTATTCATAGAATTTGTTTGTAAATAGGAAATATTTAAACAATTGTTAAGACTAACTAACACAATTAAGTTGCTATTAAATTTTATTTGCGTTTATAACAGGGAATAAACTTCCTAGTATGAATAATAATTAAATATTATTTATAGACGGTGATGAAAAAAATCAGATTAATACAAATAAAAAATTACAGACAATATTTTGTTCCGTACCCGGTAAGAATACGTCATTTAATGTCGAAGTAGACGCTGCTGAAACCGAAAATGATATACTTAAAGTATGTTCTACGTAATTGTGCTTCTTAAAATAAAGGTCTGCTTACGCATATATCTATATTTTAAGAATAATCTACAATATGTTGTTTAAAGTTCATCATATTTTATTTTTCTCAATATTTCATTTGTTTTTTTAATGAAGGTCGTATTAGATGTTTGTATTTCGTCTTCTCAATCAAGAAAAAGGTTGAATATTCCCTTGAGGTGTAGTTAACTAAGTTAACCATTATAATTTCCATACTTCGACTAGAAGTAAAAAATAAAGTTTATTTAATGGGACGCTGCAGCATCGACGCCTCCGCAAAGTAACACTACATTAACTCTAATATTGACTCTTTTTCTTATTGGGCACTTAAAAGGCATTATGCTGTCACTTTTTGACACAAGAACACAAATTAGATAAGTTTCACAAATACTTTTTCGTTAAATTGCGAATACACAGTGAATTTTAAAATAAAAATAGGGAAATAGCTAGTCATATTGTTAAACAAATTAAATTGATTTAAAATGTTTGTAGTAGCCATCTAATTGAACTTGGAATTCCTCTAAGAGTTGTATTTCCGAAGATCATTCCAGAAATCTTTGACTGCTTAGTTATCTAATTGCAAATTCCTTAAAATGAAATAAAAAAATTAAACAATTAGTTAATTTCTAGAATGACCCTCTTTTCTTCTTAGCTTGTTAGAATCAAAAATCTTTTCTATTTTAAGAATAGGGTTGACTTTAATTTTAAAATGTTTATAACAACTTTCGTATCCATGTGCGATAGCTATCTAAAATACCTCATGCCATGAAGTATACTGCCTCCGTGGCCTAGTGGTATGGGCGTATGCTTTAGAAACCGGAGGTCGTGGGTTCGAATCCTGCGGGACTCAATTCATTTTGTTTCATTGGTTAGGAATTTGCCGATCACCGAATTGGTCTAAGATGATCGATGTCGGATGGCATGAAGTCGATCCACCAATTGTCGAGCATGACCAGCGTGGTGGGCATATCGGTCCAAACCCCAATGATAGTGTTAGGAGCCATGTCCAGCGTGGACATAGAGCTGATGATGGATGTAATGAAGTTTAACGTGTTTTAAACAATTGTTTAAAAAGTACACGAGGGTAGTTTTAATTTATTTAAAATTTTGACTGCTGGCAAGAAAGATTGTTATTATTCAAATAAGAGATACATTTAATAGAAATGGATAAGACTACTCTCTTAGTGTCTATTAAGTTGTCGACAAAATAAAATTGTGACTTGTTTATAGCCTCGCATCGTTGTAATAACGTACAAACAGACATGTACTAAAATATTAGACAAAATTAAAAAATAAAACAGTATTGGCAAACGAAACTGTGATAGAGACTAATACTGACCAAGATATAAGTAGTATATAAATGTTAACATTAAATAGGTAATATAGTTTATTTACTTTAATGTTAACATTTATATAATCAAAGTTAACGATCAGACTATATAGAAAACAGTGTACAGTCCTCGTTTCGTCACTTCCTGCCGTGCTTTTAATAATTGTAGAGCACTCTTTAACTCGAATTATGCCTCAGGAAAATTAGGGATTACGTTTGGAAGGGGGCTATAAAATGCTATAGCAGATTTACAACTTTTTTAATGTATGCTAAGGATTCGTATAGTTTGATGTTCTTTGATCTCACTACTTATTACCTTATCATAACTATCATCGTTCTCTCTCGATAATGTAATGTCTCATCATTTCCCACCCAATAGATATGTTCTAATTTAATAATGGAAATCAGGTAGTATCTGCAAATACATTATTGACAAAATATATGAGGGCCGATCATGTAATTGTTTTGATCCATGCGTCGGATGGGCATATAAATAGGTAGTTCACGTACACACCTGCATTTATGAGAAGGGTATTCAAAAACTGGTGCGACATTATGACATGTGCCTTAATATTCACGGAAACTATCTAAAAAAGTAGATTAAGGTACAGGCTTCCATGTTAAAAATATATGTATTTCCTTAAAAAACTTGCCTCATATTTTACAACCAATTACTTTTAATGAATATTTGGAAAACTGTCTCCACTGACATGTCTTACACAATTTTTATTTAAAAATACACAATGATTCTAAAAGATAAATCACGAAAACAAACTAAGACTAACGAATGGTTAATTCCTTATCTTTAACAATCATGAACTTAGTAGAAAATACACAACGCTATCTACCCATTATTGATAGAATTCAGTTAAATTAAACTCCGGTTTCCTTCGGATGTGTTTAACCGAAATTCTAATCCTTTCCAAACAGATGAAATCATTTGTTGACAAGAGTTCGAACAGATAAAACCCGATCTTGTTTATTACCTACTATGTTCACATAAGCTATTTTGTTTCTTTGGCTATAATACACAAGAACAGAGAAAGAGCTAGCTTTTATAAGAATTCAACTCAAAAAATTTAATTTACGGGCTATATAATTACTATGAAGAAATAAGATTTAATTTTGATGTACTAAAATTATAAACATTTATAAACCTTTAATTTCAAAGAAAGTTAAGTTAATGAAATATATAGTATGGAAAAATAAATTTATCTGCGTAAAAGTTTATCGTCTGTTATGTATAATCTATCTTGAAATTTTAATCTCAATTCTACTTAACTGTTAATTTCCGTAATTCATTATATGAAATATAAAAGGTTCTTATTAATAATTAATAGTAAGTATTAATAAGTATTGATTAATTATTTATTTTGCAATAAGCCTTTGAACATTAACAATCGCAGTGCAAACTTTAATACATTTTTCTTTTAAAATGAAAATTTTCATGAAATTTCAGTATAATTATTTGTTTTGAAATCGTCTGTTGAAACTTTTGACATTTGATTTTATAAAATATGAAAATACATTCAGATTCAAACCCACGACTTCCAATCTCTAAAGCACACGCCTTTACCACCAGGCTACGGAGGCAGTTTGTTACCATGTTATTATATTTAAAATGTAAGTAGATAGAATTTTTTCTTGTCAATTTCATATAAAATAGGTATATTTCAGACAATTTCGCATTAATAATGCAGTTAGTTTAAACTATATCAATCTTATTAAGCTGTATATTCAGTAATCTATTAAGGTACGTCGTCCTAATTGACTATAACATTAAGATCCATTATACGTCACTGCAAATAATATTGTCCATTAATTAGGTTTAAAGGATAGCAGTGTGATGTAAACGATATTATGGTATTTTATTCCGTTAAGAATAGTCAGTTAAAGACTGACATGCGAAGACACAAAAATAAAAAGAAATATCTTAGAGAAGTATAATTTTGCTTTAGGTAGTCATAAAAAATATTAATCAATATTATTTTATTTCTTTCATATATGTATAAAAGTTATTTTGGTGAAAAATACTTATATGTACCAATTTGGGTTCATCATTATTATTATCATCATAAGCCTGTGTTAGTCCACTGCTGGTCATAGGCCTCCTTCATGTACGCCTCCACAATTAGAGTGTTTCTGGACCGTATCTCACCATAATGCGGGTTGGTTGGTGGACCGACTTTTACATGCCCATCCGACGCATGAATCATCTTACTTTTCAGACAATTGGGTGATCGGCCCAAATTGCCCTAACCAACTAGGAAACAGTAATGAAAATTTTTTCAGGACTCGCACGTTGCAAACTGCCTAACACGCTATATGTTTCGTTGCAAGTATTTTACACAATCATAGTATTTTAAATCATAAATTTTGTGTTGATCTGCTATTACCGACTCAATTTTTACTTCTCTGCCTATTGACAATTCTTTAATAATACCATCAATATTATGCAACATGCTAACAAATGCCGAGTGGAATATTTCACGCATAAAATTCCATGTCAGAAGCTTTGCTAAACTATGCGTGTAATGATCGAGTTCCGCCATATTGAACTTGCTGATAATAAAATGCCATATGATCCCAAATAAAATATTTATTTATTTATACAGGCAATCGCCCAATTACAAGATTATATAAAATTGATTTAGAATGTACATAGGTAAAATTTCAATTAAACATATCAAGAGAATCAACGAAAGAATTTTCGTACTGGATTTTACAGGAGAGAAAAAAAAAGTTACAGAGAAGAGCATTAGAGACATACAAGTGATTAAAAACAGTCAAAGCGCTGGTTAAATACACAGATTTCCGAAAATGAAAGTTACAGCATAAGCTAGTTCTATAAAAAACTCTATATAAAAAAAAATTAAAATTAAAAAATTACAGGAATTACAGAAAGTAACACAGTGTCAACAGAATAACTATCGTCCCAGAGCCGACACTGGAAAATATTCAAACATAGTTTATTAAAATAAAATTAAATATTAAAAATAAACTCGATTAAATCCTTTCTTAAATTCAATTTTTAATAATGCGTGGTATTCGCGTAATTAAAGGTATTAATCACGCGATTAATTACTTCTTATAATAATTCCATTAAATAAATTTATTTTTATTCATATTTTGCAATGGAAAATGCACTTTTTAGTTTTCTGTCAAATGTCTTTAGTGAAGGTATAACGTAATTACTTAAGATTTTAAAAACTATGATGTTTAATCTAGATAATAGTTTTTGGAATCTTTTTTACGCTATCCAACATTAATCAATTAAATAATTCGACCTAACGTACCTTAATAGCTTTAACTAAAATACTGTTATCACAAGTTATTTTTGGATCGATTTAAAAAATTGTTATTTTTATTAATTTCCAAGCAACGACAAGACAAGGTTATTTGGACACTTTTGTTGGAATTCTAGGATATCAATTAGTATTCACATTGGGAAAAACTCGTAAACCATGTCGACGTGTGAATTCGTTAGTCTAAAAAGGGTAAAGCAATCACGTTGAGTGTGGATGAGGAGTGAACAGAAGCAATAATGCCAGTTTTTATTGTTCCAAAAAATTATCTGTTTGAACAAGTGGAATCAGTTATTTGTATTTTACGAAGCTGCACCGCAGAAAATTAGACCATGAATCCTTTTGCATTCTTCCTCTGTACGTGTGTCGACAGTTAACTTGCTAAGCAGCTAGACCGATTTGAATGACTTTTTTGTATGCGTTCAAGTGGATTCGAGGATTTTGTTTAGATTCACCTATAAGCCTGCAGTTTGTAGCATATTTATTTATTTCATAACATGAAGTTACATCTCTCTTTACATTACATTTTTGCAAAAAATTTTTTATTGCTTACAATGTCTTTTTAAACACAAAGTCACCATTCTTTCATCTCCAGTAATATTTACAAATGTATAATGAAAGCACAACTAATAAATATATTAAATAATAAATCTATAGTATTTGTTAATTTACTTATAATGTAATTTGCATTTCGACTGATACATAATGTCAATAAGAAATATTTTAAGACACAAACAGACGGTTATTAGCAAACAATTAAACAAGTTGACATATTAATAGTGTTAAGAGGATAAGTTAAATTTTAATCATAAGTGACTTCCTGTATACAATATAATAAAATAATATCTGTATTCATCATAGAGTCTCAATTAAAGAAAAAAAGTTGCTACCGTAATGTATCTGTAATAAACTGCACCTAGTCATTGTTAACGTTGAGTAGCCTTAGCTAGTTATCTACCGCTAAGAGGACACATTTTATAATCTGTCATTACGATTTTTCATGTTCAATATGTGCATTTGGTAAAAAAATTATCGTATTAATTATTACATATAGATTTAACTCACCAAGCCTAAAGGTGGTATGGGCGTTATTTCAAATACGAAGTGGTTCGATCTGGACTCAAAAATTCATTTCGTCCAGTTGTAGCACCTGGCTATACTGTCAAAGATGATTATATGAGGCATTAAAGTCTTTCACGTCACCAACCCAGACCAATGTGAATCGTCAAACCTATGGATAGATGTTATTAAAGGCTGTTAAGTGAAAGATTATCGAGCTATCATTTAAATAACATGAGTTTTGTTCTGGTAAAACCATCGTAATGGAATTGTTCAGAATATGTGATAATTAACACCGTATAGTAAGTCATTAGAATTAAACATACATTTTTTATTACCAGAGTTTGTTTTAATTCGTCAGAACTGGTCCTTATCCCCGTAAAGAAAGTTTCGTTAGGCATTACAACGATTGCAACTTATTTACGTCCCAAAAATGGTACGTACTATTTGCAATAAACGTTCAATTTTTTTAAAAGCATTTTTTAAAATCAAAAATACTATCGTTAATAACGATTTTCTACGCGCATCATCAAAAAAATAATCTGTTTCTTGGAAGCGAAGCCTATGTCTTACGACGCAATATTGTTTTCGCTGACGGTACTTATATCTTTGGCAAAAGCTCTCCTAAGAAGATTTGTTTTGTCAGAAAATATTTGTTTGAAAATTGTATTAAATTGGTTAAATGATATTTTTCCGAGTCTGTTACTGTCATGTTATTTTGAAAATAAGTTAGAAAGTTAGGCAGTTTTTTTTATTATTTGTTTGTTGTATTAGAGGTTGTGGATTTGAAGCCTGTGGAGAAAGAACAATGTTATTGTTTTGGTTGCTTATTGCTTTAAGCAACCAAAACAATAACCGCCGATCATCCAATTGTCAGGAAAGTAAGATTATACATGCGTCGGATGTTGCATGGAAAAGAGTGCTTTTGGTTGTCAGGACAATCTTTGGCATCTTCAGCTAGGTAATCAGAGCCTAAAAATTTTGACAACTAATAGGAAATGAAAAGAAAGGAATTACTCAAACCATACTTACGCAGATAATTCCCGCTGTCTTTATGATACACAAAAAAAAAAACTAGCGTGGGTCAAAATAATCATGGGATAGTTAAAATAAACAAAAATTATGTATCAAATTTTGGTATACATACATATATACTTGCTAGTAAAATTCAATTTAATACCACGAAATTGTTTTAGCAAAATGGCTATTATTTCGTAAAATATTTCTCAATTTAATACATTTTATATGACGATGATCAGGTGTCTTAACGTATCATCATACATGTTTATTATTTTAAAAGTCCTATGCATCCTTTACATAAAAACTTTTGCTCTTGATGGCTAAAATAAACATACCACTAAACCAGTTGGTAGCAACAAATCGTATAGCATGTATTTAATGTAACGCACCCAAAATAGGCCTTTGATTTTCGGCTACCTATTTGCCAAAACGCACTCAAAGGAATATAGTATCACAAGATCAAAGCACTGTGCTGACGTTTATAGTATAGTCTATTTGTCCCAACGATAATGGCCCACACTAACCACGCAGAAAATTGTCTACAACAAATTTACCTTTAAATTATTTAGCTCTCGGACAAAAATATATAACTTTTATAGGCAAATTATTTTGTTCATTAATCGATTTACGATACTCTTTAAATAATGTCAAGTTTAATTAACAACAATCAAAATTATTTTAAAAAATTAATATACATTGTTTGTTCTAAAATAATCAAAAACAAATTAAAAAGTCATAGTGTTTGGAATACACCCAAATTGCTTTTTTTGCATATACGCTTAAAACAAGTCTTTGAAAAGTTATAAAATATTTAAATAAGATTTTAGTATATTTAAATTATTTGTCCCAAGGATTAAGGCACTTTAAGTGCAAAAAGGTTATTGCATATATTTATTTATTAGATCCTAAAAAATAATATTCATAAGAATTTTTTATCAGAATGGGTTTAACCTTTTAACACGTTAGTTTAATTTGGGCATTAAATAGCAAATTAAACCCGACAGTTAAATTATAATTGAAATGTTTCCAAGTAATGAAAATTTATAGGCCATTGTTTAGAGTTTGAGACTAAACTTCAAATTTATTGTGTAAGGTTAGGTACTTATTTGTTCGGTCTGTAAAACTTTTTAAATAAAATACAATTTTGGTATAAATTTATTAACATAATTTAGCTTATATCTCATATTAAAAGGCTTTTATTATATAGTTACTAAAATGATAATTTTCAAAAGTTTATTCAAATTGGATGGTTCAATTAAAAACACTTCGCATAAAGGATTGTGACTTATTCACAACCAAGGCCATGCTTTATTATTTGGTCGCGAATGGTTACGAATACCATTTTAAATTGTTAAAAAACTTGGAGTTTAAAATTAAATTAAAATTTGAAGAACTTAAATTTACTAAAAATTAATGTACCTAAAGTAAACAATACTTGACTCTTGTTTATAATTTTCTGATTAAACAAATTATAATAAACTTTTAAAAAGTTTTTAATCTACTTTATATTTTCTAACAAAGTTTTCCGTTTTTATTTTGGTATAGAATACACAGGTTGTTGGCTTTAAAATCTTAGGCTCCACAAGTACATTAATACATATTCATAACGTTCGTTTGAGAAGTTTTAAATTATTTTTTTTTTTAAAAATTGGGTAAATAAATTGTAAAATTTGATTTCACTGTAAAAATTATTTAAGTTGAAAAAAAAATATTAAATACATAAATTTTTTTTCGGGTAACATAAAAGCAAAATTTATTTAAGGAAAACACTTTATATTGAAAATCAAATTCCCATTAGGTTTTTGAACTTAAAATTCATTTTTAATTTAAAACATATTTAAAAAATTGTAAAAAGAACAATATAAACTAACTGTTGGAATTAAAATTAATTCTATTTTCATGAATTAATTTTTGTTATGTTTTTTGGTTTTTTATTTTTTTGATGAAAAGTTTTATTTTGTTTGATAAATTTAAATTTAAAATAGATAAGATATCTCGCCTAATTGCCAAAAGAAGCTTAATAAGGATACCTAGGCCCAATAAATAAATTTCGGCATAGTTCAGGGAGATTAAAATTTTCAAAATTAAAAGATTTAACAATATTATGAATAATTGCAATTTCCAAATTCTAAGGATAACATTTTCAACTATACCCATTAAATCTGTTATTAAACGGATTTCACTTTAATTTATTAAGGGTCCTCGTTGGGTAACTAAAACTGCAGCCAAGTGTTGAGAACAGAATTTTCATTTTATTAGTCAGATTTAGTTCCTGCCAAGTTTGGCGTTTGTACTTAATGAACAAGACCGAAAAATAAATTACTTTTAATTTTTGTTAGGGGAGTGGTGTTTCGACCTTTCCAAAATTTCTTCTGAAATTGGTTAAATTTATATTAATGTCAATCCTTTATAATTTATTATTCATTAAAGTATAAACGGATTTCTATTTTACAAGTTCCTTCACAGGGTTTGGGCCCTATAATTATTCAAGAATCAGGAAAAGTAAGAAAGGAAATTACTATAAATTTTAAACAATTTTAATCCTATCAATAAAGAATGTCTCTAACATAAAAAAAATGAATTTTTAAAATTTATTTATTTTTGTATTTTAATGAGTTAATGTTAAGTAAAAACCGATAGAAATTTAATTTCATTTATAATAGAATAAAATGTTTCTATTATACTATTTATATCTTTAATTCAAATTAAAAAATTTGGTAACAGATAATTTACCAAGTTGATTTAATAAAAATTTATTTGTATGAATACCCAGAAAAAGGTTAAACATTAAACTTCATAAAATTTCCTCTTTTCATTCCTTTGCCATTGCTCATTTAAATTATTTTCCTTTTAAATTTATTTAATATATAATTTTAGAAATTGTATAATTTCAACGAAATACACTTGAAGAGCTAATTTCGCTTAAATATGAATCATTGTTAATCCATTATACTTATTCTATTTGTATGGAGAATAAATGCTAATTGGAGATGTTAATTTGCTGAAAATTGTATGTTTTAACCAATGCCTATTTAAAGCTTCAAGTTTCGACGAATTAAATATCTAGCATTCTTCAAACCAATCTTTTTTAATTTAAATTTAAAAAATAATTTTTATGAAATTTAATAATTCAACAGAATATTACTTTGGTAAATGAAAATATTCAACAATTTATTGTTAGTAATAGGATTGACTGGAGGTGATATTGATGTATTGTTTAGCGATTATTTGAGTTTTAATAAATTTTTTTAAAACCTGAGGGAAGGTTATGCACTAAGGCAACTCACCACTTCCTAACACATTAATAAATTTCAAAGCAATTTTAGGTTAATAATTAATAACCTGAAAATAAATTTTTTTGTTTCATAATTTGGCGATCATCAATTGTCTGAAAATAAGATGATCATGCGTCGGATGTATAAAAACCGCATTTGAGGCGTGGTGTTCGGTCCATAAACCCTCTATAGAGCTGCATTGGGGAGGAATGCCAAGGGACTCACTATGATGAATTTTATGTATGTATTTTCGTTTATGCATTGAACATTATTGAATTGTCATCATAATTCCTTTTAATTTTTTAAATATCTTGAAAATTTGGTTATTTTGGAACGACACGCGGGTTACTATAAATTTAAATTTTTGGACTTAAGTTTTATTGATTCAATTAATTTATCTCCGGGGATTTTTACAAATCACTATAAAATTTATTTTGTACTATATTAATTAAACTTTTAGATGTTATTTATAATTCATAAAATTTATTACCTTTTCGAGTTGATATTTATTAAATTTGATTTAGATTCTTTTGCTGTTTTTCCCTGGTTGTATTTTTTACCTTGTATTTATTTTATTAAGTATGAAACTTTCCTTTATTTTTCGTATCAACCTTTTTCAATATTAACCATTTTATTATAATAAGTTTTATTATATCTGAATAGGTCATTCCCCAAAATGTCCTGTTACATAATTAATTTCCTTTTTTAATTTAAAATTTAATTTAGCTTATTTTAACTTTACCACCGTTATCCACAATTATAAGTAATTACCAGTTAAATAAACCAATTTATTTAATAAAATGGTGTTTTTAATATTCCATTAGAATTTAAATAAAATTAGTAATAATCAATAACTCATTTTAACGTTCTATGCACTATAATAATATAATTATATTATATTACTTTTAATTACTTTTTTAATGGGTTTAATTTTTAGCTAATTTTAACTATGCTTTAAAGAAACCTTAGTAAAATTAAATGTATTCTCCAGTTTATTGCCTTTAATTTAACCTTTTATTTTGGAATTTTTAATTTTTAAATAACAATTGATTTCAAGGAGAAACGATCCCAAATAATAAACATACCCTCCTATTGTATTCTTTTGGAATGGTAAAAAATAAAATTAAAATTTAGGAAAAATATACTACTAATTAAAATATTCGATTAATTTTGAATGGAAATTTTGTTTTATTCTAAATTATTTACTTATGAATTTTTCGATAATTTGAAAAAATGTTAATCTTTTTTTTAATTTTTTAAAATTGTTATTTCTTATTTTTTCTGTATTAACTTTGAAAAATAATTCTAATTTTTTTTTTTTAATTTTAATTTATATATCATTTTCTGAGACACACCTACTAAATATTCAAAAGTATTTTTGTTGAAAATTGGTTATAAAGTAATGAATCCAGAACAATTGTAATAAATTTAATTACAAAAGTTTAACAAAAAATGTCTCCTAAAAAAATTTTATAGGTGAAACAAACCAATACAGAATAAACAAAAAAGTTGCCACAATTAAGGAAAATTTTAATTTTTGATTGGAAACAAAATCTGAATAATTACAAAAATTTTATACCTTGTAAAAAAATGCACTTGTCCAACAAATAAATTATTATTTTAATGTAAAAAAAAAAAATTTATAAATACATACTTAAATTTCATTATTTATTATCTTTAGACAAAAGAATTCGTTCGAATTAATAAACTTATATTTGAAGTTTTTAATAATAATTTTAAAAGAATAAGTATCAATCTAAGTTGGAATTTTGATATAAAATTCTGGTATCACTCCAAACAACGAAGGGAATTTCTTTAAATCAACTTTTTTAACAAATTCAAAAAGCTGTTTTAAATGGTTTGGATTATTTTTTAACTAATTATAATTAAAGAAAACCCTTTTAAATTTGAAATAATATTAGTTAAAACTTTAATTAAACTTTATAAAAAATGTTTATATTCAACCTTTTGAGAATTTAATTTTAAAACTATTAAAAGATTTCCGGAATATTATAATTTTAACAAAAATTTTGTTATTAATACCATTTTTGCAAAGTTATATCTATAGGGCCACCTAACCAAATGCCTTACTTTCAATCATGCTTAGGCATGTATATTATTTATAACTCAAATAAAAATCCCTCTTTAATTTTTTTTATATTTTTTATACTTTTATCTTTTGTATGTATGTATTGTTGATGCTAAATTAAGAAAAATGGAAAACCATAAGTACCAATGAAAGAATAAAAAAAATTACAAAAAATAAAAAAATTTAAGATAATTTTATTGATTTAATTTATTTAATAATAATATTATTTAAAGTATTCAAAAAAATAAAAAAATTTCGTATTCAAGGGGTTATTCGAGATTAAAAAGTGTTTGGGCTATTGTCCGGAGTATTTCATGAGGGTATCGTGAGAATTAAACAACGTTGAATGTGTTTCCTAGGCAAAATTTTTTCAGACGCTTAGGGTGCATTTTAAATGCGCAAATCTTTTGAGAACGTAAATTTTAGTAGAGCTACATAAACTGCCGGCTTCAAGTTACTATTATGTGGAGTGAAAAGAAGCAGTAAATACCACGTTATGCTTGAGAAAACAATAAAGACAATAAAAAGAAAAAACATTTTTTGCAAATGCATAGCTCCATTTTCAATTGAAAATTTTGTATTTCTATTTTAACAAGGATGATAAGAAATAAATAACGTAAATATTAGAAGTAAAAGTAAAAAAAAGTAGTAAGTACGTTTGACCGCTACTTTTCGTGATGTATTGGCCTTTTAGATTTAGGCTTTTAGATTAAGTTCTTAAATGTCTGCTAAATACAAAGATATATCTTGTTCACGGAAAGAACCTATGAAAGTATGTTAATAGAATTCGGCCATTTAAAATTCACGTCATATAAGTATAATTAAATTGAAGCTTTTTAATTTGTGATTCATCAAGGTTATAGACAGAAAAATATATTCTGTATTTTGAGCATGCTTAAACGTTTAAAATTATATCTAAAGAGTGTTATTTTCATTAAAATTTAACTCAATCTAGGATTAAAATATTTATTCAGAAAACGTTTTAAATGTTAATTTACAGAGCAATAAAAATTCCATACATTGATAAATACATAACTATAAAAGAAATTCAAGACCCATACAGTTTTGCAGACGTTTGTTTGGAAATAGTAAAACTTTTGAAAACAGTAGATACTTCCCGACGAAAACATGTTTGTTGTTTAAAGGTATCTGACATCGTACTTCCTGAAGTTGGAGATTAGGTGTTGAAAATAAGTTTTGCCACAATTTCTTAGTATGAATTTGTTATAACAAACAACCAAGAAATAGTATTTCGCATTATCAGCCAGATATATTACATATTTTATTTCACTGCTTTAAATCCTCTGGTACGATCTCCAACACATTAATTAATTAAAAATAACGCAATAAAACTACTGACTAAAATGATTTAATACGATTTACGAGGTTCGATCACTATCACTATCACTCTTTACCTGCCTCCGTAGCCTAGTAGTAAGGGCGTGTATTTATAAACTGGAGGTCGAGGTTTCGAACCCTGCGAGGACTCAACACATTTTCATTGTTGTTTCCTAGTTGGTTAGGCAAATTTGGGCTGATCACCTAGTTGTCTAAAAAGTAAGATGATCCATGCGTCAGATGGGCATGTAAAAAGTCGGTCCTGTGCCTTACTTTCTCCGGTCGTGTCGGTTATCGGTCCCATCGGACTTTGAGAGAATAAAGGAACAGAGAGTGCGGCTGTGTTTACGCGTACAATTGTGCTCTATAATATATCCTGCAAACTAGCTGATCTCTGATAAAGATCGGCGGCCGTAGTCGTAGTTAGCTGGAAAACATTACTATTCACTTAAAACTGACAACGACCACGTAATGGCCACAGTTTATATAGATTTTTACCTAATTTACTTATGCTTTGTACGTATTATATTATGTTATTTTTTTGTATAATTTTATGCATTGACGTATTTTGTAAATGTCGTAGTCATTATTACCTCACCTAATCACTGGCAACCGCATGATTAGCATTGGACATTATTGCACCTAAATGACGTAAATACTAATTCATATCCACATCGTTGATGTACTTAAACAAGCACACGAAATCGTGAAATGTAACGACCATTTTGATGCATTAAAAATTTTGTCAATGTAATAAAAGTATCATAGATTAATAAAATGTTTTACTGTAGTAAAATACTTTATAGCAGTAGAATAAAGTAGAGTATTTTGTAAGAGAATTATATAAAAAAATTAGAAAATATACAGAAATTAACTACTTGACATAAAATTTAAATTTGATAAAAAAAACAAATAATAATGTACAAACAATAATCAAACGTAGATAATTCTAATAATGGATGTGTTATTATCTGTGGAAGTCATCAAGCTTTGCTTCAAGCTTGTTTTTAACCAGCACATTAAAATTTTTAATTTCATAGCATAATCAAAATTATATTATACTATGTGGGTGTGACGGTGGCTACAATACACATATTTAGCTTCATTTTTAAGTTCGTATTATATTGTCTGTTTTTTTTAATTTTTATTGCATACGTGGGCAAACAAGCAGTTGGAGCCACCTGATGGAAATGGTCACCTGCGCGCTGCCTACCGTGAGACATAGGATGTTAAGTCTCGTTTACCCAGTAAATACGGTGGCTATGGTGCCCTTCAAACCGGAACACAGTAGTGTTTTCACACTACTTCTTTGTGGTAGAAATAGGCACCTTGGTGGCACCCACCCAGACGGTCTCCTTTAAAAAGGGGACCTACCACCGGTTTTAGGCAAACGAATTAGGAACAGTGCTTGAACGAGTATTGGAATGAATTTGGAATAAATCGAGATGAATACAATGTTGCCATTGTGGCCACTTAAGTTGATTGGCTTAATGCCCTCTTACGGAACATTCGCATGCAGAGATTTTATCCAACTCATATAAGATTTATTTTCTTGGTATCGGAATTGAAGCTTTTTAGAGTATCTTTTTATTTTAGGTGTAGGGGATAGAAGCTTATATGTAATAAACACAAAATGTGTCAAAAATACGACTATTTTGACGTTTAGTCAAAGTAGTCGTATTTTCATTAGTTAGATTGATAAAATTGAATTGGAAATTATTTAATCGATTTTTATTTTTGTTATCACCATTTTATAAATAGACCGTACTGCCTCCGCGACTCGACAGGACTGTACCGTGCTGATGCAGTTAGGTGAGGCCGTGGGAGGACGAGAGATACGGAATAGTGTAAACGATCTCTCTTCTATATATGGCCGACCTTAGCACATCAACGCTGATGCCAGGTATTGAGAGACCTATGCCCGCAAAGTCTACTACTCTGGCTTCTAGAACCTTGGGAAAGACACTAGGAAAAATCTATGGCACTTTGACTCATGCGGGTATAGAAAACTTGTGACAGCGTTGGTTTGTTTGGTTGGTCAACAGAAAGTAAAGCCGTTCCTGTAACCCTTTAGGAAGTGCGTAAATTTTCGTCTCATCCTTGACCTCGCAATGGAAGTTATACGTAGGCATTTAATGAAATTAAAAAAATATCAGTATTTCAAGTTTATATTTTTATTTGCGTTAGTGTTTGGTTCTGAAAAAAAACATATTTTTTTACTAAACTTATTATTGGTTATTAACAATAAGTTCCAGTTACCATCAAACATTATTTTAAAGGCAAACCAAACTGCTTGAAACGTAAACAAAACTTAATTAAAATATCTCTGAGCTAAATATCCGAATATCTTTCAATCCCCATTCAATGTTTATAGCCGAACTTTCTGTTAATGAAGACGATTGCACCCAAAAAGGGCCGATTGCATTTGAAAGTTTAGTCGCTCAGCTTAGACATTTTTTTTAGCGCAGGAAACAATTGCAATTTTGTCAGAAGCACATTTTGCATTCTGGCTGTGGTTTAAAATTTAAGTGTTACTACGAAAGACAATTTAAACTATCATATGTAATTAACATATAGGGAGCTTATAGGTAACAATTTATCATATAAATACATAATACTAAATAAAATTTGATATTGTATGTATCAAAACAAAAGCCACTCAGCACAATATTACGAAAAATTGGCAAGTGCTCATTTTGAAAATATATATATATATATATATATATATATATATATAATACATATAAATAATATAAACTACATACATACAAATATAAAACGCCAAATTTATAGAAAATTCAACTTAGCAAACTTGGCGCTACTTCTGACAGATTATAAGCATATTAGTGGCTGTTTGAAAAATAGTCGTTAGTTTGTTATTCTAGCTAAGTATTGATTCAATAGACAAGCCAAGATGTTTAACATTTTAGATATATTAGAACATATTACAGGAGGAACTAATTGAAGGTCATTATTTTGGAAAATTCGGCAACTACCAATGGCGACTGCCTGACTTTAGGATGTATGTTAGAAGTTTTATTATTTCTGGAACCTTGTGTTTATACACCATATATATAAATAGTAAGTGGTGTATAAACACAATGTATTCTAGTAACCCAAATATAAAGTTATTTTGATATTACTTGTGTGTAGCAAACACTACATCGCAGTGTCATTAACCTCTCTATATTAACCAACAATATTTTGTCTTTTAAGGGCGTTATAAGCTTGGAAATTATGTTTTTATTGTAGTACATAAATTATAAACATTTTTCAAATTAAGTATCACTTGTATGCAATATTATCTTTATTTTAATAATATTATCTGTTAAACGAGCACTGTTAAAGCAAATGCCATTATTATCAATAAACTGTAAAAATTATATGTACATAAATTGAGATTCATCAAGCATTGGCACTTCGATGGAAATATATATTGTAATATGCACCTTTCAATAAATCACCCCTTATGTGATTTATGAGTTAAAACCATTGAGAGTTTTATTGGATAAAGAATTGAGTAGAAATGGTATAAGTTTCGTTGGAATTTTTATTGAATAGTGTACGAACCCGTTTGAAAATCACGGGTTGTATTTGCCAAGCGGAAAATAAAGAGAAATCTTGGACATTATACTTACTTGTAGTAAAAGTAGTAACTGTTTTATGCCAGTATAAAATAGTGTTTGCATTTTATGTATTTTTATGTTTCATAGCACAGAATACGTTTATCCATGCTACACTTTAGCAAAAAGACGAAAAATAGAGGATTCAAGTTTCCATTCTACCTGTACACCATAACTTTACTCGCTAAATAATGATCATAATCGTCGGCCAGTGTAAGTCCACTGCTGGACATAGGCCTCTCCCAATGCTCACGCCCTCCCTTAGTAGGTTATTCGACCGTATCCTACCACGTTTGTCCAATGCGGGTTGGTGGGTGAACCGACTTTTGACATGACGATTCAATGCATGGATCATCTTACTTTTCCAAATTTTCCTAATCAATCAGAAAACAACGATAACGCAAAGTTGTTTCTTTGCGGTCTTCATTCTATCCGCATCCCTCATTGTCTGAAAAGTAAGATGATCCATATCTTACTATTCTGACAATTCGGTGATCGACCCAAATTGTCGTAACCAACTGGGAAACAAATAAAAAACGCTAAATAGGTGGTGGTAACATTTATATCTGATTTTGTGTAATAAACGGACATGATACTTTTTAATTCAAATGTTAAAGTAGGCATTAAAAACTATTCTAAGAGACTCCTTTAAAAAATTGTAAATATTTCAATAATTCTGTTTTCTAATCATTTTAAATAACCTAGTAAGTAGAACAACTTATCTTACAAGAGGAAAAGGTCAGTAAGTAAACCGAACTCCTCAAATAAATTTTACTACAATCTTATTCATTGATCATTATTGCCTACCTAAAACCTATTCCAACCAATTGTAGTTTGTTCAGTTGTAATTATCGTTTGTAAGTAGGTACACGTCGTCCGGTTTTGAAAGTGAAATGCTATGAATCATAGGTGAATGGGTATTACGAGTGTTAAAATTAAAAAAAAACACCTTTCAATTCCCAAGACACTCAAATTCACTTTAAAAAAATTATTTAAGGCTTTCATTGTATGTATAAGTTACACAGGGTTTTTTTTATTGAAGATAGTTAGATATTCAAAAGACTTCCTCTTATAGTCCAAGGACTAAATAAATTTATTAAATGAATACAGATTAATACCGCATCGCGAAGTTGCTGTAAAGCTCTATGTTGTATGCTTGTGTACCTTGGAAGGCCAAAGTTGTAATTACCGATTTTGAGGATATTGTCTCGTGCCATACGAGCTTTTCTATGCCTTTACGAAATTGATATCAGGCAAATCAGTTAAGGATTGAAACCTTGATAAGCACAATACTAAAAAAAATATTCTAATAGCACCATGATTGTCGCACATATTTCTTAAATAAGCATCAAATTGCTTTGTAGATAAAATATGAGCAAATAGGTGTAATGTGAAACAATGGCACCAAACTTAACATTTAAAGTTTAGATTTTGCTTACAAAATATCTAACAAGTTATTTGGCAGGGGTATTGTTGTATTAATAATAATTTCATCGTTAACAAGTACTATAGAAAATAATACTTATTATGTAATGCCGATAATAATCAAAATGACGAGCTTCAAAAGATCATTTTGTTTATAATTCTTAAGAGTACAAAATGTTTTTACACGAAAATCGAAATTGAATGTTTCAAAGGATATATATTTCATTCAATTTAGTCCCTTCCTCCGTTCTGCAGGAAGTACGTTGCCCGTTCATGCGACAAGTCTCATTTTGCTTCGGAAATATCGCCCGAGTGCATTTGACGTGTATCATCCACAGAAATATAATATGGAATATGTTGTATGAGGTCCGGTTCGGGCAAGGTACTAAAAGCGACCGTGTTAATTTGTTTCGCGTTCTAAGACGATTTGTTGCATCGTTTATCCAGCTGACTATAATTAGAGAAATTTATTAAAAAAATAATACAATCTAGAATGGTTTTATTTATTTATTTATATTAATTTACACACTTTAAGTAAAAAATTTAAATACAAAACTTAATCTTAGCATTTTGAAACTTTGAACAGTTAGAGATCGACGAAAAAAATAATAGGAAATATAGTTTCATGTTGCCATTAAAATTTTTTAGCAATAATTATATTTGTTACCCGTATAAATAATAAACTTAAACGCTCAAACCATTAATGGAAAATCAACATTTTATTACATATGTTCAACATAAATAGGAAGGGGATGAATAAATTTATAAAATCTTTTATGTTTTAATTAATTAAAATCACAGAAAATCAAATAAAACCACTGTACTCTTTATTTTTTCTTGAAAAATGTGATATAAAAAAATGTTTTGTTTAATTGGGTATTATGAATACTATTCCCTTTTGCCCAGTTAATCGTTTTCATTTTAAATTTTAAAAAAGTCTCCCGTTTCCGGATCTTGGGGTATAATTGTTCCCTTTTTTCCAATATCAAAGAACTTTTATTTCTTTTATTTGCATTATCTATCAAATCCACTTTTTCGGTTTTTCGCGTTTTAAAATATTTTTTGACGTTTCAGTTCTTTTTCGCATCCTGATCACGGGCGAAAGTTGGTATGTCTTATCTCTGTATGTTTTCGAATAACCGTCAGTTTTTTATTTAAAAATTGCATATCTTTCATTTTAATTTTTGATGTTGGTTTGACAAAAAGTATTTTTTTGTTCTTCGTTTTTTAGTTTTTTTTCTCGGTTTAACGAAATTATTGGATCGGGGTAAAACCATCTTCTCTAATAAAATTTGGATATTTTTAATTTCTATTTCTTCCCGAATTCCTTGGTATAAATCATGTTCATTGAGTATTTTTTTCTCAAATCAAAAATGATTGGTTTGTCTAGAACATGGTCCCAAAATTCAATTTCTTAAAGCGTCGTTTCTCACTTTGTTCTTTTACTCTTTTTACTGGCTTTTTTCTTCAATGAAGAGACCAAATCCGTCTAGTTTTAACACCGGTACCTGTGGGAAATTTTACATTTGACCGATGGAATAATTTAATCTTTTCGGCCATAATATGTTTAATAAAGCTCCTTTAAAATAAAATTTGTCGGTGCTCCTCTGATTAGGTAAGCGCAGGCACTCTTTCGACTGTGGCTGGCCCACGTGACTGCGGAGACGTGGAACTTAGGTTGTCACCAGCCCTGCCCCATTCTGTTCACCGTCAAATGCTCCTTTCCAATCCTTTTTCTCTAAACAAACTTTACACTATAACAGGGGATGGTGGTGAAATCACCATTTTATTTATTCTTGGGTTGCTTTTCTATAAACTGTTGGCTCAAGCTTTTTAAATTTCAATGTTAAATATAAGAATCTAAAGGTTGTTTCCTCTTTTTCCATTTGAACTTTTTTTGGGATGCAAAATTAAGTGATCCAAATACGTTTGGTTTGTTGGTAAAATAGTGAATTGTCATCTACTCCCCTTAAGTCTTGTCGGATGGGGCTTATTGAGGCTGTCTCTTAAAGTTCTCCAGAATATCAGCGATAATAGGAGACATGGGCAGCCATCGCTACGCCATCTTCTGCATTAAATTATCATTCCACCAAGTAGCCAGACGTAAGACAATGTTTGGAGATGCATATTCATTCGGCATTTTATTGTCCTCAAGCTTCTTAGTTACAATTGAGATGCAGTCTTCAATAGGTAAGCATGTAAATAAAGACTGAACATCAAAACTGACCATAGTTTCATTGTTTGTGAGATGTAGATGTTTAATCTCATTACAAAATGGTAAGAATCTCTTGTGTACGCCTCGTGTGTCCTCGTAGTGGTGACAGAACTTACAAGATATTGTGCCAGTTTGTAGTTGGTGAATCTATCTGGCTGACAATTGGGCGTAATGGAGCATTAGGTTTATGAATCTTAGGTAATCCATAAGCTTTGGAGGTGTGGCACATGGCACACACACACAAATAAAACTGACGTTATTCGAAAACATACAGAGATACAGACATATACCAACTTAGTCTGCCCGTGATCATGGATGCTGAAAAGAATCCGAAACGTCGGAATAAATATATTTAAGTAACGCGAAAATCCGTAAATAAGTGGATTTGATATCAAAGAACTTGCTAACTTGCTGCAATATTAAAGAATTTCCGCTTTTTATTAATCAATTTTAAATTAAAATTTAATCAATTTCGAATTTGGATTTTAATATTGATTTATAAAAGTTTATTAAATTTGCTTTAATCAAAAAAATATTAAGAACATATTGTTAAATGTACCTTAAAAGTTTAAAAGTAGTTTATAAGTTTTCAATTATTAACGCGTCGTAAAGGCGAGTGAAAGTTGGTTCGGTTTAGTTAGATCATCTTTGGGAAACACGAAAGAGAGGCCTTGGTGTCCAGTGTCCTAGCGGAGGTCTACAGCCATCGCACCAGAGTTTGAGTTAGAAGTGTAGCTCCACCTCTGGAAGAGATAGAGAGATGGCGACACTCCACGCATGAGGATGTCATACGGCGGTGGAAACGCCAGCTCGCTGAGCCAAGAGCTGGACAGCGAACAGTAGAGGCAGTTCGTACGCTCCTCAAAGAGTGGGTAGACCGCCGCCACGGAACACTTACCTTCCGGCTGGTGCAGATCCTTTCAGAGCACGCATGGGCATGCAATCAATACGTTTTAACAGTAAATTATACAATAAACAGATAGTCACTCATTATGGACGTATTTTGTACATCTCCTTAAAATGTACTATTTCAGAAAAACTTGTCTTGATCTATCTTTTAGCCACTATTCGTAATATAACAGTGATTATTTGAGTTAACTGCTTTGCAATTCCTATATTAGGTACTATAATATATAAAATTTTATATTTCGACTATGCTTCATTGTATTTTTTATATATTTTATTGAAATTGTTACTATACGTTAACAATAACATTAAGATATATGCTCTATCCTACTTTATTAACAATTTATGTGATTTTGAAGTCTTTCCTATTTTTGTTATAATTTTGCTTATTGTATAATATCTTTGTGAACTATTGCGTGGTATTTTTCTAGAAGATATTTATCGAGATTTTATACTCAATCTACAATATGTTACTTAAGTTACAACTAGAGTTAGTTAAGTAATTTATATCGCAAAGAATAATATTGTAAATATCAACCATTTTAATATGTTATAATGATTACAACTGTTTTGTTTTGAAGAAACTTATTCTATAACGTCCTCATGACATAACATTGTAAATAAATATTTTTTTTTTCTGCTGTATATATTTATATCAGGAGAAGGCTAGATTTCGCAGACCGGTTAGCACCAAAGACCATATCTTCACCGGTGGTAGGTCCCCTGTTTACAGGAGACCGTCTAGGTGGGTACCAGCGCGGTGCCTATTTCTGCCGCGAAGCAGTAGTGTGAAAACACTGCTGTATTCCGGTTTGTAATCCTACGTCTCACGGTAGGCAGGGCGTTGGCGATACCACTGGTATTGTCAATGTCTATGGGTGTCGGTGACCACGTTTTTTTTTTTCTTCTATTAATCCATATAAATTTGTAACTGTTGTATAAATGTTGAAGCTTTGAAAACATTTTGTTATAATATTATTTCTTAATCTGTTTCAATCAGATTATACGCTCATTATATTTGTATCATGGGAAAGTACACGCAGTTGTGTGTTTTGGCCCAAGCCTCAAGTTTAGTAATTAAAAGTTTTGCTACGTCAAGCACTCGGTACATAATTAGAGCGTTGCGAAAGGCTATTCGCGTGATGCGGTTACTTGCATGGATCTTTTTTTGGTTTCACTCTAATCAAAGAAGTAAGCGTGAAGTTCTTTTGAATGAAGAAACATTTTTTTTTATTCTACTATAAATTACTTTTAGTCCGCCTAAGGCATGAGAAGTTTAATTCTTTAAAACGATTATTATAAAATACTTAATATTAGTTTGGTCTATAATTAATTTTGTGAATTCCGTGTAATAAATTGATTTTTATAAATAAGAAGCAAATTTTATTTCCATTTCCCTAAACTCTACAGTGAAACTATTACATTGGTTTTGTGAGACATATATATTGCGTAAAAGTTTATTACACACTTTTATTTAATGTTTAGGTAAGTACGAACACAAACCGAACAATAATTGTACAATATCTAAAAGTAAGAAGCAAGAAGTTAAGAATTATGTATTGATAATTATAGCTTTATTGAGGCGCTTACAATATTATTTATTATGGAACTTACTTTTAACTAAACGTAAGTAAGTATAACTGCCTGCGTAGCTTAATGGTATAGGCGTTTGCTTTAGAAACCAGAGGTCGTGTCCAAAACCCCCTAATGTATTAGGGGAGGCCTATGTCCAGCAGTGGACTATTAAAGGCTGATGATGATGATGAATTATAGCTTTAACACATTATGAGTATTTTTAAAAATAGTAAGTCAAAATCGTTTTGCTTAAGTACATTGTTTTGAAAACTAATAATTTTCCAAATTAAGTAATAGAACACATTTAGTATGTAATCAATTAAGTATTGTACTCTGCCTCATTAATTTGGTAAAGTTCAAATCTTAAAAAATGTAACAACAACGTGTGCGGGCAAAATAAATATCTTTATCATATTTAAATGTGTAGTTTAATACCTTTATACGCCAATATAGTTATTATTATTATAAAATAACTATTCTATTTAAGGCCGTTGAGAAGCATGAAAAATTGGCACGCGTTCCCTTTCATTTATTATCGCCTTAAACAAAGCACTTTTTGTGAGAAGTATTTGTCAACATATTAGTTGTATTCGATTTTGACGCCATTTAATGTAATTATAAACTTGTTTCTGTTTACGTAATTTGCTTAATTAAAATAAATCAATAATCGTATTTAGGTGATACTTCATAAAAATTATTGTTTAAGTCAACTCGCTGATAAATTAAAAATTAGAAAAAAAAGAAAAAACATGTTTTGAGTTCACGATAATATTTTACGTAGAAAATGTTTTAATCATCAGTTCTTTAGAGGCTTCAGACAGTATAAATAAATTTAAGTCTTAGTAAGTTTTATTGTTTTTTACTTAGTTTACAATATATAATTTGCATTTGCTATAGGTACTATAATATAAGATTTGCAAACATTTTTTTTTAATATTCAGTCATAGCATATAAATTGCGATGAACTCTTGGACATGTTTGCTTTCCATTAAACACGTACTTTCTAGAGCTATTGGCTACTAGAACTTTCAAGTGCACGTAAGTTCTAGTGTGATACTCATACCACTGATGATGGATATGGACGTAAAATTGACTTGATATGCACCGACAGCATGAATAAATCATAAACGTTGCACGTTCAATGAGAAACGGATATCGGATGAGCTGTCTGAGAGTCTCAAATTTGGTATGAGATGTAACGCGTGCATCATGAATACTAATTCGTCAGGCAGATTATTAGTCACTATGTTGATTCTTTTTAATGTTTGTATTAGACTCGATAAATAAAACACCTTTTACGGATTTTAGTGCGTTGAGTTACTCAAGGGACTAGAGAGACCCTGTAAAGGATTTGAAACGTCGGATAAAATTTTAATAATTGCAAAGCAAAACGCGATAATATCCGTAAAAGCTGTATTATTTACTATGTACTATTCGGTGATAAACATAAAGTATTATGAGTCTTACTTTTAGATAATTATTAGAATAAATTTTAGGAGGTTTCCGTGTGTGTGTGTCTGTTTTAGATCAATGGCACACATTACTTTTCTATTTTATAAAGTCTAGTAATATATTTTACCTTTTATACGTAATTTAAAATTGAATATCACCATGTGCAGTGTAGTTAGAAAGTTTGATACTGTGCACTAAATTGCGACGCTCGATTTATGACCGTTTAACTGTAATTACGGTTATTGACTTTCTGATTGCTAGTAAAATTATAATATCCTATTAGCATTTTGAAAGCTCTCTGTTCGAGAATAATAAAATATTTATAAGGCAATCATATTATGTTAGAAATTAAATCTTAAGTTAGAAATTAAAATCAACAATGTATATTAATATGTTTATTTTCCAGTTATGTCTGATATATATAAACTAATTTTGCCGATAAATTGGGCTCACGAATGTAATCTTTATGCGTATATTGAAACGATGTTATTGTGTTTCAGAAATCTAGAAAGGCTATTATCTATTGATCTAAGTTTTATAATTACATAAAATTAAGTTTGTTATGTTAATTACAATTAGATATATAGATAAATAAGCTATCTGATAAGTAGGAAATTCAGTAATAATTTTAAAAGTTCTATTAAATGACGTGTTACTGTATCATTTTTGTACTGATAATAATGCTGTGGGCTGCGGCATAAGAATTCAGCCTCCCATCTCTTCCCTTGGTGTCGTAAGAGGCGACTACGAGGATAAAGCTACTACTGCACATCTATTCAGTGGCGTCCGACAGATGGCAGGGATAACCAACTCCGCTTTCAGATCCTAAAGTCCGAGACCATCAATGGGCAGCAGCGTTGAAGGTGCAAAGGATCTGGAAATGACTGCGGTTGCCAACCCGCTTGCCAGGCGTGGCAACTATGGCAAACCCCCCCAATGAAGTGTGTCAGTAATGTACGGCCCTGTTCCCGGCAGCTCTGCTATTCCTGGCTACGGTAGCGGTCATGGTAACGGCAGGGCAGGGGTGCTAAGAATCCCCGGGTGGGATTCGGCTACCAACAACGACGACTGGACCTGGCAACATACAACGCACGGACATTGAGGACCGACGAGAGAATAACGGAGCTGGAAGAGGTAAACAAGTTGCGATGGGATATAATAGGACTATCCGAAGTCCGAAGACAGGGGAGGATCAATAATCCTTGAATCCGGCAACTTGTTTTATCACCGCGAGGCGACCAACTGTCCCAAGGAGTGTCGGATTTATCGTCCACAAGTCTCTCATTAGCAACATTGTTAAAATCGAAAGTGTGTCGTCAAGGGTTGCTTACCTATACTCAGAATATCGAAACGGTATTTGCTGAAGGTCATACAGGTATATGCCAACATCGACACTCCGATGATGAGTGGAGGCAATGTGAGGACATCTCACGAGCCATACATTCCTCTAAAACTCAATAGTATGGTGCTGATGGGGACTTTAACATAAACTGGGCAAAGACAAGACGATGAGCTGCGAGTGGGCAATTTTGGAGTAGAGGCAACGGAACCCAAGGGGCAACTACTGGCTGACTTCATGGAGAAAGAAGGACTTTTATGATGAATTCTTTCTTTAAAAGCAGCCCACAGGAAGTGGACCTGGATCAGCCCGATGGTTCCGTCAAAACAGATTGACTTTATTATGACGACCAAACGCCAAATATTTAATGATGTTTCTGTGATCACAGGGTTAAAACCGGCGTGATCACCGACTTAGAGGCACATTAAATCTTAACATCAGGCTGGAAAGGTCTCGTCTGATAAAGTCCACGCTACGTCCGTCTCGTGCCCATATCCTAAATGCCGAAAGCTTTCAGCTCGAGCTTAATAATCGCTTCAATGCCTGAACACTTGCAGCACTGTGGACGAAATTAACGCTAAGCTCGTGGAAACTGTCCGTACTGTGGGTACTAGGTTCTACAAGGCGCACCGCAATCCTAGAACCAAAACTCTCTGATCACCTCTGAACCTTATGGAAACAAGACGGAAGATGCGGCTACAGTCTTCTTCTGACATGTTAGGCTACAGGCAGCTAAATAGACAGATCTCCAAGTGTATGCGGCATGACTTGCGCATCTTTAATCACGTCGTATTAAAGAGGCGATTGAACGGAACTAAGGTTCTAAAGTCTTCGCTGAGAGATCTGTCTGTTGGGCAAAAGCCAGCTAACTAAGTTGAAGACCGATCGTGGGGCCGTCATCTCCGGTAGACCAGAAGTTTTGAGTGAGATCGAGAAGATTCTATGGACAGCTGTACACATCGTCGTCAGGAACCGCTTACTGAAGCGAGTGACGACCCAAAGAACATACTCGCGCATCTCCGAAAATATCCGGAAGTCAGTCTGAGCGAGATACGATGGCTCTCCGCAAAACTTAAGAACAGCAAAGCACCTGGTGAGGACGGAATTACAGCAGAGCTTCTGAAAGCGGGTGGAGAACCGATACTTGTAGTCAGCTCAGAGGCTCTTTAATTTCGTCCTACGAGGATGAGTATACGCCAGAAGCGTGGAGCAGAAGTTTGGTGGTGCTGTTCTTCAAGAAAGGTGATAATAGCCTCTTGAAGAACTACAGACCGATTTCCCTTCTGAGCCGCGTTTATGTCCTGTTCTCGAGAGTCATCTTGAATCGTCTCGCTTCCAGACTAGACGACTTCCAGCCACCCGAACAAGCTGGATTTCGAAAAGGCTTTAGTACCATAGACCACATATTTACGCTGCGGCAGATTATACAGAAGACCGAGGTATAATCTGCCTTTATGCTAGCGTTTGTGGACTATGAGAAACCTGACTCTGTCGAAATTTGGGCTGTGCTGCAGGCCCTTCAGCGTTGCCAAATTGACAGTCGGTATATCGGGTTCTGAGGTGTTTATACAGCAAAGCCCGATGTCCGTCGAGTACAATCTAGTAGCACGAAGCCTATCAATTGCAGAGAGGTGTAAGACAGGGGTGATGTTATTCCCCGAAACTCTTCACCGCTGCATTGGAAGAACGCCTTCAAACTTATGAATTGGAAAGGACGAGGTATAAGCATCAACGGCAGTGTATTACCCACCTTAGATTTGCCGACGATATAGTCATCATGGCGGAGTCGCTGGAGGACCTAAATGCTATGCTCAATGCACCTCAACAGGGTCTCTCAACACGGGGGCCTTAGGATGAACATGGACAAGACAGAAGTTATGTCTAATGATCATGTCATGCCTATGCCGGTTGTTGTTGGGAGTGCTGTGCTCGAAGTTGTTGACGAATATATTTACCTGGGACAAGTGGTCCGATTAGGTAGAGTCAACTTCGATGCCGAGGTCCATCGACGAATCCAGCTCGGATGGGCAGCGTTCGGGAAGCTGCGACATATCCTCTCGTCAATATTCCTCAATGCCTAAAGACTAAGGTCTTTGACCAATGTGTGTTGCCAGTGATGACCTTGGCACTGGACATGGTCCTTCACTGCCGGCCGTATGAGGAAGCTCCAAGTCCTCCAGCGAGCTATGGAGCGAGGCTATGCTCGGTTTCTCTGCGTGATAAAGTGCGTAACGCAGCCATCCGCAGAAGACCATGGTAACCGACATAGCCCGCAAAAGTGCTAAGCTAAGTGGTAAATGAGCCAACCAGCTTAGCTCGGAGAACCGATAACCGTTGGGAAAAGGTTCTCGGTGGCAGCCTCGTACTGGCCATCGTAGTGTCGGACGACCCCCACCAGATGGGTGACGACCTGTGCAAATGTGCGGGAGGTCCGGTGGATGCAGGTGGCACAGGGATCGTACCTCTTGGCGACTTATGGGGAGGCCTTATGCTCCAACAGTGGGCTTTGACAGGCTGAAACGACAGACGAACGACGAATAATCCTGATACGGAAACTGTTTCGTTATAATTATGCTTAAATGTGTGACGTATAAATAACTTTCAAAAATTAACAATACATTATAAATATGCCTCGAAAAAGTTTTAGACAGTCGCACTTTGTTTATTTCGGGTGATTTACATTACAAAAACATTATAGGATATGTTTTTTTGTAATTATCTGTATATTGCGTGGTCTAAATGAAAAAATTCTGTGTAAAGAGAATTAATTACTTCGTATAGTAAAACAACTTTGTCGACACGGATGTTGTCACAGTAAACAAACAACTGGTTCCGTTAGCACTAATTGTATTTAGCTCCCGTTCATTTAGAGTTCACTAAGTATTTTTACATTAATTGAATCACAGTTGATAACATTTTTCAATAGTACTTTGGTAAATAATCGCTTATCATTTGAAGATCATAAGATGCTTCAAATATTTTGTGAAAGCACAATAACGTGATAAAGTAAAAAACATGAAAAGTTTCGAAAGTATTTATATTCAATGCGAATGCTTGACGTGCTAGTTAATAGTTTATTAAATAGCTATTATCATGAGAATGAAATAACAAAAATTGCAAATATTAACATTCCGGTCGAAATCTTTGAGTTTTTCCACAGTCACATTTTCGCTTTATCTTGAGTTCGATAAGTATAACACTTCTATCTATCGAATTTGGAAATGCTCAATAAAAATTCATATCGAAACTTAGCACTCAAATCTTTCCGAACAAAGCTCTCAAGTTGCTTTCAGCTCGTAAATCACGTGAGAGGTAACTCCCTGAAAGGTACATACATCTTGCGAACTATATTTTAGTTTAAAACTCATGTTTTATGAATGACTCTGTTTACGTACCTATTTATGGTTATCATTTATCGACAGATTTTAAATGGGGACTATCCATCATTTAGTTGTTTTAATACATATTAATACTAGCTGTTGTCCGCGTGGTTGGCAATCCCCTTTCGGGGTGAAATTTCGTAAAACTCGTTCTTAGTCAGCCTTTGCAAAGTTAGCGACCAAATGTAAAACTTACTTAATTAAAAGGCGCAAAATGTCACATATCTCCCACATTGAAAACAACGTTCGTGTTGTAAATAAAATGTCTTTGCTGGTGGTAGGTCCCCTTTTTACAGGGGACCGTCTGGATGGGTACCACCGCGGTGCCTATTTCTGCCACGAAGTAGCCTAAGTACGATACTGTAAAAAATAGTTATTGTACTATTTTTTTTTTATTTTGAATGACTTATAGTTAAATTAGCAGTTTATTGTGACTGTTTTGCGAAAAATAGAGTAATTATATATTTATATCTAAATATTTTAGCTTTATGTTATGTAGATTTCTTAAGGGAAAAAGATATTGTTTCGGTTACATACGATATGTGTAACTGAAGTATTTTTCTAAGAAATTATAATTTTTTATGTATTATTATTAGCAGAACCCTTGTAATTCCTATGGTCTAGAACAAACAAAGCGTTGTCGTAAACCAAGAAAATTGGTTATCACCCAACGTTTGAGGTACTTTTGGAGTGTTTTGTCAAATAAAAAATAATAAACAAACAAAATGATTTTTAAATTGTTTCATAGTAAGTTAATTATATGTATTGCTTTTCAAAATAATGTAAAGCCTATTTTGTATAATAAATTTATATATAAGTCACTAACTGGTCGCCACCCAGCAACATCACCCTTTATCTGTTTCGGCCTAATTTATGGTAAATGTAATTATGTATGCAATGCCTATGGGCTGATAACTTCGCTTATAATTCAATAAACGTTCTGTTGATTTAATACAAAAAAGGTTTTAAATTAGTTTTATAAAATTTCAGTTTCCTTCACATACACTTTTCTTTAAACTTTTTTTCATTGCATACGCAGGCAGACGATTAGTCGGGGCCACCTGATGGTAAGTGGTCACCGACGCCCATAGACATTGGCAATACAGGTATCACTAACGCGCTGCCTACAGTGAGTAAGTCTCGTTTACCAGTATATACGCTAGGTGCACAGTAGTGTTTTCACACTACTGCTTTTTGGTTGAAAAAGGCACCGCGGTGGTACCCACCCAGACGGTCTCCAGTAAAAGGGGACTTACCACCGATTCATTCTTATTATTCTTAAAATAACTAACTGAAAATTAATCCGTAAAATAGTTCATTATATTTATAATAAACTATTAGTAACTTTGGATATTTTAATCCGGACCAGATTAAAATCTTGATAGTTACTACGAAATTTTATTCACTGTAATAATAGTTTCAATTCAGCCATCTGAACTGTAACTATTCTATGTTCCAAAGAGGCTTAATTCTCAAGCACTAATAGTTAGCAAAATGAGCGTCGTGACAAATAGCTACAAAATACCGCGCGTCTGAAGACGTCTTAGCTGGACAAGCGCCAAACTTGCAAATTAAGGTTCACTTGTATACACGGAAAGCAAAGAGGAAGATTCTGGTATTAATAATTAATTATGTTTTCTAAGTATTTCAATCATTTAAATAGTTTGTTAATATTTTATTGGCAAATGTGAAGGAACAATATTAATTTTTAAGAAGTAAGTTAAAGCGGTATTATTTTGTTATGTTATAAAAAGACTATATTTTCTATTAATGCAAAAATTATGTTCAAACGGATTTGGTAGCTATACTTAAACAGAATTTCTTCATATACTTAAACTCTGTTGCCCTTCAAACCGGAACACAGCAGTGTTTTCACACTACTGTTTGTAGCAGAAACAGGTACGGCGGTGGTAATAACCCAGACGGTCCCCTGTAAAAAGGGGACCTACCACCAGTAAAAGTTTTTATCTCTTTTGGAATTTTTTAATTTATATTCTATAGTGACTTTTAATCTCCATTTAAATGAATTTAATACGAGTTTAATCGTTAATATATATGAGTTTAAAATACTTGTATTACGATACGAAGCCATGTTTTTAAATATACAGCTGGGAGCCGTCGCGTCAGAAAATCTTTCACAGCTATGGAAAACTGTTCCATTCGGAAATAACTTTCGACAGCGCTATTTTAAAGTACTTGCATGTAAATATTAGTAATAAAGAAAGCTAGTGGTTCTTCCTTTGAACTTAAAATAAATGACAAATTTTTATGAATTCCTGTATCGTTTAGACATAAATTTTTATTAATTACCTGAATTGGTTGCAACGTTATTTAAGCTTTTCTTTAACTGTAGAAAAGGAAATACCGTCCTGAGATTGTTTTGTATCATTATTTCGACTACTAATTGATTGACTTTGTAGACATACAAAGTCAAGCATTAGTTTCCTTAGTAAACATAAAATGCTAAACGAGTCCCTTAAGATCCCCAGCAACTTTTGAAACAGCGTTTGGGATTTATAAAACATAAGTGTAAGAGAAGTAGCCGAATAAAAGTAACAGAATATGTTCGATAAATACCCAACTCACACTCTGAAATATCGCGATCATAATTATCAAATGTAGCTTCGCTAAATGTGAGTGCAATTTTTATTAGAACTGAATAATTTTTTCCTTTGTTAAATTATCATGTTATATATTTTTTTACTAAATCAAATAACGTCGACATTTAATCTGTTGTTAGGTATATAAGAGAAAATTAATCTGAAAAAGATACAAAACGACACTGTGTTATTCATTACTAAGATTAATTTTCACAGAGAAAAGTTTCTGTTAAAAATTTTGAAACCATTTAAGTTCAGCCTAATAATATTTTAAGGAGAATTCCGTAATGTTGCCGCCAAATATTCTCAAGAGACATTTCGAGTACCTTTACAACATTCTTGCGGAGAATCCTTTAAAATGAGATAGGTATAACATAACATTTGGTATCACATACATCAAAGGTTCTTTGAGCATTATTCTAGAGACGTTTAAAAAATGTTTGTATTATATTGTTAAATAAAATGACTTTACGGATTTTATCACGTTCTTTTTACATTTTTAATTCCGACGTTTTGAACACTTTCAGCGCCGTGCTGAAGCTGGATTTCAGATCTTAATTTTAATTAACTATTTTTTAGTCTGTACTGTATGTAAAATAAACGCGATAAAATCCAGTAAAATCATTTTTATTTAATAATGTATAATATTCGCGTAAACAATAGAAATAATTATGTAATATATTTTTCTAAAATATTTGTTTACAGTATATATTAGCAAAAACTACAATGCAAAGATTTTTAAATAATATAGCAGTAAACAAAAAAAAGGAAAATTCTTCTTATAATGTAGCTTTTATGTTCGAAATGATAATTTCTAATAACAGTATTTAAAAGATGATTTCTTAAAACAATAGTTAAAAAAATCATAGCTAATGTAATGTTAATTAAAGTAGCTACAGTCTACAACAAACCAAAACAATTTAATTTTATTGATATTGAATTGAAATTGAATAAAAATTCAACTCAAATTCAAATCAACGCGTCCAAACAACGGACGAGGCTCTGGCAAACCACCCATCAACCCTCATTGAACCAGCGTGGATACGGTCCAAAACCTCTTAATGGTAAGACGTAAAACGGCCCGGCCCCTGATTCCCGGTAGCTTCGCTATTCCTGATCAAGGCGGCGGCCACGTAACGGGCAGGGCGGGAGGTGCTAAGAATCCCTGGGAGTACGTAGGCCGCCAAAACCAACTGACCATCGCAACATCACAACGGACGCAAGGAACGGCTAGATTCTCATTTGGCCCAAATGGAAGAGGAGCTGAGGTGCAAAGATGGCACGTTTTGGGATTGAGTAAAGTCCGTAGAGAGGGCGAGGATACTCGTCCATAGAATCAGGCCATCTTCTGTACTTCAGGCATGGAGAAAAATCCATCTCAGGGTGGAGTCAAGTTCCTTGTCAATAAATCCCTCATTGACAATGTAATTGAAGAATCCAGTGCGTCGGCGAGGGTTGCGTACTTGTGATAAAGCTGACCAGTAGATACAGCCTAAAATTTCCAAGTGTACGCAACAGAGTCGACATTTTTTTATTATTGCCAACGCAGGCAGACGAGCACTCAGGCCACCTGATGGAAAGTGGTCACCGACGCCCATGAGACTTGGCAATACTGGTATCCCAACGCGCTGCCTACCGTTAGACATAGATTGTTAAGTCTCGTTTACCGGTAAATACGCTGGCTGGTGCCCTTTAAACCGGAACACAGTGGTGTTTTCACACTACTGCTATGTGGTAGAGATAGGCAGCGCGGACCGGACACCACCGGACGGTCCCATGTGAAAAGGGGACCTACCACCGGTGAAACCACCAATTTCCTCTAGCGGCAGGGGCTGTTCTTAATGAACTCTTTCTATAACTCTCTCTTCTTCTCTTCTTAGTTCTCGTGAATAAACAGCCCCAACGGAAATGAACATGCCAGAGCCGATATCATGATAAAAATATTCTGGGATGTCTCAGTGATCGCAAGGTTTAAGACCGGAAGTGATCAACGACTTCGAGAAGCACCCTAATATAGATTTACGATAGATTTGAAGCTTGAATGGTCCCTATTGATGAAGTTTACGCTCCGGTCGAATCTGCTTCAGCCTATCATTGATCCTGGCACGTTTCAGATCAATCTGGAAAATCGATTTACTGCCTTGAAATACAATCAACGTGGACGTTGACGAGGAACTCGATCGAGTGGTAGAAATTCTTTGGAACGAAGGTGCAAAACTATGCGGTCTGCGACGTACGGGCAAAAGTCTAAACTTTTGGGTGAGACCCTGGATCTCAAGGAGAAGCGACGAAATGATCCAACCGTCACTTCGGTTTCGAAGGGTTTACAGCACCATAGACCACATAACGCAGTGAGGTAAGTTATACAGAAGACACATGTGTATAACCAAGCCCTGTGCATTGCATTTGTGGATTATAAGAAGGCTTTTGACTCCATCGAGACCTGGTCTTTCCTCGAGCCCTTACAGTGGTGTGTGTCTGTCGTAGTCCTAAGTGGGCAGACAGAGCTCCCCCTGCACCGGGGTGTAAGACATGAAGACGTTATGTCTCTAAAACTTTTTTCCGCCGCGGTGGAGGATATAATCAGGACGCTCAACTGGGAAGGGAACGGCATAAATGTGAACGGTGAGTACATCTCACATCTGCGATTTGCGGCTGAAATTGTTATGATGGCTGAGACTGCAAAGGACCTGCAGAAAATGGTGCAAAGCATGGCTGAGTCTCCTGCATGAATCGGTCTCCGGATAAACTTGGGTAAAATCAAGGTCATGTTCAACGAGCGCGTTGATCCGGGACCGATCACAATTGATGGCAGTTCCATCGAAGTGGTTTCTGAGTACGTTTACCTAGGGCAAACGCTCGAACTAGGTAGAAAGAACTTTGAGGGGGAGGCCAACAGAAGGATTTGGCTTGGCTGGGCAGCTTTTCATAAGCTTTGTCAAGTTTTCTTTCACCCATCCCACAGTGGGATGGGTGACAAGAAAACGAGGAAACAAATTGAAAGTCTTCGATCAGTGTCTACCCCATAACACGGTGCAGAAATGGACACTTCGGTACAACTAATCCACAAATTTAAAGTAGCTGAAGGACCGCATCAGAAATAATATCATCAGTCAGAGGACCAGAGTCACAGATAAAGCCCAGCGGATTAGTAAGCTGAAGTGGCAGTGGGCCGGTCATATATGCCGCAGAACTGACGACCGCTGGAGTCGGAAAAATCTGGAGTGGAGACCGAGGCAAGACAAACGTAGTGTAGGACGCCCTGCGGCAAGATGGAGTGTCGATCTTTACAAAGTGGCTGATGTGGGCTGGATGAGAATAGCTAAAGATCGGAAGCGGTGGCGTGCATAAGGGGAGGCCTATGTCCAGCAGTGGACTGACACAGGCTGATGATGATTCCAAAAGCTATTTAGTCTAAACTCATGCAAACTACAGTAGACTAAAAAGCTTTATTTGAACTTACCAAACAATATACTAAACTTCTCTCATTTTAGAAAAAAATATTTTCACGAACACAACAGATCATGGTATGCCATTGTTCACACTTAGTTATTCTTTTAATTTGAACACGCCTTTGTATAAATGTTTACGTTTACACTTTATTCAGAATTACTAACACATTAGTAGAGCGCTGCTGCTATAGAGAGAATGTGTTAGTTGTGTACTAATGATGGGCTTAAATATTTTAAGGATTTATTTCTATTGTTATGCCTGAGCTATCTATTTCTTATTTGAGCAGTAATACACAATAAACAGTTTGAACGCAGATAAACTAAATTATCTGTTATAGAAACAAATGAAAAAGTGCATTTGATTGGTTAATTAGATGTCGGTTTGCTTTCAACGTGAACTTGTCTAACTACTTAACTAACACATTTTCTTACCAATAAAGCGGAAGACATGAATAATATATATAACTTTAAAAAAAATCGTTGTTAGAAGTAATACCCTTTTATTTAAATGAATAAATAAAATAAAATATATAATGACTATTTGTAAAGATTTTAAGTAGCTGCTTAAAAAGGACGCAAACCATTTTATAGACGTTAGTTGCTGAATAAGTTAAAAACTATCCCATTGAACAAGAAAATACCATCTGAACGGTTGCATCCAAATGCACGTTTTTGTGTTGAATGCAATAAAATTTTGAAAATTTATTTTAACTTCTTTTCTCTCAAAACTATTGTTCTTATTTTAACTTACTTACAAATTACTTATTAGACAATCTTCGAAAGTTCGGACTTTCTCACTAAATTGGTCAGTTCACTGGCATGAATGTAAATTTTCACTTACTGTTATGATAAAAGGCCTATTACAAGGTTATAACCTATTATTATACTCTAATAAGAAAAAAATTCCCAAAAAAATATGACCGATTTCAAACAGCTTATAATTATTTTACGCAATTTACTCTGGCAACGTGCTCCCTGCGTTCGCATTTTAAATCTCTGATATCCTTTAAGGTTCTTTGTTGTATCACACGTTTTTTGCAAATACAATGATTTTTCTTAAAATGCAATAACGTTTATGTGAACTCAAATTATATTATTTTAAATAAGCTTTAAAAATGCCCAATTGCAATTTTTAAAAACGCTTACAGTAAAATGCTAATACTTGCCTCCGTGGCCTAGTGTTATTGGCCCTTGCTTAACGAACCGAAGGTCGTGGGTTCGAATACCGAGGGAAAACTACTTTGAGTTATCGTTGTTTTCTGGTTGGTGAGGCCCGATCAATTTGACCCGATCACCAGATTGTCTGAAAAGTAAGATTACCCATGCGTTGGATGGGTATATAAAACGTCAGTCCACCGACCAACCCGCATCAAACCAGCGTCGTAGGATACGTGCAGTAGGGGCGGCCTATGTCCAGCAGTGGACAAACAGGCAGATGATGATGATGATGATGATGATGATGATAATAATATTGTTATTGAATAAAAGCTTTTCAAACACTTTCCAGCGGCCCTGGTCACGGGGTAGACTGAAATGTCATGCGTCTTGTGCCAGTGCTGACGCTTCAGCAGGATTACCAGATTTTAATTTAATAAAATAATTTTAATCTGTACTCCGATCTACACAAAATGAACTATTTTATCTTTACAGCCGGAAGTGGTATTATGCTTGGGTTTTAATTTAAATTTATTAATTATGGGGTCCCAAGCAGGTGGTAAAACCCAATCATCTTCTCTATTGAAATTAGGATGTTTTGTTATCTCAATAGCCTCACAGATCAGCCTTGGTAGAAATCGGTGTTCTTGAGCGAGGATTTGTTTTCGACCAAATCTGATATAAAGTGTACGTATAATATCTCAAAAGACCAACTAGAGTGTAAGGTCGCGATCAGATTTAAAGTTTTAATTTAAAGTAGGACAAATCCTTGTTAAGTAATTTAACGTTTCAAAACATCCTGATAACCTTTTCGAGGAAAAGCTAAAATATTGCCACTACAATTTCTCAAGGGACACCGCAAATATTTTGATAACACTTATGCGGAAGACCCTTTGCAATATGGTGAGCAGTATTCCATATAATTGGACTTGACACTTATGAAACTATATGACTTATATTACAGCACGCTAAGAACCGGTTTTAATAGGAAACAATAATAAACAATGTATAACCTTGTAAAACTAAATACCATTTGATAATAATAATAAATACCTTTTTGATTTATGTGTATAAGACATGTCATAGACATCATTTGATAAATTATCTTAAAACTTTTCAATGTTTTTATATGCAATGGAAAACTTCATAAATAGCAAAATGTTATTTACTGTTTGATTTTGAAGTCAGTCATAATTTTTAAGAATTTCACTGTACGCATAATCAACTTTTACATTTATTTAGACATGAGGTTAAATGAAATTCAATTTTTTTCTTTCTTAATTTTGCATACCAGAGCAGATCAGTCGGTCCACCTTGATAGAAAGGTGGTCACCGACGCCCATAAACATAGCCATACTGGTATCACCACGCTTCCTACCGTGAATGGTATAGGATGTTAAGTCTTAGTTTAGCCAGTAATTACGCTGGCTACGGTATCCTTTAAACCGGAACACAGTAGTGTTTTCACACTACCGATTTGCAGTAGAAATAGGCACCGTGGTGGTACCCACCCAGACGGTCCCTTGTAAAAAGGGGACCTACCACCGGTTAAAATTATATTTTTGATAACATCTGATTTTGATCGGTTCTTATTTTTAATCGCCTTAAACAGTTGTAAATCGGTTTGTTTTTATGTGAAATATGCGTAAATATAGGATATCTATCTATCACAAGACCATTTTAGCAAATAATAAAAAGTATAGTGTAGATATTATGATTGGTTAAGGAAAACATGACAGCAACAAATCAATCTAAAATTAAATACTTAAAAGTAAGATATTTGTCATCAGGTAAATTTTAATTTATTAATATATTTGATTTCGTAGAGCTTAATTAATCCGAGTACCGCTATAATTGCCCAGAGCATAAAGGGCTGAAGTAAAGTGCTCGACGGTGGGGTGCAAAAAGTATTTTTGATTGATGCGGCCCCGGATAAATTCTAAGAGAAAATTATGGGATTTAATCTCTAAAATTACTTTTTATTTCGTTGCTCTACGCAGTATTGCTTTTTGATATTTCTTTATTGTCGCTGTGAAGCTTAAGAACAGTTGATATTGAAAAAATCTTTATAGCATTATTAAGAATAAAATTTTTGCCAAACAAACAATGATCCTCATTATCGAAAGAACCTTATTTTATGGATAAGAGGTCGGTTGTAAGAACGTCAAGCTCTTAAAACTCCATTGGAACTACTCTATGCCTTTTTATATAATTCATTCATTCAAATAAAATTAAAATTAAAATTGAATGTTAGATATTTAAAAAAGAATAAATAAAGCAGTACCTAACCTCTGTAAAGAAAAAAAAAATGGAAAGTAACGAAGAATAACGTTGTGAAATTTCTTAACTATATAATAAATTGTTTTTAAATTAACTTTTTTATGCGTGATGATCACAGTTATATCGTCAATGCATTCAAAGGTGGAGGATGCCTAGGTGGGTCAATTTAGCTTATTCAACAGCAACTGCACTTGGATAATTATATATATTCAAATTCAAATATCTTTATTTAACATAGGAGTGATACATCTACCTTATAGATTGTCATAACGGTTCTTCTCAGGTTGTATGGCGTCCTTCCGAACCGTGGTAAGTGTGTCTTGACAATATCAATAAGCAATTTTGTAAACTTCTATATTGAATAAAGATATTTGAATTTATATTTAATTTAATTCAAGTAGTCTTGACCCTAAAGACGCACAGTTTATAGACGCATGTATAGGTCATTTTTGTAGAAACGAAGATTGTATTAATATCGGTTTATTTGTCTAATTTTTTTTACAGCATATGCCATGGAGCTATAATCACAATCCAATCAAAATTTATTATTGCTACTCAACTTGGCGTCTAATGTTGTACACTGAGAAAACAGCAGAGTTCAACGAAGGGTTTAACACTTTTGGCCTCATCAAAATTTAGTCACCTTAAAGTTACCATATTTTACATAAGGGGCTATAAATTCAATACATTGTGTCTTAAAATTTATATTATTACAACTACAAACCAGTTGCGCTTTAGCTTTAATGGAGAGATGTAATTATTTGCATGTTTTAATCATTAAATATTCTATTACATCTGATTTTACACAATAAGAGGTGACGTAGCAAGTTTACCATTCTATGCTCATTGTTATTGTTAAAGATATGTAGTAGAGATTATTTATATAAAGAAGGAAGAGAAAAGGGTTTAAGATTAGAACTTTGTGATACACCCATTCTTACCGGCTCGAGGAGATTTTACCATTAATGTCAACCCTCTAAGTTCGATGGCTCAGGTACAAAGTCAGAAGATTGACTGCGGTATTTTTAACACCATAGTGGCATAGTTTCCTAATCAGAGTCGCATGTTGAACACAATCAAAAGGCTTTGAAAGGTCGCAAAAAATATCTATGGCATCCTGCTATGCTACCCAAGCCTCGTATATACTTATTACAAGCCGCATACCTGTGTAAATTTTTGTGCGGCCTGTAGTGAAACCGTACTGCTTATTAATTTTTGAAGAGTTTTCCAGTAAAAGTTTAACTAATTGATCCAAAAGCAATTGTCATAGATTATATTTAGAATAGGCAGTATGGATATTGGTCTAAAATTATTGGAATAAGTTATACTACCCGATTTAAAAAACTTGTATCACTTTACTATGCTTTATAAGGTCAGAAAACTTACTTAATTGTAGATATTGTTAAGCGATAAATCAATAAATTTTAATTTTCATATCCTCGTAAAACTCGAAGTCGACATTTTAATTCCATAAATTTTGAACAAAGCCAACATATAAAGCATTTATAACGTGCTACATCCAATTTTTAATTTTTTTGAGGGTTGGCACCCTCCAAAACAAGTAAACATTGGGAACGCGCTTTGAGGTTTAAACTATGACCATCGATTTCGGATTTAGAAATCTAAGTTTATTGTTTTTGAAGACTTGGTTCCGTATGAACGACATCGTTTCCGTAAACTATTAAATTAAAAATTCCTAGTAGTTATTAGTTTTAATACCTAATCTGTACTGTGCTGTTAGAATAAAAATACTGCAATCGGTTATTTTAAATAATAATCTTAACTTTGTGTTAACTCATTAGTTAATTTTTAAGATAAAATTTAATAATTACAGCGATAATTACTGTTAGCAAATAGTTACAAGTTAAAATTAAATAGTTATGAAGCTAAACAATTTAAGTTATCGATCCATGACGACTTAATTTGAATTGTGTGGGCTAACCCACATATAACACACAATAATTGTGTTCCTCGTTTAAATTACCTGAGTAATTTAAACATGGCACACTATTATTTACGTAAAATTGAAACTTTTCTCTTATGTTGTTTTATTGATAGAGACAGAGAGAGAAACACTAAAAGCAACTTTTTTGAAATTGCTTTTGACTTAACCGGGTCAGTTTCAAAACCTAAAATGGACGTAAAGCAAATTGGATCCTTTGCGATTCACCTAGTCATTAATGGTGAATAAAGATAAAGATAAACTGACTCCGAATTTCTTTATTAGAGAATAATTTAGAATTTAGATTCTAGGAACAGCTTTTAGGCATATCAACTGGCATCTGAAATTTGCGACCCGATATGTGAATTGCACATAATAGTTGCATTAGTTGTCAGTAAATTCAAAAGCACTGACGACCAGTAATGCGTGCCAAAAATGTTGTGGACCACTGGGACCGACTTTTTACGTTCATAACAGACGAACCGATTATTAAAAAGCAATAATATATTAATATGTTATTCAAAACTTAGCTTAATTTTTTAAAGACAGGTTAAGACGTACTGTCGTGCTGGTTATAATATAAAATATTTCAGAACTTTAACTATCCAATGCCGACTAAAAACTTTTATTAAACTTTAAAATAAATTTCTGGTCGACAAAATGAGCTTTAAATTCAGTATGTTTCATTTTTTTATTTAAATCATAAATAGAATTACAAGGGCTAAATTCTTCGACTAACATTTTATATTTGTTGGATACGGTCAAAGATATGTCTCTAAAATGGAATGTTATGACCTTTCTAGAGGCCTCCGGATTTTAGGAACATTCCGGGACGAGGTAACTTCATTGCGGTGCGTCGGCATTCAATTATTTGTTACAAGACTAATAAACGGGAAACCACAAACTCCATACTTTAATTAAATATGAAATGATAGAAGTTCTAGTAAAATTTTCTTCTCTGTTAATTTAAAATTGAATTTTGAACCTTTAAAATAATGGCAGAGAATAATTAAAAAAGTGTGTAATATAATTAACATACATACATCTTCAATAGTATTCTTTTAAAGTTATAATCTTGTCTTACTTTACTCATCAAACAACAAAATGCACTGTACAAGCACAGTGGCTCATTGTATCGTTGAAATTTAATTGCAAAGAATGGAAACTGAACACAATAAAATACTGTTATTTAAAGATGTTAAATGACATGGTTTCGTAATATGATCCATACTTCAGATGGGCATGAACAATAGTAATCCCGGCCTTCATGAACATCTTTAATGGTTCGTAGAGGACGTCAGGTTTTGCAAGGCTTGAATGGACTTCCATCCGTTTTTTATGGGTAGCAGAATCCAGGTAGGCTATTGGCTCGAGATAGAGTTATTTCGGCCACCGGCACATTACCTGTGTTATAGAAGACTGCGTAAACGTCCCTTTGATCTCAGCATTTAGGCGATAATGTGAAATAGCAAAGTGCTTTTCTTTGGTATTTTTACATGGCCTGTCTTTGCCCGAGCAAGAACAGGCGTGCCTTATCATTTCCTGTCTAAAAAGACGTCGAGCAGCCAAAAAGCTAAAAAAATTTGCAGAATATAAAAGTAAACCGTGGTCATATGTTTGTATTTGTGTTGTTTCAATGAATTTCAGTACCTTTAATTAGACTATATTTTTTTAATTTAATTAGGAACAACATTGAATGATAAAAAAAAAAAACAAAACTTCTTTTAATTTCATAAGACGTTGAAATAAAATGAACGTTTTTCATTGCCTGGTTTAAAATAAGTTAAAAAAATAAAAACCGTTATTATGATTGGATGGTTTATGCATATAAGCTTATAATTTTTCTCGATATCAACTTATGATAAGAATGAACATCATTAAAAAGCCGCTAGCGATAACAAACCTACTTTTCTTAATCTACTGCTTTTCCTATTTTATGTGCGGTGACTCCACTGTAGTTTGCTTGCATGAGTTGGAGTTGACCTAATAAACAAAAAAATTTATCATTTTTATGTACAAAATGTTTTTTTATATATATTACTATGTTCCTAGAATTTGAACTGTCGCAATAAAACCCAACAATAACGAATTCAGTGTAAGTAATATACCATACACATATATCATGTATTGTTATCATTACTTTCATCACTATTATATCATAATTACTAACTTCGTTAACATGTTTTTTTTCTCTTACATTAAAATCATTACATAAAACAATTATTTAGTACATAAAAATCACTATAAAATTACTATAATTTCAACATAAATTAAATATGTATCTTGGAATACCTCCGATAACAGCGTTTAATTTACAAGTCGGTAATGAGTTTAATTTTGTAGAAAAACTCATCCATATCAAAAAGATATAATTGACATAATAGGTGCAAAAAATTAAAATTTTCATTCACCGGTGGTGAGTCCCTGTTTACAGGAGACCGTCTGGGTGGACCACCGCAGTGCCTATTTCGCGCGAAGCGTAGTGTGAAACACTGCTGTGTTCCGGTTTGAAGGGCACCGTAGCCAGCGATGTTACTGGGTAAACAAGACTTAACATCCCTATGTCTCACGGTAGGCAGCGCGTTGGCGATACCACGGGTATTGCTAATGTCATGGGTGTCGGTGACCACTTCCATCAGGTGGCCTCGACTGTTCGTCTGCTGCTATGCATAAAAAAAAAAAAAAAACAAAAAGAATTGAGAATACATGTTTTATTAAAAGACGGTTTTTTAGTTATTTAAGTTGTTTATATGGTCTGATGCTTAGAAAAAATTTTAAAGGTTTCAAATTAGATCTTATCTATCCTGTATTAGGAACTCACTGAAATCTTTATTAAAGGAAGGAGTGAGTGTTTACTTCTGATTATCTTTATATAAATTTGTTATTATTGGGTATATATGTGATAACTCTCAAAGTATTTAACTATTTGTTCAATACAAATATAAACATTACAATTAAAATGCATTAGTTTTAGACAATAGGGTTGAAATGCTTAAAAAATTAAAATTTTGTCATATTAGCCTCATTATAAACAAAACGGGTCATAATTAAAGCCGCATCGCATGTCATTAACATCAAACAATCCTTGAAATGATGTTGAAAAGTACTCTCGGGAGTGTCGTCGGCAGAACATGCAATTAGGAGGTGTTTTGTTTAGTTAATTGTTTTAGAAGAACATGATGAAAAAGGTAAGGTTTAAAATAAACAGGTTGTAATTGTGGTTCCTGGCAATAAAATTATAAAAATTTATATTTAATTGTTTCCTTTTGGGTTAGTAAAAAAAAAAAATGGGTGCGTGTCTTATGTACGGCTTTGAGAAAGTTATAATTTTTTGGCATCATTAAAATTAATATATTTATAAAATAATATATTTACTATAAATTTAAATAATATAATAATTAATTAATTAAAAAATATATATATATATATATTAAGGCGCATCTTAAAATTTCACCTCAATTTTTTTATTGTATGTTGTTGGAATATAACATCAAAAATAAATAAACCAAAAACGAACCTTAATCCTAACTCATAGGGCACTTATGCAACAACTATCGCAAATTAAAACGAAACCCATTATCACCTACAAATCAACCTTTATCACTTGTAGTAAGGTCCATTTCACCGTTTTCCATTATAAACTGTTAATTTTGTGTCACAATTGGCGCATCTTAAAATTTCACTTTCAATATTTTTTCATAACGCGCCTAAAAAGTATAACTTAAAAATGTTTAAAACGATATCACAGTTAAATCTGGACAGAAACTCGTCAAGGCTTGTAATATGGGAATTACTTAACCAGCAAATACGTAAACTTACTTTTCTCTTCAACATAACACTAATTATTTTAAACTTAACTAATAGGACACCTGAAAGTTATTTCCGATTCATTTATTAACAGACATGATATTGTATTAGAAAAGTTGTCTTCTGACTGGGTAAATGAGACAACGTTATAAAGCACTTAAAATCTGAGCGTCTTTTGTTGCATTTATTATGCACAGTGCCAATCACGCCGAAACATATTTTACACGTTTTTAAATCCTTTAAATAAATTGAAATCTTCTGGAAATCGATCACATAAGTATAGAAACTAGCTGCAGGGACGTATAGGGCATTACCACAATAGAAACGTTTCGTCAAAAAATTACAATGAGTAATCGCTGGAAGTGAGTCGGATGGGAATTATCATGCGTTGGCTAATTTTATCATGACCAACCATTAAATTTTATGGAAAGTACTTGTTTAAACGGCTTCGAAAACTGAAGAAAATCTAAAATTCAATATTGGACGCTTCCAAACCATTTAATACAGAAACCGTTTCACACATTTGTTGGGTAATCTATAGTAAAGAAAGTAGTAAAATGCAATTTAATGCATCTAAATCAATTGAGGATAAGGTTTGACAGGCGACTTACCGATGAAAGTCCTAAGAACTTCCAATATCGACAAGAAGCAAAATTTTCATGGAATATATCGCGTTTAGGCATTCCGATATCTGATTACATCGATTTCTGGAGTTTGTAAAGCGGAAATTTCTTCCACATCATGTTTTTCAATTTAGAAAGCGCAGTCTCTATGTCTCATAGCTATCCTACAAGTTCTGTCATCAATGGGGCCCTTTGCGTCGATTTTAATTTCAATGGGCATGAACATTGTATAATTAATAATTTTGTCTTCAAAGATGCTGACCTTAACTCTTATTCACTGCATCTAATAAGGGCTTCAGTCATACCACACATCCTTTTTAAAGGGTCTACGTCTAATTTTGAAAAGAACGACGAAACAGGACCTTGGTTTGGCTTTGGAGGTTTTAAATATAAGACAGAATTTGTCCGGGCGCGGAATGTTGTAAGAGAGTTCATAATTGAGACAGGATTAGTCAACCAAGTCTTTTCACTGGAACATTACGTTCAAGGTTGAGAATGATCATGACAACTTGACTCAACCATAGTAAAATTTAGAGGGAGTTAACTCGGAGATTGGTATTAAAATCGCCCATGATGACCAATCGCGATTGGGAACTAAAGATTCAGAGACCAGAGTCGGTGAAATAGTCCATGTCGGGAACAATAGACTACGCTAATGATTTCCTTGCATCGACTTTGCCTCCAAAATAAATATTCAGCAGAGGCTGAGTCTTTAGGAAGAAAAGGTCAATACCTTATGAAGATTCTCTTGGATATTCAACTCCCTCCTCCCTTACCTGCGGTCATTCCGAATAAGGATGTTGTCAGTGAGTACATTGTTGAATAATTGTGGTTTGAGCCAACTTCTAAATCAGGATAGCATGCAATTAGAATTAGTAAAGACATCGCACAAATCAGTAAAGTTACTGGGATGCTTTGAGCTGGATGTAATTATGTTAGATGTTTTAGATAGAGAAGCATTTTAGATGTTCAGGTAAATATTCTTTGACAAATTCCTTTAACACTGCTTATAGAACTTAGATTGTCCTTGGATTCATTAGCGGAGTAATATTTTTCTCATCTGAGGTAATAGACATATTAAATTATACGAATAAAATAAATAAATTATAATAAATACTTTTGATAAATAAGAACGTATAAAGTATTACTACTTATGATTAAATGAAATTAATGCGCAAAAATAGACGGAATAATATTGTTCAACACCACCTGCCAGCACACATAACCTTAAGAAAATTACAATATATAAGTACACAAGTTATAACTAAAGATATAAAAAAAATAAATTAAAATACAAGACAACAAAATATACAGTTTCACAGAAGAGAAGCATGGAACGGAACGCAAGTACATGTTAAACTGTCATCTACAAAACGTCACACTTTAATGAAAACAACAAGCATATTTTTAGGAATATAAACATGAGAGACAAAATTAACGTCAAAACTAAATCTATATAACCACGTAAAATTGAAATAATTAATACTAAATTAATAAAGAAATAGTCACGACCACCATAAAGTAAAATTAATTGTGCTTATATAAAAAAAGCAAAGATTAAAAATGTAAATTTAACCAAAATTACTAATTTTATTTTAGTTATTTTAAATTAATTCTTTCTTAAGTTTAAATGTAATGTTAACTAACTAACGACGAGCTATGACAAAATAAGACCTACTTTTTCCCACCTACCCGAAAAAAAAAGCATTATGGTATACTTTAAAATCCCGTATTGAGGAGGAGGAGGTCCTATGTCCAACAGTGGACTGACACACGCGATAAGTTTATACAGATATAGTATTTCCATGTCAAAATTAAACTACATACGAAAAACTCTTGTACTTATTTTATAATTTTTGCACCGATATAGCAAATAATCTTTACGTAAATAATTATTCACTTTATTTAATATATTTGACTTATATAATACAAACCTGCAACTTTTTTTGCTTAATTTTCAAATAATATTAACGTTGTTTAATAGCACGGTTAACATATACTTATTAAATGCTGGTGGTAACGGAAATTCTTCCACAAGTAAATTGCACTTCTAGTAAGAGGTTATAGGTAAAGTTTAAAGCGTCTTATTTAGTAACCCTTAAATTTCTAAGCTCTTACCGCTTACGAGCCTAACGAGCGACTTGACAAAGTGCAATAATGTTTTGCGCTACTGAAAACGCTTTAGCTAGAAGAGCTCCAAACTTACAAATTAAGGTACTCGGTCTGTTTTGAATGGAATTTTCTTCATTAACAGATAGTAACTTTGTAAACAGTGAATGAAAAGAACATGATGAGATCTTTGCCAGAAAGTTATTTAATTAAACTTTCATCAAGATTTTAGCTAAATGTATCTTTTTTGAAAAATTATTCGAAATTAACATAATATAATAACCAGCGGTGAAACCCGATAATAAAACTTACTCAAGTGTGTATACTAATTAAATATTGTATTAAACCCGAAGCTAAGACCGAATTAACGTGGTGCTATTTCGTTTTTACTTTTGGACTTATAAAAGTGTTTTTTAGCTAAATAACTGAACTAAAATAACGTAAAGCACTATAAAATATCGTAAAGTATATCGAGGCTACTGCAATAAATCGTTGTATTCATAGTTTCGTAATTCATTTACACCTTTTAACCGCCATTTAGTCAGTCCGAACTAACTTATGAGGTATTGTTCACTAGGTGAACCTTTAGATTTAAATATAATCTATCCTAAATGAGCCAAGTAGAGCCAGAATAATCAAATTTCTATTATAATTATATTTGAATTAATGTACAAAAACAACTGCTACGACTATAATTCTTTAGAATTTAACTATTTATAAATCAATTTGCATGCTGGTGTAGTATTCTTATAAAAATCTTACAAAATTTATAAATACATAATTATCTACCTTAGTCCATTTCATAAACGTGATATATTAATTTGAGAACTTCATTAGCCTCATTGATTTCTGAACCATTTGATATGGTTCAGAAAACACATCCCATAAAATTCCTTACGGATAGTCTTTGGGATCATCTAAACGGTTAAAATATTCACAAATAATAAATGTTGTTAGCTGAGGCAAAGGAATAGATAATCAATATAATAACTTTTTTTACAATGGGAGTCTGGAATCAACTATATCTGGATAAGTTTCTTTGTCAAGGCTCAAGGTGAGCGTTTGTTTATATAAAATTTATTAGCTGCTTAACTTATAAAATACACAATTTTTAGGAGAAAGAGCCTCTTTAACGATGGATAGTCTGCCACAAGTCAGTAGTGAGTAAAAACTATTACTTTCCGGGTTATAAGGAGCGTTTGTCATCACGTTTCATCGCTTTAACCCATAGAAAAAACACATATACACGCTATAAAAATTTTAAATATCATACATATTATGTTTAAGATGAGATCATATTTTAAAGTTTAATTAATAATTAGACAAATTCTTGCTCAATTTTCTAACGTTTCAGTACACCCTAAGAACCTCTTCGAGGAAAAGCTTAAATATTGCCACTAGAAATTCTCAAGAGACAGCAAGTAATTTAATAATATTGATGTGGGAGACCCCTAAAAATATGGATAGCAACATTTTAAATAATCTATAATAGAAATAATAGAAACAAAGTATCACATAGCAATTAAGAAGCGTTACAAGTACAAAGAAAACAATATTTTTAGATTGTATCAAAATCTAATATTTAACAGATAAGTTTTATTATTATACTGTGCAAAATAATTTAAAAAAATCCTAAACTTGATTCTAAAAGGTAATTTATGTGTTTCCTATATCTATTTTTCATAACTTGGATTATTCATTTATGAATATTATCTAATAATATAATTTGTTTATAAACTGATATTAAAGAAAAAACAAGCAGATATACTTTATTTACAGAAAGCGCATTCACAAAGATTCCTTCTACAAATCCATTGTCATCACATTGATGTAAATACAGATTGCTTCAGTACATAATTTTATAGGCAAACATTAACTTTTTATGAACACATGTGAATTAAACCTTTACACCCTTTACAACCAAACTTTACAGCGCCTTTAACATGTTTTTTCTACAGATATTCTTTCTCCCTATATAATAGCATCCCGGCTGCTGTTCATAGTAATAACATTACATTTAAACTGCGGCGAGATTAAATCTCAGCGAGAACAACCTGCAACACTAACTAATGACTCCATAGGGAGGTCATTTCATCGCCCTTGCTTATTGGCCGAGCATTAAATTAATTTTGAATGGAATCACTAAGTAATAAGTCGTTTCCAATCGACTATATGATTTCATTATCATAAAAAGCAATAACTGGAACCAATTTCAAATAATTGTAAAAAGGTAAACACCTTGATTTATTTTAATGCCTAAAATGTAAAATGAATAAAATGAGAATTTAAATCATTTTTATACTTATAATAATTCAGGTATTCCGTTCAAAGAACACACTTTAAAAAAAAATAAAAAAACTGGTGAAACGTGCTCAAACGTGTTGTGATTTTTTTATTTTTATTCATAATATGAAAACATTTTGATGCGCAGCTAAACTATATAAAATACACGAGACACGTAGTGCCCAAACCAACAAAACTGTTTTGAATCCCTGTTGTAATCCACCACTTTCGGTTCCAAGAGCTAACCGTTTATTTAGTTAATTGGGTTGTGAACCTGTGGCCTGGGCCAGTCACGTACAAGTTAAGAGGAACCTCGCCTGCCTAAGGAGAAAGTTTGGCCGTGGAGGAGTCTGGCAACCACTCGACCACACCAAAAAACCAGCCCTAGCCCAGCTACGAACTACTACCATCGTAACTACTATGTAAATACCGAAAATACCTTGTAACAAAATATGACACAAGTAAGTACCGCCATGGTGTTTCCTATGTTGCTCTCCTGTTAGTGTGTACGTACCTTTTTGACCGACTTCCCAAAAAAAGTAGGTACTCAATTTGAAGCGTGTTTTTTTTTAACTCATGCTCCGATTTTGTTCAGTCTATTTATAAATGATAGGTCAGTTGGTCCCAATATTTTAATAATTTTGTTATGAGTAGTTTAATAAATATTTATTAAACTATTCATAACAAAATCACAACCTAGTGCGATTCAATTACAAACATTGCCGAAATCATTATAACTAGACTTAAAAAAATTCTGCATATTTGTTTCTCTTTAAAAATTCTAAAATAAAGTCCGCGAGCGCATATACCAATTTAGGAATAATCCACACATTTAAATGTACATTTGTTAAAATTGCAATGAAGGTTATTTAAGGTTACTACCTTAGTTTAAGTTTATGTAAAAGTAATAGTATTTAAAAAAATCATTCTATGTGTATAAAACGTGTCATACAAAACATTTTCATTAAAATAATACCTTAAAAGATATCTGACATTTAAAATGTGGGGGCAGAATTCGCGCAGCGGTTTTGTACATCATCGTCATCAGCCTGTATTGGTCCACTGCTGGATACAGCCTTTATGCTAGCTTCCTCCATTTTTGACCATATCCCACCGCTGGTCTAATGCAGATTAGTAGATGGACCGACTTTTTATATGCCCATCCGACTCTTGGATCATCTTATTTTTCAGACAAATGGGTGATCGGCCATAATTGCCCTAACGAACAAGGACACAAAAATATTTTTTTCTGTCCTCTCAGGATTCAAACGCACTATCTCCAGTTTCTAAAGTACACGGCCTTACCGCTATGCTATCTAGGCAGTCGATATTATTGACATAGAGCTCATTGAATCTATTTGCTAATATTGTGTTGAATAGTTATACAGTCTGTTAAAAGTCATTTATGGATGATAAATGGTTCGTGATGAGGTGATCCTCATACAAGGTATATATAAAATGTGTTGTGTGTTGTGTATAAAATGTGTGTGTGTTCATCGTGCGAAATAGCTACACATACGAGCATATGGTTTAATTCGTGTAAATACAAAAATAAAAAGCAATGTTTTGTAGCAAAGGTTCAATAAATCAGTAGCAGACAGTATATCTTAGTCAAATGAATTTATGTACAAAAAAGCATTTTTGTCCACACATTTTGTGCAGAGGTTAGTGGTACTGACTCCACACATATAGAAGAGCCTACAATTTCAAGTAAATACAAATCTACACCTAATATTTTTATTTTATAAAAAAAAATACGTACTATTTTTTTTGTTTTTGTATCACACATTTCACATTAAAAAGGTTTAGAACGGAACCAAGGTTCAAAAGTCGTCGCAAGAGATCTGTCTATCTGGCAATGCCAGTTGATTTAGTAAAAGTCCGATAGCGGGGTCGTAATCTCCAGTAGACCAGAATTTTTGAGTTTGAGAGATTCTATGGACATATCGCCGGAACCGCTTACTTAGGCGAGTATCAATCCAAGAGCAAAGGTAATCTGGTACTACTGCGAAGATATCCCGGAGGTAAGTCTGACTGAGTATCCATGCATAACAAAAATAATATTAATGGAAATATGCATTAGAAAAAGGTGTATAACAGGTAAATATGTTTGTTGTGACATAATACCTAAATATTACATTTGAAAACTTCCTTAATTTCAACATTTTAGTGCAAAATTTCTGTTTAATATACTTGAATGTATTGAAAATTCCTTCTCTGTATCCAATAACATATACTACTATAATTTTACCAATTTTGACTTTGAGTTAATATTATGTCAAACAATAATGGCACCACAAGCGAACGCGTTGTCTATTTCCATGCGATGTTTAACCTGTTAAAGCGCACGACTATTTTGCGCCAATTAAGTTTTACATTAGAATTTGTTTACGTAAATTTCGTCCCTTAATTGGCTTAACTCATCATCATAATCAGCCTGTGATAGTCCACTGCTGGAAATAGGCCTCCCCTAATACACCCCTATCCATTAGGGTGTTTTGGACCGTACCATGCTGGTCCAATGCGGGTTGGTGGGTGGTACGATTTTTTACATGCCTATCCGACGCATGGATCATCTTACTTTTCAGACAATTGGGTGATCAGCCCAAATTGCCCTAACCAACTGGAAAACAACAATGACAATTTGTTGAGTCGCCGCAGGAATCGAACCCACGACCTCCGGTTTCTAAAGCACACGCCTATACCACTAGGCTACGGAGGTAGTTTAGTTGGCTTAATTACACAGCAAAAAGTAACTCTTTTATTTTAAATTTAGTATATGCATTTTCAGAGGTAGTCACAGCCTGTTGTTATTTTCCTTTTTTCTACATCTTTATGGTATTTTGACATTGGTTATATTGTAGTATTTTATCATGCCTACAATATTAATCGGACTCTATGAATATGATTTATTAATAAGGAGACAAATTGTTTCATGCTAATAAACTATAGTGTAGTCACCGCAAATACAATGGGAAATGAAGCCGAACGAGAAAAGTAGGTCTGCGGTCGCTTCAGGCTTTTTCATTACCGCTATATAAGTAGCATTGAATTATTTCCCTTCATATTTTCCTTTCCTTATCATAAGTCGATATTGACGAAAGAATCCCTTAGCAAAAAAACATCGAATCTAGACTATGGTACAAATAAAAATCACAAACTTAACTAACAATATTTGTTTATGAATTTTATTTATACCATTAAAAATTACATTGTATTTGAACTACGTAGGAAATAAAAAATGTTTTTATTCATTTGATTCCTTCTGATCAATCAAAGGTATTTCTTTACATTTTATTTATGCAGTAAAATACGATAAAAATATAATTGCACATACAATATAACAGAACTAACACCTAAAAAGGATTAGAAATAGAAAAACATTATTGAAGTTTCCAATAGTTTGTAATAAATCTGCTTTTGCAAGAACGTACTCATAAAAATATTAGTTATTGCCTTCAATTTCAGTGTCATTAAATACGCATTTGATGACAAACTCCCTCATTAATTAATTGTGCTAACGGCGCTCATATATTTAATAAGGTTAAATTAAAATATGGACCAACACGTATTTTATTTCTTATGACATATTTGTGTAAGATTTTAAACTTCATTCAAATTACATTTTTCTTAACATTGTGCAAAATTTTACTTAACCTTTCACTCACCATAACGAAGTACCTCGTTCCGGAATGTTCCCAAAACCCTATCGGGCTAAGAGGAAGATCATGGATTCCATTATGGAGACGTATCTTTGACCGTGTCCACTGGCGAAAATCAAGTTGTGTGACGTTTAAGCTATTTAATTTTTCTTAATTCAACAGAAATTATCATAAAGTAAGGGTTTTTAACAATAGAAACCAAAAAATATTTACACTTTGATTTAACAGCGTTTATTAACCCTATAAAGTTTAAGTAATTTTAAATTAACACCAACAATGTGTCAGACAGTTCAAAACATTTTGCTATGATGCAATCATTCATCATGGGACAATCTTACAGAGTTGAATATCAGTGCATTTTAGTAAGATTTAATTGGTATCCTAAATTCCAAATTATTAACAGTAATTTTAGTGATCATCAAGAAACTATTTCGTATTCGTTCTAAAATCGCCATAAGTATCCAAATCGTATCTTTAGAAACAATACAAAACATTGTTACAAATACAAATACATACCAAGTATATCGATATTGGATTTCAACTGGTTAAGATGAGGGTAATAGGTTGAACCACAAAAATAAAAACCGTGTGTTTCGGAGGGCGCCGACACTCAAAATTAAAAACAGGATGTAGCGCATTTATAACAATTTTTGATCGTTTTCGTATGTTGATTATATACAAAATTTAGTCAAATAGTTATAAAAGTTGAATTCGAATTTTACCAGAAATTACCAACATAAAATAGAAATCGTTAAATACCTATTTCTGTAATAATTTATAAAAATGGTAATACTGATTTTCAAATTCAATAAATATATAAATTTAGCGCAGCACTAAAATATAAATAAAACATATTTTTTTTTTACTTTAGGTTTGTTATTCACTTTTGTAGGAGTACAATCATATAAACCAGAACAGAAGACATTTGTTTATAACAGATTACAGAAAGGTGAAAATATTTATCTTTGTTCCGAAAATAATAATGTCCACTTTTCATCCGTTGTGTAAGGAAGCTACTTAACTGTTACGTCGACAACAGATATCTAATGACAACGAATATACCAACTTTCGCTAAGAGATAATTTGTCTTGAGCGTCATTAATCAAGTTTCTTGATAAAGATTGTGGTAAAGACAGAGTTGGGAGACGATAGACTTTAATACATGGAATAATCTATTTCATTAGTAATTAAAAAAAGCTTAAATATTATTGGCTAGATGTAATTCGTACATAATTACTAGAGCGTCATCTAGAAGAATATATTTTTGTCGAGTAACGACGAGCTTACGCTTAGTTAAACGCAATGCCTATAGAAAAGTTTCTGACAAAATGGGTATTATGTAAACCAGACATTAGTTTACCTAGGAAAACCTAAAAATTATACTATATAGGCAATAATAAAATTTTAATCTAGTTTCATGTAATAAGTAACCGACCGTTAGTTTAGGTTTATTTTTTACTATTTTATTCATGTTCGCAACATTTTGATTTAATACTATTTAAATGATCTTGTATACTTTGTGAATTAATTTTTTTTAATAAACCTAATAAATATCCAATTTCAGTATTCATGAGTCATAAGCAGAGTCTGTCCGTGATCACGGATGCTGGAAAGAATCCGAAACGTCGAGAAAAATATATGTAACTAACACGAAAAATCCGCAAATTAGTGGATTTGATATGTATACTAATCGCGTAAATAAAATAAATCATTATGTGAAACATGTTATTTTTTATACTGCTGCTCAGAGAACGAAATTTGAAGAAAATTTCGTTTTTATACTATTAAAAGAATTTCTTTTCGGAAGCAGAAGAATTTCTTTTGGATATTCTATAATTTTAACTTTAACTTAGCTTAACATCTTTGGATTGTTGAATCGATTGTTGGCGCACCTAATATGTTTACTCTCAGTGCAAGTGATATGGGTGTTTAATAATCGCATTATAATGAATGATATGATAATCATGTGACGATAAACTTCTTGTTTTTCATAGCCATATTTTTTTAGATACCCAGAGGGTACAAAAAGGTAAGCTACCTTTAATTTCTTAATATTTTCTTTCACAAACGTCTAAAATCGAAATTTCAAATGCCACTTTTCTCCTTAAAATTTAAGAAAGTCAACAATTATTTTTTATATACAAACCTCGTTTTTACCGGTTTAAATAAAACTCATTAACAATATTTGTTGTTAATTGAAATTTTCAATTTAATTCTGTCAAAGAAAATTTAATAAGGTTAATACCACTGCTAAATTAGAGGACTTAACTTTGGTGTTTGCAAGTTATTATTTTTATATGTTCGAATCAAGTACTATCAAAGCGATATTTAATTACAGTGTGTGGTTTGCAGCGCCACGCCTTATACTGATTAACTGTAAAACATTGTTAGACGCTAGGTCATGGTTCAACTTCATTAGCTTTGTGTCTCCCTGATCAGTAAGCCACATTTTAACATGAGCGTGTTAGTTACAGGTGCTTGTTAATTGCAGGTTTATAACCTGCAATTATTTTATTGATCTTCATCTACAGGGTTTTCGAGTTACAAAACCTGACAATTAACAGTCAGGTGAAAAAACCGATTTACCGATTCGTTTTTTCAATATTATAACTGACAAAGATCCAGGTTTTAAAGAAGTAAGATATAATTGAAGTCCATTTACTATAATGTACTTGGATGCGTATAAAAATATACTTACCTCATTTTGCTACCCTTCGTATTTATACATCATACAAAAATTACTTGAACGTTCTTACTTATAATTACACTTATGACCGTTCTATCTTTCTCTTAAAAAAAAATATTGTAACATTCTTTTTATCGAAAGTCACCTGTTCTAAAACTAAAGACAATAAAGGGAGATTAAAAAGCAATACTGCGAAGATACAATTACGAAATGAAAAGTAATTTCGGGGATTAAATCCCATAACTTTCTCTAAGAATTTATCCCCATCAATCAAAAATACTTTTTGCACTCCACTGTCAAGCACCTTTCGTGCTCGGGGCAATTATGGCGGTACTCGGATTAGATAAGAAGAACAAATCCAAATAGGTTGAAACATTAAAATTAACCTGTTGATGAATATCTTGCTTTAATATTTTTAACTTTAGATTATTAAAAATTTATGGCAATTATTTTAATATTTAGGATTAATGATGTATTGCCTAGCATCACTGTGCGAATGGGCCATTTTTCTCTGTAAAAAATGAACTTAATTATAAATAGGTTTTGTAAGGACAACCAATCTTTAGGTTAGGAAATGAGGCTTATTGTATCGAGGATTTCTTTTTGACCTTTTTAAGGTGTAAAATACACATTATTTTGATTTATCTCGTGGGGTTTAGCTAGCGTTTTCAACGTAAGCGCAAAAAATGTGTTGGTGAAGGCATCACATACCATTTTACCGGTGGTAGGTCCCCTTTTTACAAGGGACCGCCTGGGTGGGTACCACCACGGTGCCTATTTCTACCGCAAAGCAGTAGTGTGAAAACACTACTGTGTTCCGGTTTGAAGGGCACTGTAGCCAGCGTAATTACTGGGTAAACGAGACTTAACATCCTATGTCTCACGGTAGGCAGCGCGTTGGTGATACCTGTATGACCAATGTATATGGGCGTCGGTGACCACTTTCCATCAGGTGGCCCCAATTGCTCGTCTGCCTGCATATGCAATAAAAAAAATTAAAAAAAAAACATAAGAAACCTCCTAATTCATCAAAGTTCCTCAATAATACTATACATGTTTTATACTATTAACCTTTCTCTTGCATCACTCTATCTATTAAAAATCGCTTCAAAATCCGTTGCGTAGATTTCACTTTATGGCTTATAGCAATGTGTAGTCATTCGATAATATATACCCATAAGAAACTTCATAAGACTGAAAACCAAATAAATAAAATATGCAGGTTAATAACAGGATCGTGAGCTAAGACTATGTAACTCATGATAAAATTTATTAATGTAACAAAATATTTCCAATTAACTTATGTGAATACAGCGGGAATTCTATAATGTTAATAGGGGTAAATAAACTCACCCTAAGGAAGTATAATGAATAACAGCCATTTTGTAATCCCACGCGTATGGTTAATGTCATGAATCATGTTTTATTTTTTAAACAAAATTTAAAAAAAAAGGAAATAAATATATCTAGTATTGTGAGGGCATGTATTTAAATCAAATGCTTGTTTTTAAACAATTAGTCGTAGTTAAACATCAAATAATGCATTTGATGCGGCAACAATGTTATCCCTTCATAAAAACATTTTCTTATTGCGAAGTCTCATCTAAAATATAAAATAGATGTAATACGTTATCTAAAAATTATATAGTTATATCTAAAATATTAATAGAAACTATTGTTTATATAGTTCAAATCATGAATATGAAAATTTATTTATTTTGGTTAAATTGGCAGAACAAGTTAATTACCTAACACCGAATAGCTATTTATAGGTTATTACGAAATTTGAGCGATGCAGAGACTGTTTTGAATGAAAAATACTCAGAGAAGAATTAAGATCGCGTTAATTCAGCTTATATGTTGAATTCATATAGTTATTAAGGTAGTTTGAACACAAATTCTGTTTTGATGGTTGATCAACAATGTTTGATAAGAATTCACTAAATATATATAAACAAATATATGCTATGCGTTGTAATTCAACATATATAGTGTTGAACAACGCATAGTATGTATTATGACTGAAACATTATGTCACATGTTTAATTGTTTAATTGTTTTGCTTATATTCCGTAGTAATATGATAATATTAATAAAGATATTTACTCCGCGAATCGATTTTTTTACAGAATATTGTGCTCATGTGGTTTTTAATCTATAGATATTAGTGGAATTGGTGATCTTAACAAAAATAAAACATGAAGTCATAAAGTATAACCCTAATACAATTTATATATTAGTTAATTGTAGCTGTAAAACTATTGCACTAAATTTCTTATAATAATAAAGAAGAATATAACGTTACAGCAATGTTTTCCTAACAAATATCAATGAAATGTAACGCGGACGACACATTTGTATGTTGTTGCTGTAAACAAACAAATAACTAGCTCCATTAGCACTAATTGTGTCTAACCGCCACCCCTTTTATTGTTTTTATACTATTACTCCTATGTTACAAAATAATTTGTGAGATGTTTTCTCTTTATATTTTTCTTTGCGTTAGAAATTTTATGATGATGATTTTACATTCAGAAAATGAAATTAGTTTTAAGAAACTAAGAAAAAGCGAATTTGTCATTAAAAATTGAAAATTCTTACAATTAAAGACTGCTTTGGTTCTCAATTTTAATTACTGAGTAAAACTGCGAATATACAATTTGCTACTAACTATCATAGACAGAAGTAGGATAAACCAAGGGTTATCATACTTAGCAGGCATTTTAGTCTTCAGCCCGTATTGCCTTAATCAGATGTTCTGGGAACCATAATAATGATCTCCGAGACGATTTCGTGTATGACGGCTGATCTATATTAGAGGAGATATTAAATTGTACAAGTGTACGCGCAAACACGAGTGCACTCCTTCTTTCTACACTATCAAATGAGATGTCAGGCGCAGGACGGAGTTTTTACTCGACCATCTGACTTTATGAGCAATCGGGCGATCAGACCGCATTGCAACTAAATAGGAAACCACTTAAAAAAGTAGTTGATTCCCAGCAGGATTCTAATCTACGACCTACGGTTTCTAAAGTGCAAGCCCATAACACTAGACAGCAAGTCATACAAAATTAAGTTCACAGAAGTATCATCTAAATTCCATTCCAAGGCGTCAGGGTATAGTAGCATTTCCATATTAATATTGAAAATTATTCTTAGAACGTTTACAAAAATAATAGAATAGTGACTTTACGATTAAAAAAACATATAAAATAAAACAGTGATAAAAACAAGAAAATTTTTAAATTATTTTGTAATATCTATCCTATAACCTCCGTAGCCTAGTGGTATGGACGTGCTAGAAACCGGAGGTCTGGGTTTCGAACCCTGGGGACAAACAAATTAATTGTGTTTCTAGTTGTTAGCAATTTGGCCGATCACCAGTTGTCTGAAAATAAATGATCCATGCGTCGGATGGGCATGTAAAAGTAGGTCCACCACCACCGCATTGGACCAGCAGTGGTGGGATACAGTCCAAACCCCAATGGAAAGGGTATATTAGGGAGGCCTAGTCCAGCATGGACTATCAAAGGCTGATGATGCATGCAATATCCTATAGATTATCACCAAGCTATTATATAACTTCAAAAACTTAAATATATTAGACCTGGGCATTATTTTCCCAGTGTCAAAAATTTTAACTGTTTATGCGACCAAAGCCATACATTCCGATAGCATTATAATGTTAGAGCCGTTTTTTAGAAGGCAGTTTAATATCTTAACTTCATTACATATCTCTATTTAGTAATTTTTAGTTTTTTAATAAAGTCCTGCAATGCTGAAATCCGTTTATAAACAAATACATAAAATCATGCATTAAAGGCTATAAACACTATAATAATTTGATTTAGTAAGTTACATTGCGATAAAAAAGATAGGAAAATGTTTTAAAAATATCGTACCTAAAAAAAATGCCTACGATGTTTCAAACACGTAATACTAATAAAGTCAATGCACTTCTGATGAAATTTCTTTTTTATATGACGACTGACACATTTTAGATGGATGCATCTACAAACTCGTACTTGCATATTGTAAAGAAATTTCGACTGTAATGTTAGGTCTTCTTGTATACACAATTTCGTAAAAGCGTATTTTTTCTAATCTTAGATTAATCATTCTTTAAAAAGCCGTTGTTATAATGCTTTATGTCTTCTTTTAGCAATATTCCATAGTAGCTACAGTTTAATATTTCGTTATTGTAACGTCCTTTAGTTACTATCCACTTAGCGATAATGAGCGGTACTAATGTCTTGACAAAGTATTTTATGGCTCTAAAGACGTATGAGCTGGACAGTTGCTAATTTTGGAAATAAAGATACTACTCTGGCCTTTTTGGGTGGGATTTAAGATACATAGGATATAAAGATAATGCCCAAAGCCTAATAATAGCCATGTAAAACACAAGTTTTCCATTTTTGTATTATTACATAAGTTAATTAAATTAAATAGAGAAATACAGTTAGGATAACATTTTTTTATGTTAAAGAGACCTGCTAAAATAAGTGTTATATCACTTTTATTGTAATACACTTAAAATACCGAAACAAGACAAGGAATATAAAATAAAATTTTCATTAAATCTAAACTTTAGGTTTAATTAAAAAAAAATAGATACATACATTTTTATTTATTAAGCAACAACGATTTCAAATAATTAACTTAAAGCAAAACAGAGGCTTATCAGATTAAACAGAGAGTTATCTATGCAGTTGTAGTTTTACATTCGTAAGCAGTTTTAACAAAGATTCCTTGCTTGATTGTTAATTATCGGTTTATTAACATAGCGTTATTTTAACTATCGAGAGTAAGCACTCATATTATTTGTATGTAAAGCCAGTAAATGTTTATTATTCCTGAGTACAATATTCTGCTTCTTCGTATATTCATTTTTTAAGAGTTGAACACTTAAACTTAGAGTAATATTTATACAGAGTAACTCTCTGCATCTGACCTTTAAAGTTCATGCTGTAAACTGCATTCGCAGCATGATTTAAATGGCCTAAATTTTAAGACGCTGAAATTTCTTCGTAGGATAAAGGGTATTTTTAAAATAAGAAATATTTTTTCAATAACTTACACACTGCTAAAGAAGTACTTGAAAGACGGTCTTGCCAAAGGTGCACTGATTTAGAGAAATGCGTTGGCTGCTAGTAAGATAATTTTGTAGCATAGCCAAGTTGTTTCGTTGTCTTTTAAAATGAAGCTTTTTAGATATACCTACTTAAAATACAGTTCCGTTGCAATAGAAAATATTTGTACGTATATCTTAGTTTATCAAATATTTCTCTCTCTTATATATATCTTGACTTATTTAATTAAAAACTATACACTGTACTTATGTTAAGCAACTCTAGTATCTTTAAGTACAATTAACGAACTTTATTGTTAAACGTATGTGACGTATAATGTCTTGTTACGTCTAAACCAGCTACCTACCTAAACGGATTTTTTTTTCAAATTGAAATCGCATAACTTATAAAATTCTGTTATCATTCATCATCATCATCATTCATCATCAGCCTGTGATAGTCCACTGCTGGACATAGGCCTCCTCTAATACACCCCTATCCATTAGGCGGTTTTTGGACCGTATCCCACCACGCTGGTCTAATGCGGTTGGTGGGTGGACCGACTTTTTACATGCCCATCCAACGCATGGATCATCTTACCTTTCAGACAATTGGGTGATCGGCTCAAATTGCCTAACCAACTAGGAACAACAATGAAAATTTGCTGAGGCCCCGCAGGATTCGAACCCACGACCTCCGGTTTCTAAAGCATACGCCAATACCACTAGGCTACGGAGACTGATTTTCGGAGCTTTTTCTAGCGGAGGTAAATTCTGTTAAGATAACAGAAAACGTTCTAAGTAAAAGATAAAATGTGGTCAAATGTTTTACAAAAAAGTGCTAACAATTGACTTCTTTTCTAAATTAAATAGGAGGAAAGGTTAAATTTTGCATAAATATTCTATAAGTAAATAATTTTATAGATTTTGTTATATAACACAAATTTGAAAATTATATCATAAAATTATAATAAAATTTTAGCAAATAATCACTAAATAGAAGACTAGTTGAAATAATTCTTCCGAATTTTGGAGCTATACGTTACTAAGAACAAATCTACCCTACTGCTGTATTCGATGGAGATAAATGACAGTTTACGTATATGAGGGATTTATTTTTGAAACTTTTTGGTAAGCAAGTGCTGAAAGCAAAGGAGTGCTTTTGTTCAACAAATATTTTTTTGTACAATGTTTAATTAGTCGATTGTTTTTATTATAAATATGTAGTATTTAACCTTCATCTTAAAATCAGGATGGCCAGTCACATCACTTTTAAAAAAAAGCTAAAAAGTGTCACCTTAAATACTTGTCGAATCTATAAAATTGTGATAAAGTAAAATTGTTAATTTTATGTATACATAATTTATTCAAAACGTGTGTTATGTGTAGTATATATATATATATATATATGTGTACGTATATGTATATATATATATATTAGTAAGCTTTTTGTGTGTACGTATATACCTATTTTTCATTTATGTGTGTGTTTTTTATAACATCTCAAAGCTTTGTTCTGTATTTTATTTGTTGCTTTTACATGTTCAATGCTTTTCCAATATATACTTTTTTAAAGTAGACCGGCTATTTATCGATTTGTAAAATAGCTTGAGTTCGTCCTTGCGTTCACTTAATGTTTTTTAATACGACTTGTATGATAAAGATATTATATCAATATATATAATCTAAGCATTCTCTGAGAGAAACAGAAAACAGAACACTATAAACTGTAAACTAAAATATTAACTAAACTAAATTATAACAGTTTCTATTTGGATAAGGACAACTGTAATTATTTCTATTGCTTGCGCGAATATGAGTAAAAATGCATATTCTATTGAGATGTTATTTTCTCTAACTTTCTTGTTACAATATTGATGCAATCTTCTATAGGTATAGATGTAAACAAGATTGAACATCAAAACTAACCATAGTTTCCTCGCTAACAAATGGTATGAATCCTTTGTAAACGCGCTTGTTTGTCCTCTGAGTGGTGAGGAGGATTTTTCTAAAAGTTTTTCAGAGTACTCCGAAAACTTAATCTTGACAGTAAAATTGATGATACCTTCATGTCCCAAGCCCCAAAATTGTATGGGTTGCCTAAAATACACAAATTTAATGCTCCATTGCGCCTATTGTTAGCAAATTGACTCACCTACTTACAAATTGGCTCAACATTTAGTAAAAATCCATATATATAATCCCATAATGAATAAATTAAAATTTAAACCCAAGCATAATACCACTGCAGCTGTACAGATAAAATCAGTTCATTTTGCATAAGTCGGAGTACAGATTAAAAATAATTAATAAAATTAAGATCTGAAACCCCTTCAGCACTGGCAACGAGACGCATGACATCTCAGTCTACCCCGTGACCACGGCCGCTGGAAAGTTTTCCGAACGTCAGGAATTTAAAAATGTAAAATAAACGCGATAAAATCCGTAAAGTCGTTTTATTTAATAAGGAAAACTGTATTTTGCAAAGGAGACAAAATTATGGAAAGTTATTTTAATGTATATTTAAGTCAAACTCACATAAAAAGTAAATTTATAAACTTCACGCAAATACATTCATCAGTATTAACTTACTTGCAATATATTCTTACTATTTACGAAGATCACTTTGTGTCTCAATTTATCACGAACGTATTAATATTGTTCATCTGACAAGTTCTTAGCAGTGTAAACTTATATGACTGGATTCTATTAGTCCAAGAGCTTTTATCAGTAAATAGACGACACATAACGTATTTGTCTACCAGATGTCTTTTTAAAACAAAAGTTAGTTAACATTCAGTACGATAAACTAAAACTATTTTTCAAATATACATATTTTTAATTCCAACTTAAATGTTTACGTTCAGAATAAACGCAATTTCGATTAAACTTCAGTTCAGTAATTTTTAGTCCATGTCAATTATGTAGCGTAGTGGTATGGGCGTGTGCCTTAGAAACCGAAGGTCGTGGGTTTTTTTTTAAATTTTCATTATTGTTTCCTAGCTGGTTAGGGCAATTTTGGCCGATCACCCAATTGTCTGGAAAGTAAGATGATGCATGCGTCGGATGGGCATGTAAAAGTCCAGCAGTAGACTATCATAGGCTGATGGTGATGATGATGATGATGTCAATTATTATGTTATCATAGTTAACTAAAATGCGAAAATTACTACGAGATCATGTTTTTTCTTTAAAATAAATGAACATTTTTTTTTAATTAATTAGATGATATTAACCTATTGTTTTACGTATATCACTACAGGTTTGTCATAACCTTTATATTATTTAATGTTTAGGAAACGGGCAGTTATGCAGAGTCACGATAACAATGGGATAATAAATTATGATTGAGGAGAACGTCACACGCCCCTAATTTCTCATAATCTAATATCCTGTACAATTTTTGGGCTCCTTTTAGGCAATATTATTTTTGGGCATCACTTTAATTACGTTTTCATAAAATGAGACTAGTAAAACTAATAAAATTACCTCTACATAGGACCTAAATTATCCGAAAACTACTGGTATTTAAAATGAAATCATATATTTGCTTAATAATATACAATTTAAGTACCAAAATTTTATACTTGAATGAAGAAAGTATTGCGTGTAGTGATTTTTTTACCAATATTTACAGACGGAAACTAACAGAAAGTGTTGAAATGTCGTTTTATTTATTGTTGCAACTTATCTACTACCTTAATAGAATTGTATTTGTACAACTGGTTTCTTAAAAGCAACAAAAGGTAACTGGGTCTTAATGTTTATAAATCGCCCCATTCGCATACGAAATCGTTCACTGGTGAATAAGTAATCAGATTGCATAGATTGCATCTCTTGGACGGTTATTAAGTAAGCTCGGTTCTTTTTTTATCTATAACAAGATAAGTTATTTGTACAGTGCACAATAATGTACATGAATTAGCACATCATCTTATGAGCCTTCAAGTCTGTGTACTTTTTAACAACATTATAAAAGAAGAATGAACTTAATTCGGACAATGTTTTTTTAAAATCTGATACCTCATTTATTTGCTTTCAGCGGCCCGAGATTCATAATTTTTTATTTTGCAAGGGGTAATGCGTGTCATAGAGTCTATAGACACAAGAAATTATTAGTTGTTTCTGGGATATTTAAGATTTTAGGTTATCGGATATTTAAGATTTTAGGTTATCGGAAATCAAAACTTTGCGCAATCAAATTAAAAAGGTCTTTTAAATCTTTAACTGATAAACATACACAACATGTTCTACAAAATTTAATGACTTGAAATGTTATGTAATTAGCGGTAGCACATATCCACAAGTACATTTTAATGTAAACATAGCTATTAATACTATAACAGATTTTCGAAGCTATCTTAACTCTCTATAATGTAAGTATAGTCTACTTTATGTAAAAAATAAACAGTCTAGATAGGTAATTCTCTCACATATATGCTAAAACATATGAGAGAATCAAAACAAGATACAGTGTTTCTTTAACTCTTGACCTTTTCCATTACCGAATTATTAAAGGGCGCTATAGATGAGTGCTATAGTATACAAAAAAGCTTCTACTTACTAAAATTTCAATGCTAAAAGAAGTTTTAGTGCCGGTAATGGAGTTCAATATGCTAATAGAAAGGCTGAGGCTCACATTACCATAAGTTCCCATTACTTATGATCATTAAGTAAAACTATGTATTAGGGTTGTTGTTGACATAAGTATTATTGTCCGAGGAGCTAAAAAATGCCGTATTATATCTGTTTAGTATTTTACGGTTATCATAGTGGTATACTACTTTTTATTATTATTACTATAATATGTAAAACAATCAACTTATTGGTACTCCATGAATCTTCAAATTTTTTTCATAAAAACGAAATTACGTTCATCTTGTTTTGCAAGCCCAAATATTGCCACTTGGATTCACACAAGGGGCACAAAAATCGTTTTCCTTTAATAATGGATACAATATTAGGCAAAGTGTGATATCACAGTAATATTCTTCAGAATTGGCATAGTTTGTTTTAGTTAACGTAACATTTGTATATTCTTGACAATGGTATTATACACTTTGAAGTCTTTTAGGAGGCAAATGTTTTATGTGATTACTTATGATTAAATTATCAGACGTTTATCGTCACAGATTCCTTGTGTTTTTTAAAGAAAGTAAGATGCTCTATCTTAGCCTTATAGTGAATTTAATAAAATTTAGAATTAATAAAAACAGTGAGTTGGGCCTTAGTTTAAAGACGTTCAAAAGTATCACACATTTATCTTCACATAGAACTTCTACAGTTAATAGCCAAATGTTAAGCAATATGTGAATAAAAATACATTCCCTATAAAGAAGTTGTTTCTCTGTCTTATTACATATTTTATACAAACTTTTATGGGCTTAGGCGTTAATAATTATTCCAGCTAGCCACAGTTGCGGATGATGAAAATGATAAAATGTAGATGTAGCTTTACTAACAAAACCGTATGAATAATGTTAACGCAACTGTCAATCCGCTGTGAGGAGAGAGAACTTACTTTACGAAAACTAAGCTTACTTATAAAGAATTAGATTCATGTACTTATTAGTAACGCATAGAACCTTGGGTTTTTGAACACGTAAGTATTTTTATTTTACATATATGTAAAATGTACCTTGGGTTTTATGTAGAATTTTTAATTCTTTGATATTACTAGTTGATTTAAGCGTTTTGAAAGTCTGATCAGTTTTGAACTTCCTTTACATGTTTTATCCGAAAATAGTTGTTCTATTTTTGACTGACGACCGAAAAGAAGGAGGTACTCAATTCGGTGCGTTTTTTTTATTTGTTACATCTTTGCTCACTCCTAGCGCTCCGATTTTGTTAATTTTTAAATAATAGATATAAGCTTTCCATTGGTTCAATGTATAAAAATAATTTCGTGATTAGTAGTTTAATAAATATTTAAGAAATAAAAAGAATATGGCACCAGAAATCACAACCTCGTGCAAATTCTTTATTATATTTATATAAAACCTGACATAGATGACATTTTGATTAAATGAATACCTTTAAAGTTACCAGAAAATTAAAATGCGGTGGCAGAAAACGCGACGCAATTTCATACGGCACGTGCGTTATGCCCTGCTTATGTTGCGTAAAATAGTCATACGTTGTTAGAAGTCGGTATTTTTTTTGTAATAAGTTTTAGAACTATAATGTTTATTGTCACCATAGAATTACTTTTATCAGATCTAAGAATCACGAAGTCCTTGTTGTTGTGTAAGCTATGTACTGCAATTAGAAAATTTTTTAGAACATTCGGATTTGATGCCACCTTAAAGGGTATTTTATTAATGTTAGGTAAAAGCACAGAGGCGAAAGTTATTCGTTCTTTTAAACCCAAATAACCTATTTTTTTCTTAAAGTAATTATCCTATACCACTTTGTCAGTCAAAAATATTCAATTGCAAAAATAAAATGAAATTTATATATTTTTTTATTATTTAACATTAAACTTAAAACTTGAGATAATTTGTAGCCAAGAATATTACGTTAACTATGTTTGCTAATACATCATGTTTATGATAAGCGAACTTTTGACATTTTGGTTAGAGTAGGCATCTAATCTAATGCCAGTATACCCAAATATTCCTAGAAAATTATACTGCAACAATATTTTGTCACTGTGTTTTATTTTACATGAAAATGTAGTCGAAGGATTTTTTAAACTAGGCTATTCAAAATAAGTCCAAAGTACGCGGGAAAATAAAGCTTATATGAGCTGAATAAAATGTCTGCATGCGAATGTTACGTAAGAAGGCATTAGGCCAATCAACTTAAGTGGCCGCATAGGCGACAGTGTACTCATCTCGATTTATTCCAAATTTATTCTAATACTGTTTCAGGCACTCTTCCAAATTTCTCTTTAGCGAGACATAAACCTTAACTTGTTTAAAGATCTAATGTTATATGAAAAATGTTTCTATGGTGATAAATTCCATAGATATTTTATTATTAATTCCCGAATTTTTGAACACTTTCCAGCGGCCGTGGGCGGCAAAAGCCCTCTTATTCAATAATGTATAGTATTCGCGTATACAAAATAATTAATTATTTTAATCTATGCTTAATTTAAAAACTAGGTAATATCTGTTCTGCCATTCTACGTCTCCGCTACATTTAGCGTTAGATTTTATCATTTGATTTGACTAGTCTCAAACCTTAAAAATAATTTTCAGTGTTGGATATTTATATTGTCCCGCTTCAGAATGACTAATAATAACACACATAAGCTGTAAGTTTATTCCAATATAACACTTAATATTAATTTATTTTGATACATGTTGAAAAAATAGTTAATCAGTTTGTGGCAGGTCGTAAAATATTACTTTTGTTCATCTCTCTAAAACAGAGCGCCTCCAGCAGCGGTCCCATCCGAACGTTTTCGCCGCAGTCTCATATCCGAGCACGCTCCCGACCACCCATGTCCTACCTCAACGCCTGGACCGTCCCGACCATCCCCTGAGGATGATAGTGACGACAATTATGTCGATATTAGCTCCGCACGGAATCGGACGTGGACATTGAGGCGTTAACCAATCTGCAATGCTACGATGGCTTCTAAACCGTCAAATCGAAGAGGAAGCGCAAGGTCCGCACTTCTTCACCCGCACCCGTCCTTCCCATCAAGGCTGCAAAGCCTAACGCCTGCCCTCAGTAGGTCGCCAAACCGTCGACCTCCCAGTCGACAATCCCATCCATACATTCCGCCAATCCTAGGCGCCCCCCGGCCCCTCGTCCCTTCCAGCCGTCCCAGCCTCCCAGGCACGGCTCCCCGTAGGGAAACGCCCACCGCCAATTCGCCTCCGCGAAAAGGAGAAGTGGATCGATATTCGCTCAGCCCTGTCCAATAACATCAAGTTTGAGGCCTCTGATAGCAATCAGGGAATCAAACTACAATTAGAAAATTCCGACGACTTTAGGAAGGTGACTTTATTCCTTAGGGAAAAAGAACACCAATATCACACATTCGCGCTCCTGGATGTGCGCGTACTTAGGACAGTGGTCAAAGGACTGCCTAAGGAGATCCCTTGCTCGGCGGTAGCTTCGGCTATCAAATGATTAAATATTCCCGCCCTTTCGGTACTACGCATGTACCACCCACGCACCAAACGCCCTTACGTTATGGTGCTGGTTACGCTAGAGCGTTCTAAAGAAGGAAAGCGCATTTACGATGTCGAGCAACTGTGTGGGATCAGCCGTCGCTCTTTTCAGCGGCCGCATTCCAACGGTCTTCCAGGGCAGTGTCATAACTGCCAGGTTTTCGGTCACACTGCGCGGAACTGTTTCGCCCGCCCCCGTTGCGTCAAATGCCTTTGGGATCACGGCACCGCCTCCTGTCCCAGACCCAAGGACAAAGAAGTCCTCGCCACCTATGAACCTCCTGCGTGCGTTAACTGCCGCAATCCCGGCCACATGGCCAACAATCTCAGCTGCTCTAAGGCGCCAAAACTCAGAGTTCCTGCAATCCCAAGGGAAGCCTCTTTTAGGCGACCACCAATCCCATCCAACAACATCGCATTCCTACCCCTCCGTCCTTCCAACGCTTAGCAGTTCCACCCCGCATGGCAACAGCCAGCGCCGGAGCCGAATCCGACGCTATGGCTAGGTTTTCATTACTTGTAAAATACAAGAATCTTATTAACGCCCTTAAGGCTTAGGTAGCGACACCCTAGCAGTAGCCAGACACACCCTACACTTAGAGTGTAGGACAAACACACACTCATGGCATCGGCCCCACCGGTGAGGTCGAACTTACACACCCTTTGCTATATGACACTGTAGCTTAACACCATTTTAGATAGGAGCGTTGCCGGAGTTTCTTGCGCCACTTCTTCTCCCATCGCCAACGCTTTAAGAAGTGGTATGAAAGTTTAGATAGAGCTCTTCTAGCTATTAAATTATCATTGCAAAGCGTCTGAATCGAGCCGAGGCGTCGGCCCACCTGGGCAGCCCTCGATTCAGCATGCTAACGGGTACCAGAAAACCGAGGCTCCCCGTCTGGGGGCCCTTGGTGCAGTTAAGTCACTTATGAGGAGACGCGCCTATGGAAACGGGCCCCCCCAAACCCGGTTATGTTCTATTAGGTTTATTCCCCAGAGCACGACATCCATCAAAATAAAATCTCTCTAAAAATTTAGTCATTGTTTTAATTTATTGTTGTAAATTCATAATTTTAAGCAACATGGGTTTGTATTTTTGTAAAGCTTTCCAGTATTCTTGTTCATATTTTCACTAGCTGATTATCAAAAAATTAACCGTTAATATTTTTTGTCGAGTTTCTTAATACATAGCATTTAAGCCGTGGGTATTAATTAGTATTTACGTAATTTGAGTGCTATAATGTTAAATTCTAATGGTGTAGTTGCTAGTGATTAGTTGCTGTAATATTTAGTCTTACATTAGTTTGAGACAACAAATAAATAAAAAAAAATAGTCACAGTAAGTAACCAGTTATAACAATAAGAAAAAAAAAATATTTTGTCTCATTATGATACACCTAACAAATAAGAAAAGTTTTTAGAGACTGATTCTTAATTGACATTTATTAAGTATATGTTTATAAGGTTTTACTGATTTTAACAAGGATGTTATGCTTTGACTTATGTCTTTAAAAAGATCCAGCGAATCCTGTGGTAGATGAAGCTTAACAAAGACGTGTGTCGGGAAACATAATATCCTAGTCAAAAAGAACCTGATTTTGATGTGTTATACAGCTCAATAGCACACTACTTATGTGTATGTAAAACTTTTATGTAATGTATAACAAACTAAAATCTTTCCAAACTATTGTTAAAAACCATACCAAATGTATATGAATGTCAAATTTAAAATGAAAATTACATAATTTAATGATCATCTTTTCTATAAAACTTTTGTAGTAAAAACAAAGTTAATAGAGGGTGCTACGGACTGCTATTTCCTTTAGCAGTCGTTACTACAAAGTTTTAATTGTTATTACGGTAGCTTCCTTTTCTTTTATATTTTTGTGTAATTACTTACCGTTCAAAATACAATTAACTTCATTATTTTTCTCAATGATAATAAGAGATATATTGGTTTTAAAATTTATTTAGTTTTTAGAGTTATTTATAAATATAAAGAAAGATTAGATGTAGGTAGTAACGCATTTGTTACACACATTGCGAGAATTCTAGAAATAAAGAAAAAATATATATATATATATAAATATAAAAATAAAGAAAGAAAAGAAGAATTATTTTATATAGGGCTTTTAAGGGAGGTAATAATGTAATCTCTTGTAACACACAAAGGACTTCATTAACTTACTATTTGGTTTTACTGCTCATGATATTAGGTTTAATTTAATAGGGAGTGTTTCATTTCAAAGGGTAAATTTTATACACCTACTTATCAGAAATACTTTAACCTGACTAACTTTTTTCCTCCCACAAGTTGTAATACAATAGTTACACCCCATACAATAGTTAGAAAGAAAGAAAGAAAATATAAAAAATATGTTTATTTGGTACATTAAATCAAAACAAAAACAAAGTATAAAAAAATAAAAAACAAAACAATATTAATATTTAGATATTATAGGTTTCCACTCAGCGTTGAATCATGAGTTTTTTACCACCCATGAATGCTGGTACACAATTATAAATAAATAACACATATAAAACATCTCTCACGAAAATATCAACAACTTGAGATGAAAACAAAAATAAACAACTATAACAATACTAAACATTGATTAAACAAAATAACAGTATTTTTTAAAGTGATACAACATTACAGAAACGTAATTACAAATATAAAATAATACATTATTATTAGGCCGTGTGCTTATGGACATGAGTGTGTGCAGGTAAAAGTATGCGATATTGCTGGTAATTGCTGATGAACTATGTAAGTGCTAGACTTTTATAAGGCAATGAAAAAAACTTTTTAAATTTCAGTTTGAAAAAGTTAATCGTCCTTAGTTAATAGTAGTTACTTATGTGCCTCTACTAAAATCTAGTTCCTGAAAAGCTTGGCACATTTAAAATGCAGCATAGCGGCATATAGTACAAAATTTATGGCCAGGGAAACCATGACTCCTTAATCCCTTTTCCACACTTCCACGTTGTTTGATTCTTACGATACACTCATGATACTCCGAACAATAGTATTAACACTTTTTAATCTTTAAAAACCCGTTTAACAATCTACATTCGAAAACAGGAGGACAAGTACGTAAATATATTTAAGACTTTGTATTTTTCCTAATGTGAATTATATCCAAATTAAAACGATGCTTCAAATATGACATAGGACTTCTATATCACATAATTTTGAATACATTCAAAGAAACCCATCATTAAATCTTTCGTTTGGGACCCACTATTTTTTATCGTCCTGCAACCATGCTAAGGATTTCAATACTACTTAAAAACAGGTTGCAAATCGCTACCCAAACGATGACCTGCCCATTATTTAGTTTTTCATACAGTGATCTTCTGATTTATTAGTTTGTATAAAAAATACTTTTTTGTTTAAATATACGTATATGTTTGTTATGTCTTTTTATATTAAGATTAAATTAACAAGTAAATTAAAATTCTAACATCGATGATAACATCGATACCTGATCCTTTTTTTACTTTAGAAATTCTTTAATATAAGTTTCATTTATTCCCATATAATTTTTAATTATTTTGAAGATTCCCATACAATGTTCTATAATGCTTATGATGTGATTGCACTGCATTTTAATTACTGTATTAAAAGTAGTTTTATCGACATATTATAAAAAAGAGAAAAATAACTGTTAATTTCTGTATAAAATATTTGTCTTTTTAAATTAAAATTTTTTCCCCTACTCCTTTAAAATCTGTAATATCAATTCATAGGATTTATGTCTTTGTCATATGAATTGAACGTTGAAACCTGTGGTTTGACTCCATTGTTTTTTGAGCAAGTACTAAATGCTTTAGCACCACAATTAAGTTATCTAGCCCCCAGAATTCTCAAAACCCCTTTTCCTGAAGGGACGGTTGTCCAATTCCATTATAAACCAAAACGGTGGACGACATCTATCCTATATATACGAAAAAATATCTATTTGATAACAGAGATTCTTGAGTATTATACATTCGCAACAATATTTTTTCTTGATATTTTATGAACTTATTTAGTTTAATGGCGGATTTAACGCCAAAAGCATTTTCTTCAAGGCATTCATTGGGTGATGTAGAGTTTTTTAGTTGGTATATAATATTGTCGGGCGTTCAATAGGTGAGTATTGCTAGGTAATCATTGTCTTTAACGTCAGCTTATTTATTAGAAATATTTGTTTTCAAATTCAAATTCAAATATCTTTATTCAATATAGAAGTGTAACACTCGCTTATTGATTGTCAAGGACGCTACCACCGGTTCGGAATAGGACGCCTCCGACCTGAGAAGAACCGCCGAAAGAAACTCAGCGGGCCTATTTTGTCATCTTTTAAAATAATCAAATATATACATATAAATTTTCTTATGAGCTACATACAGTACTATCATACGTATATTATACATGAAAAAGCCTGGAGCGAGCATTCCATTACCAGGCTGTGCTATCATTTATAAATTCATTTATGTCATAATAACCTTTAACACATAAACGTTCCTTTACTACTTTTTAAAATTAATTAACAGTTAAATTCTGAACGTTTACTGGATTTTGTTGTAAAAGCGTATCATTGTCCCATAAAGATTTACTTATTCTTCGCAGTCTAGTTGCTGGAAGAATTAAATTATGTTTGTTTCTAGTATATATTATTTGCATCACAATGTCTAAGAAAATCATTTCTATTTTTTGCACATACATTAGGTTTTCGAAAATGTATTGAGAAGTAACGGTTAGTATTTTAATCTCTGGGAACAATTTTCTCAGGGATTCCTTGGGGCCCAGGTTATAAACCGCTCGAATAGCTCGTTTTGGAGGACAAAGATCGTATTAGTATCCGCCGCACTTCCCCACAGTAGAATGCCATAAGACATTACACTGTGGAAATAGCTAAAGTATACTAACCGGGCCGTCTCCACGTCAGCTAATTGTCTGATTTTCTTGACAGCATATACTGCAGAGCTGAGTTTATTCGACAGTCTATTAATATGAGGGCCCCACTGCAATCTGGTATCTATTGTTATTCCCAGAAACACGGTTGACTCAACAACGTCTATCTCTTCCTCATCTATAAACACTTCACATTTACTCGGTCTTACATTTGGAGTCATAAATTTAATACATTTAACAAAATACTGAACCAGAAGAAGACACTTTTGGTTCAGTAGCAAATTATTGACACTAAACCAGTGCGCCGCTCTAGAGAGAGTATTATTTGTATCGTCATTTATTGATGTGTGTCGCTTAACTTTAAAAATTAAGGAAGTATCATCAGCAAATAATATTAATAACATATGGTAAATCATTTATATCGATGAGAAAGAGAAAAGGCGAGAATAGACCCTTGTGGGACACCCATATTTACCGGGGCCCCGGGAGATCTTTTACGTCAACCCTCTGGGTTGACGTGAATGGTAAAAGTTCGGTGGCTCTAGTACGAAGACAGAAGATTGAATGCGGCGATTCTTACACCATGATGACGTAATTTCCTGACCAGAGTTTCATGCTGTACGCAACCAAAAGCTTTTTTGAGATCGCAAAAAATGCCTAAGGCATCCTGCGACGCGTCCCAAGCCTCAAAGATGCTCTTAATGAGCATAACGCCAGCATCAATCGTGGAGCGACCCCTAGTGAAACCGTACTATTTGTTATTAATAAGACAGTTACTGTTAAAATGATTCATTAATTGGTTTAATAATAGTTTTTCAAATATTTTACTAAAAGTAGTCAAAATGGAGATAGGTCTAAAATTATTAGGGTCCATATTACACCCTGCTTTAACAACCGGTATAACTCTACTGTGCTTCATTAGGTCAGGAAACTCGCCTCTCTGGATGCTTACATTAAATATTGTTGCTAGATGAGGTGATATTACATCAATAATCGAATTTATCACCTTAACAGAGATTCCCCAAAGGTCTGCGGTTTTTTTAATATCTAATTGTCTACATGCACTTATAATGTCCTTGCTACATACATCAGTAAAATTAAATATTTTTGTACATTCAATATCATTATCTTTTAATAATGATTCCGCAACTGTTCGTTTTAGTCAGCATCAGTGATTAAGTTATTAACTATGGTATCATTTAGTATCCAAAAATTTTTTTTGGTTTATTAGTATTTTAGTATATATATTATTATTTTACAAGGATGAAGTTATATAAATATATAGGTCATTTGAAGGTATCATAAATTTTATTTTAAAAAATTTTATTAGCAGTATAGATATCAAAAGAATGATCTTCAGATCGGTTTGAAGGAATATTTTGTATGTTGCATTTACATAACATTATGGCTAAAACAGTAAAACCTTGCATGATATGGTTCATTACGTAAATATTTTATAAATATGTCCAGTTATTGTTATTTATTTAACAATACTTCGTGTTGTAATTAAATAGTATATATAGACTTTAAAAAAGGTTACTGAAAAGACCATTTAACCAATTTATAATTGTGGAATTCTGTGAATGCGAACTTAAACTGACACAATATGTGTAACAATACAATATGCCAAAAAATATTTGCCTTTAATTTCCAATAGTTTGTTGTTGATATAGTGATAAATAAGATTTTGGGAAAATTCAGATTCTTTATAGTTAAGTTTTCATATCTTTTAACATAAAACTTTATTGTTTTCTGTCAAATGCCAAAATAATAACGTTTTTGTCTTGGAAGTAATAAGTAATATAGACGTAGTGAGAAATTATTTTCCTTCGGTAAAACTCAGATCTTTATCGAAAAGCAATAACTGCCGATGAATGATCGTGTAAAATGAGTCACATTGTCATATCCATGAAAAATATAAAAAAAATATTGGAAAATGACAAATATGAAAATGTATAATGTTATTATACAATACGAACTTTTCTGAAAAATTACGAAGGAAAAATTTATCTCACTATACGTACAACAGGAATGAGTTGTTGTCGTATTATTGAAACACAGCGAGGGCCAGTAACTGTACATTTTGACGTGACTACTTCTTATAAATTGGTTCAATTAGGTAGGCACTCTCAAAATCTGTGTTACAGCGCCGCTCACGTACCGAATAAGCAACCATACGAAAAAGTGAGAGGAACGCGTCTCCCTTACTCGTGCGCATCTGCGCAACAGACGTCTCACTCGGTTTGTCTCTCTTTCACTTAAGCAGACTATCTGGCCTGCTTAAGTGAAAGAGGGTTTATCTTTCTTCCTACTTTACGAATGAATACTTACATTACAATTATCCTTCCACTAAAAGACGTTCCTACCACGAAAAGGAAGGCCTATGTCCAGCAGTGGACTAACACAGGCTGATGATGATGATGAAAAGACGTTGCCACGTATAAGTTTCACCCGTATGCCGATTTTACAGGCAACCATTCTTTTTGTCACTCTTTGTTGACTGTATTGAAACATGATTTAAATACCAAGATTAAAAAATATATTATTATAATCGTCAGGAGTTCATTGCTTGTTATCGATTTAAATCGACGATTCCAAAGATAAACTTAGAACACAACAAACAACAAAACAAAATTAATTTAATATAGGGAAGAATAAAAAATACATAGGTATTTAAGATATTTGTTCTTGAACTAGGACTATCAAAATCACGTATGTGCACCGAAATTATTTAGTCTCAAACTATTAAAATTCCCATTTTTACTAAAATTCTTTAAATATTCACGAAAACCGAAACAATTCACCATTAACGTCTGGTCTGCGTTTCCATGGGGTTGTCGGGTCGGGTGTCCTGTTCAATTATATTATATTTTATAAATCCCCGTCAAAAATATACGCATGGGGTTGCAGAAAAGATCCAACTTGCTCAGATTGCTTGCACTGCCAATAATTATTGCTGGGCATTTGGATGGGTTTTAAAGCTAAACCGAATTTATCACCAAACTTTTTTGTGGCTAATTCCTTATTTTTTGCTAATTTACCATTTCTAAGTTTGGTGAATGCTTAAGCGTACAACTGCAGGTCATCGGCCCAAAAGATGATACGCAATTGAAAGATCGGGTGATAAAAATTAATAAATATGGAAAACAAAAGGTGGAGAAAGAATACCCCTCGAGGGCTCGGTTTGGTTCAACCAGCAAAATGATAGTTCATCGACAATGAATTTGGCGCCCTTGAAATGAAGAAAACCATTCCTCTACTTCCTCCAAATCGTTTGGACAGGACTGTGGAGAACTTAGTGACTGGTAATTGAGAAGGCAAAAGGGTAAAGTTAATAAAGCACAGAACTGTGGAACATGTTTTATCCTTGTCCGCCTTTTATCCCGGATCACTTTGACACGACGGAAATAAATAGCCAACAATCGAGGGCCCGGACCGGGTGCATGTTTTTAATATTATATTTAATCGAATACCGATAATAAGGAAATTGCTGGGAAACCAGAACAAAACAATTTTTTATAATTTGGTTGGGCACTACCAAAAAAGGATTTTAATATATTTTTTAATATTTTTAAATTGAAAATTACTTAATTTAGCCATTTTAAAGCGGTACGTAAAAATTAATATTTTACAAAATAATAAATAATTCTTAATACTAAGTATCCATTATAATAATTTTGAATAAAACGTTTTTAACAAATTTTTTAAACCTTTAACAGATAACAATTAACGTTTTCCGGTTTTGTTACAAAATGTATACATATAAGATTTTTTTTTCTTGGCGGTGTGGCTGGAAAAATTTTTTATTTGTTTTGGTATTTATATCATGTCATCAGAATGTTTTAAAAATTTCTATTTTAATCAATTGTCAAACCTGATGGTAATTTATTCATTTCCCTTTGATGATTTATCTATGACTCTCATATACTTTCCAAGGTTATTAAATTTAATTTAAATGATTCCAAATATTACTTTTGATATAAGACTAAATCTTCCTCAGTGATGTTTATTTTGGTCGACGTTTCAAAAATGAATCCCAATTTCCATTGGTTATGTTTTTGGTTTAAATTTCATGACAACGGATGTTTATAACTAACTTTATTCTTCCACTGCAAATTGCCTCTCTTCCTATCACGGCCGAGACTGCACTAGCGGTGGTGCCAATCTTCGAGGCCCATATCCTATGCTAAGAGCTAGGAGACTTGTTCTCTAAGTTTCATTGTTTGTAACGTGGTCTTTAAATTAATGCAAAAATCTGGGTAAAACCAAACCTTTGCACAAAAAGTAAAATGGTCCTCCAGGGCTCCAGGTCCTTTAGTTCGTGAAAAAAATCCATTTAGTCTTTTTCATGATTAAAATGTCTTAGTCCCAAATAATTAAATTGTTTTTTATTTATTTACTTAAATGCGAAGAAAATTACATTTAGTAAACATAAATTGGGAAATTCATATAAAACCATAACCAAAAAGAAATAAAATAGGTTCCGGTGCAAAAGTATTACACTTTTTAACATGCAGCTCTGATTATAAAAATTAAAAATAAAGTTTTTGGCTAAAGGTTTTCTCATGATTATGGAAGTCCACAAATTTTGATTTTAAAGGACTTAAAAATTTCTCAAATGCGGTATAATTCATTTTAAAGGTTTGTTTAAGTGGTAGGCAATAGTGTAAATTTCCATTTCCGATACTTTTGTTGCAGCCTCGTATTTTGAAATTTTTTAATCTATTTAAAAATTACGAAAATGGACCATTGATGGGCCCCAATAGTTTCCATAACAAATACGCAACCATGTCCTGATAGGAAGTTTTTAATACATGGTTTCAAATCCAAGATCAGGGTGAACTAAGATGATGATCATGGATGCTGGAAATAAAAAATAAATAATGAACTCAATTAAATCCTTGTTTTTGTTCCACATTTTTGTGTTTTTAATATTTTTCGTGAAATTAGAAGGTTAACAAAATTGCTTTGACCTTAACATCCACCATAATGACATATTTTATGATACGTGGATGCTCAGCATAAAAAAAATATATATTACCACTCGTGCAACAGCTAATTGTAAGAAAAACTCAATTGTATACACCTTTAAGTCTATTTGCTGTATTCATAGAAAATAACTAAATTAATAGTCAACTTAAGAAAAAATTATCAGTACATCAGTTATTATCTACATATTTTTATTTATTTCATCAACTTAGTAAGATGGATGTTATTATTATCCTTTATTTAAAAACTTGTACTTGTTGCTTCGTAGTAAAAAAGGATTTTAATGTAACTTTTTCATTTATGCTCGCAATAATATTTTTGAAAAACTCAGTTTACGTAAATAGCAATATTATATAGTGGCATAGTTTGTCACGAAACAGTGTATGTGTAGTTGTAGTTATAATTGCTTTCGAATAAGGTAAGCTTTTTGTAGATAATGGGCTCTGAATATCTGTCATTTTCCGAGTGACATACAATGGTAAAAATATCAAATTTGGTGAAAACAGAATGCTTAAAAACCAAAATTAAAAAAGTAAAAAACAAAAAAATGAATGATTTCTAGTATTAACTATTTTTGGAGGCAATATAAGCGTCTTACAACTTCCCTCACGCGATTGGCTAGGATTTTTGCCACCTTTTAAATCTCCTGATTTCTTTTTACGTTATTCTTTAATTAAAATTGTCTTTAACACATTTTTATAAACATAATTACATAGAGTAAAAGATTTTTCCCAAAATGTATTAACTTTTTGTAACAAACTTTATTATCTTTAAAAAATTCGGAAATTTTTTTGAAAACGTTTAATTAAAATCTTATTGGGTTTATTCTAACATCCTTAAAATATGCTCTGAAGTTTTTATTACAATTTAATCTTACAAAGGTTTTTTTTTTGGCGCAAATTTTTTCTTAATTTCTTTAATATCTAATTAGACTTCTTATCCCAAAACTTTTTTAAAAAATTTAAACAATCGACAGCTACTAT
>JAGSMT010000321.1:0-172231 GCA_029286875.1 Lamproptera curius
ATAAATTAAACGGAAAAAAAAATTCAATCTCTTTGTACCTTACAAAAAACAGATAAATATTGATCATCGTCAACTTAACGTAAACAAGAATTTATAAGAAAATTGTTTAAACAACGTAAGTACTTATTTATATCCAAAGTTTTTCAAAAACTACATTTTTCAATTATTTTTACATTCGAAATAATTTATTATCAAATCGACGGATTTTTAAATACTCCAAATTTTCCCGAATATTGGAAAACAAATAGGCTTCATTCGTTTACGGCAGTGTTAGAAAAAGGCAAGTCATTTGCAAGCATTGTCAATCAAAAAAAAGTATTATAAAGGTTGCTTTACGTAACATAGAATATAAGTTAAATTATCAAAGTATTTGAGGATTGAACTGAAAATATTTCTACAAAATGGCTGAACGACATGAAATCGTTATTGGGCCGCCTGAGGTTGGACTATCGGAGGTCCGTCATCAGAACGAAAGGATAACTTAGGGTCACTTCCGTCTCGCACTTATCCCACTGTCACTGATGCAGATTTCACGTGAATGCACCTGTTTGTAGTACATATTTGATACTAATATTTTTCTAATTAATGGATTTGAATTTAATTTAGTGTACGTTGATAAATATAGCATAATAAATCATTTATGTTCTAAGGGTAAATTTATCGAATTCGCTTGAGTTTCGTCAAATAAATAAAATGAAATGTTGTTTCTTACAATAATAAAATTAATATAGTGTGATAAAAAGTCATACAGATAAAGTAAATTTACTATATTAATAAAGCTCGAACATGATGATGATAATACAATTATTATCAAACTACAAGAGCTATAGATCTACCTACATTTAGAAATTATTATTTACAAGATTTTTGAATGTATCAGTTCTATATTCATTAAAATATTTTTAAACATAGACAATTTTATTTAACAACCTCGATAATTTTTAGAGAGGTTATGTTTAATTCACTCATCTTTAATTATTATAAGTAAATATAAGTAATGCAGAGATGGTGCATCAATTTCTGCATTCTGCTTACATTCTCAAATGCGTTAACAATATACATTTGACCGCTACTAAAAACGTACTACTTTGGTTTTAAATCGGGAAGTAATTGAAAACACTATTGGCTTGTATCTGGAATTTTTTTAATATATCAGTTGCACGACTTTTCAACTTCTTAATGGATTCGATTCGTTTAAGAGCTTTAGACGCAATTGAAATTGAAAAAACTATGTTGGCAAATCTATATTACTGATATATTTTTCTTCAGTGAAGAAAATTTTATTAGTTTATTTTTAAAATGTAACATTCTTTACATATTTATATAACTTAGAAATATGTAAGCAAATCATTTATAAAATAAGATTCGCACTATTTATTGAATATATTATTTTATGAAATATTTAGCGTAATTTAGTTATTTATGAACGATTTAAGGCGTTTGAAATTTTTTGTAGTATTTTGAATATGCCAAAGGCACTATGATTTATCTTTTAATTTACTGAATGAAGTATCGTAAACTTGGGGGAAAGCGGTTGGCAGCGCTGAACCAATGGTAGTGGAAATACTTGGAAGAGGCCTTTGTCCAGCAGTGGGCGTCTTTTGGATTATGGCGATGATGAAGTATTGGACTGTTTTATAAATGCTAACGTCACTGATTGTCAATATCAAGCTTGATATTAGTTTAATGATATTGTTGTCTTAAAACACCGTAATAATTTATCTGTGATTCCAAAAAAATTCCGACGATGTCGGGTGAAGGCCAGCAGTATTATGGTATAATTTTTGTGACAAAACATACAGGATATTATCTGTATCGAAATCAATACAACCCACCACATTCATATAGCTGAAAACTGCCCAGGATGTAGCTCCTTTATCCTATGATTATATAGCTACGTTACCCTTTAATCAGTAACTTAGTTTGATGCAATACGGACACACAGACAGAAATACCGTCTTTTAGCAGGTGGTGTCCATGTTTATATGGTCCATGCACATTACACTATGCACATAAACAGATTTTCATATATTTAGCTAAAAAAACTGTACATAATACACATACTCCGATTGAAATTACATTACCTCTGTTAAAAAGCGCATTTATGAGGATTTTGCGATGCCTTTGCGATGTCTTTGTTTTTGTCAATGTTGGTTTTATTTGCATGATTTTGATTAGTCGGATATAATTAAATACTTCCTTTATTATGCCATTATAAGTGACAGAAAAGAAGATATTTGTAATAAATTTTAGTTGCGTTTTTCTTTTATACCTCTTTTGCATTAGACAAATTCCCCATTATATGAACAGAAGGACCGTACAAAGTTTTTCACCATTACCTTCTAACAATACATTTCCAAATTTAACCACTACAAAGTTAAAGCTGTTGATTGAATATTATCATTTGACATTAAAAATATCCATAAGCAAATTTTTTACCTTTATAATTCAATTTGATGACTACTATCATCATCATCATGATCATCCTGTGATAGTCCACTGCTGAACATGGCTCCCTAATACACCACTTACCATAAGGGGTTTTGGACCGTATCACCACGCTGGTCCAATGCGGGTTGGTGGTGGACCGACTTTTACATGCCCATCCGACGCATCTTACTTTTTCCGACAATTGTTTAGTCCCGCAGGATTCGAACCCATGACCTCCGGTTTCTAAAGCACGCCCATACCATTAGGCTGCAGGTCAGCCCATACTACTATCCACATTTATCCCAAATACTCTTATAGTCCAATAGGTCAAGACTTACGAATTTTGCCTTACTCTGGTACAGTTATGAATTAATAAATGTTCGAATAATGCTAAATAAATTCACTTAATCTTAAAGCGAGTAAGTTTGTAAGAATAGTTATAAACAAGGTTTACTATAATTTATTTCACAACAGCATTAAAACGTCTCGTTTCGGTTTTGTTTTATTTTTCTAATAAATACAACTTTAGTTTCTTATCCTCTTTATTTCAATCCGTCTTCAATGTCAAACCTGTTTACATAATCGAAACTTCCAACAGTCTAACATATCTATTTCTATCTCGAATTAATTAAATTCACATTGAAATCATACGCTAAAATGTGGTTTAAAACTTAATCCGAGCCGCACGTTCACACTCCAACTTTAATAAGTATGAAGTGATACCCTTATTGAATTAACATTTGACCTGTGTTTAGACTCAGTCGATCGACTTTTAACTAAATAGCTAGTTATTAACGATTTACTTTATGATATATTCAAAGGTATACTGCCAATTTAAAAACTGTCTTGTGTGTTACATATTTTAAAGTAATAAAACATTTCTGTGACGGTATTTTCATTAAATATATACCTTTAGAGACATGCGTCAATGCGGTGGCAGAAGACACGTGCAAAAAGCACGTTGTGATCCGCGTATTTTGTGCAAAATTATGTGTTTGAAGTCAGTCGTATGTGAGTTAAAATTTCCATGTTGTTGTATTAATTTAAATACTTAACTTTGCGATATAGCAAACTAATGAGCTTAATATCTAGGAAATCCTGTTGATTGGCCAAAATAATTAATAGCTTCGTAAGGATTACTCATGAATCTTTCATAAAAGCCTTCTGTTATAATAAAGCTGCTTATATAACGTCAATTATTATAGACTTTAATTATAAAACAAAATTAGAGTTTTGTTCTTTTTCTTAGATTACCAAGGTTGTAGGTTAATTTTACTTACTGTTATATTTTGGAAAATCAAAACTATGACTGACTTTAGAATAAAAAACTTTAAAAGGAAGCGATTACTCGAAATGAAAATATTGTTACGAAACCTAATGCGGTCTACTACGTGCTTATTGTACGAAACTTTCCTTACAAAAAAAATTATCATCATCATCGTTGGCCTGTTTTTATCCAGTACTGGACATAGTAATATAAAAAAATATATCATCTAGAATCATAACCAAAGACTTTTAAATTGTAAACAAAACCCCGCTGGAGTCTGCATTTTTTAATATTTTTAATAATTTAATACATAACAACAATAACCCAGAGAGATATATAAAACTTTCTATTTTAGATGCCTACTTTGTTTGAAACTTTTTAAATAGGTCATTTGCTTCAATTCGTGATGTAGAAAAAATCTGCCTAAAATTATATCCTTTAACGTATTATGGATCTTTGAATGAAAGTTAGAATATATAAAAAAAATTATATTAAGATTGAAAAAGGCAAAATGGTTAGACTAGTCTAACTTTGTCTTATCTAGTTCTACTAAATACTAGAATTAGCTAAATTCGCAGGATAGGTAATTATCTCTCGCATTCACTTCCTTTATTTTATTATTAATTCCACTAAGCAAGAGAGGCCTGAAATTTATTCGTTACTGTTAGAGATCATTGTTTGTTTCTGCTATTTATTTGTCTCAATTATATCAAGCAGTAATGAATTTTCATAAAAGATGTCTTATAGTTTTACTTAAACCTACTGATTACGTATTTTTAACGGTAGGGTAGTATCTACTTTTAAGGAAAAAAAAAATTGTTTTTAATTGAATACACAAAATTATAAGTATCAATCACGGCATAAGACGTGCGTAAATTATAAATGTTCTTGTAACGTTCCGATAAAACATGTTTTTAACAATCATCTTTCGTATAAGCAATCGACATTCACTAATACGAATAAAGTACTTTAAAATAAAATCTTTGGACGATCTCATTTGAAGCAGTAAACGAAATGGTTCAGTCTAAAGAAATAAAACATTCAATCGTGTCATATTCAACTACGATTAAGCGTTGACAATTTGATGAAAGCTCCTAAGAGCCCCATGTGACTGTAATGTTCCAGACTGATTTATTAATCACTTACTTTCCGTACCTGAGTTCCGTGCTTAACATTAACGTTTTCTCATATATCAGGGAATTAAGTGAATAGACCCGAACGTGCAACGAAACAAAAATTAGATTGTTGCTTTTACTTTTTTAATCTTTTCATTTCTCAATTTTTTTCATAGCCTCTATACAAACTAAACGCTAATGAATTATTAATTTGTCTTGTATTTTTGCCTTTTTCGAATATAATTTATTGATTTGTTACATTAAATTATGATGAATACAATTTTAGTCGGTTACAACATCGATATGAACTTTTAAATTGAATTTAGATTTAAATACAATAATATACATTTTGTTAAAGTACGCACGTGAGTAATAGATTGTCTAAACGCCTAGGTTGTATTCGTAAGAAAGGATGGATATGGAAAGGAACCTGGGATTGGAAATTTTATTTGATCGCAGCGTATCAATGCTGACAACAAATTTCATACTTGCTTATTAGCCTATTATATTTTATTGACTGTATTTCAATATTAAATATTATATTTAAATGAAATCAAAAGGTAACGCAAATCGAAAATAAGTATTTTGATGCTGTTAAAATATATTGACGCATAAAACGTTTTATACCCATTTATCTTAAAGCGATTGTAATGATAAGTTCAGTGTAACTTGTTTTAAAATTCCTACCAAATACTCAAATTTCAATTTACATTCATAAACACATGTTTTGATAAGAAAGGCAATTTATATTCATTTCTTGTCGGTCTAGTCGTGTTGATAAAGGACCTTAGTACGACCCAGCTTTATGTGTGCCTTTGAAATTTCTATGGAGCCTAATTTCCTATAGACCTTTTGTTCTGTAGTTTATGACAAATGTATTGCTTATATGAATGCTTAGGTATTGACTGCTTTTTAAAAATAACTTAAACGTAAAATTTAGCCTAAGTAGTATGAAAGATATAAGTTTATAACACACAGCTTTATTGCGATGGTAATCGAATTTATTGTTAGTTTAAGATTGATAGTCACTGCACGTGTCATTAACTTTCCAATATTCTTAGATATAATTTTAAAATATACATTCAAAATCATATTTTTTTATTAGAATGTTGCTTGGTAAGTACTGAAGGTTTTTTTAACTTTATCATAAAGTTAGTATATGGTTTATAGTGTCCCTATCGGTCTTGTGTCCATTATAATAATTGCAGAATAAATAATTAAATGCCTCTGCAGTCTTGTAGGATACTTTGCGCCTATATATCGAGACCAGGTTTGAATTCTACAGGGCTAGCTTTTACATGCGATCCGATGCATGGACCATCTCTCTTTTCAAAGATTAGGTGATCAGGCCATCAGTCTTAACCAACCAGTAGACAACGGTAACACCTGTCCTAATACTGGTGGTAGGTCCTTTTACAGGGACGTCTGGGTGAACCGCCGGGTGCCTATTTCTGCCGAAGCTAGTTGGAAAACACTGTGTTCCGGTTTGAAGGGCACCGTAGCCAGTGTTTTCCGGTAGAAGAGACTTCCGGTGGGAGTTGCAGATCTCCCGTCCGGCGCGTCCCCAGGTTGCGGATAGGAACGCCCCTAGATAGGGGGCTCGGCTCGGCCGCGCGGGACGAAACGACAGGGTGCTCGTCTCTGCTCCCCCTTGCGATAACCGGCTCATCCCGGTTCCTCTTAACAAATACGTGAGCGAGGGTCTGAGGCCCGCCACGTCGGGTTTCACCTCTAGAGCAACTGCTCCTCCTGCTCAACCCTTGCTCTCGATGTACTTAAGCGCTAAGTATCCTACAAGACTGCAGAAGCAATTAATTACTTATTCTGCAATTGTTATAATGGACACAAGACCGATAGGGACAATTTTTTCTCAATATATTTCGCAATAAGAAGCTCTTTTTGTATTTTATATCAGTATCATACTTTGAACAAGTATTTAATTGATTCATGTGAAATGAAAAACCCTTTTCGTGTGTCATTTGAAGCTTAAGACTGCAATCTATATTGAATTTATTCAATACAGTACCTCATCGATGAATCTTTTATATCTGAAATTTTCTGGAAATTTTATACGTACATAATATAAATAAAGCAACACAAATTTTATATCAGTTATACGTATTTTACAAAAAAAAGTTACATTTCAAATTTAGAACAAGAAATCTACAAAGTTTAATGATTCACTTTTAAGATTGACGATATAAAATGCTAAGCCAATTGCTACAAGAATTGTTTTGAAAATGAAACGTTGCATTGGCTCATCCCCCGATTCTAAACCAATTATGGTTGACGTTTTCTCTAAATGCTGTTGTTCAGTATAGCCCCATACATGTATGAAATCAATCCCAATTACATAGATCCTTTTTCTTTACAGTGAAATGGTTGTTATCTCTTCTCTAACTTTAATAAATCATTATGTTTTATACATTCGTATTTGTGTCAAGTTATTTATTAAAAGTGTTTTTTTATTTGTATAATAGATTTATAAGTTATTTACAATAACTTAGCTATAGGTCATTGTGATTTACTCCAAAGTACGCGCAAAAGGGTAACCTCAATTAACTTGATTGCTAGTTATGTAGAGTGGGGAAAAATTTAGAGCTTACAGAGCATTTTTTGTTTATAAATAATGGGGTGAACCCTTTATACATCCCCACGAAATGCTCAATCAAATGTAGGGTCTGCTATGATTGCAAATCGAAAGCTATTAATTGCTTATGACAGCTGTATACCAGAGGCGTAATTAATACATTAGACAGGCATGATTATCTGCGTTTATTAATATTATTTTTTTTCTATAAATTTTGGCATATGGTCTATAACCTGTATACCTGCGGGTTTTTTTATAAAAAAAATATTGTAATTATTGCGAGGTTGTTTTAGTTCTTTTAATGTGCTAACATTTTAATAATAATTTGTTCTTTCGTGTATGTCTAAACATTAGACGTGAGCGATTATTTCACGCAATTAGTTGCAAACAAGTTGCGCGAAATGAAAGTTAATAAACCTGTCGTCAAATTAAAAGTACTTATTTATATAGTTTTAAATATTTAAGTAAAGCTAGTCTCATAAAATAGGACGACTTATTCAATGTATTGTTTTATAAAACGTTAACGTAGTTTGATAATTTATCACGATTAATGGCTTTTGACATTTTTGAAGTATTTTAAACTTGCGGGAAAGCGGTCTGCGGTGCTGAACCATCGTAGTAAAAACTTTGGCGGAGGCCTTTGTCTAACAGTGGGCGCCTTTTGCTGAAATGATGATGATGACGTTGATGATGTATTAAACAGTTATTGTATACGAGTAGATGCCAACAGTCCTGGCTGACAAAATCATGTCTGATATCATTGCCTTAAAATAACGTAATAATTAAAGTCCGATCGAAACTGTTTTTCCGGCCGAAACTGAAACCGAAAGTTCGGTCTGTGGCTTCAGTTTCGGCCGAAACCGAAACCGAAACCGAAACCGAAACTCACGTGATCAAGTAAAAAAATCTTAAAATACTAAAATATGGAGCCTTTATGCATATTATTTTGCTTTATTTAAGTCATAGAATGGAGACAGTATATTAAACGTATGCTAATCGTTTTTTTCAGTTGTTAATAATATTTTTATGTCACAATAAATTTAAAATATACCATTTTTTTTTTCAAATAAATTTCTGAGCAATATGAGTTATTAATAAATAAATTAATAATTGTGACTGTTGCATTAAATTCTAAGTATTGGTATTTTGAAATCTTAGTAATTAATACTTTGGTTTGTATTTGTAGTTCCGAGGAGGGATCAAAAGTTGTAAAATGAGATAGAATATAATGACTATGATTACTTAATTATTTATTTTTCTACATAATCTCTGAGGCTACCTCACACCAAGTCCAGCGTTCCAAGTTTCCAATGCTTTAATTCCTTTAAAAGAAGAATTGTCTTGGTCCTGCAAAAGTTCTCCACGGCATCGTTTACTTGTTATATATAGTTTTAACACATGTTTACTCTTCAGTATTGTATAAATTTGGAGAGAAGATGAAAATAGCTAGGCGCCAGATCTGGTGAATAGGGGATGCTCAACCAATTGTACGCTAGTATGCGCCGGTACGTTGTCAAGATGAAACAGCTCGCCCGTTCAAAGTTTGCCTTTTTTTATCATTGACGGCATTTCTCAACCTCGGTATTAAAGCTGCATGATCTGTAATGATGGTTTCATGATCCAGGTAATCAAACAACAATATCAGTTCTGAGTCCCAAAATATTAAGGCATACCCGGCCAGGCCATATACCACGGCCACGGCATGAAGTTCCTTCGGATAAACCCATGTTTCGAGCACTGTCACAAAACTAGATCTAAAGTTTTAGAATCTACTTAAAACTTGTCGATCGAAGATCGAAGTCGATTTTGTTTCTGATTCTCGGCTCCCATCTTGCGGAGACTCTTCTCATTTTCATAATTTGTGTCAAAATGCGTTGAGTACCTCTATATGAAATTCTCGGTTCTTGGATTAGGTATCAGATAGTAATTCTTTAATCGCTAAACAGTTTTTTCGAATATGGCAGCATATTCTTATTGTTTCTTGTTGATTACTGGCTTCGATGGACGGCTGCAACCGTGTTCGTCTTCCGTGTATCTTTTATAACATTGGTTTTAATAACAAGATCGCACTTGGTTTTATCTATTTTCGAGAACATTTCACCACACATAGCAAACAAATGACTACATTCAGAAAAAAATGTATTTATTTTTCGTTATCAAGGAGTTCACTTAAACTTCTATGCTTCAGAATAAAAAAACAAAAGATCTCATTTTGCCATGGACCTGTACCACCGCGGTGCCTATATCTATCGCAAATCAGTCATACCCAATACGGTATTCCGGATTGAAGAGCGTCGTAGCAAGCGTAATAACTAAGTGAACGAGACGTAAATCTCAGCGGTGGCGCATCTGTGGCGCCTTACGCTGCGTTTCTTATGGCAGAGCGTGTCACTTATCACCAGGTGGAAGCCTGCTAGTATCGTAGCTAAATCAATTTAAATGTCTACATTAGAAATCGTTTATATAGTGAACAATTTGACAAGAATCAATCCAGGAATATTACATATAAATGTAGCGATGTATACGCATTTTATTGTATATACTCTTACAGCCCGATAGGTCAATTATACATACGAGTATGCATGGGTCAAACGTTACAAAAATCTTACAATAAATTGGAAACAACGTACAAATTTTGCATTATCATTTATGTTACAGTTATGTATTTTAATGTGATTGAATAATGCCGAAACAAATCTTCTAAAGTTCAAACATATTTATATTTGTCTCAGAATTAATTAAATTCACATTGAAAACATTCGCTTACAAAGTTACCACATTTGACAGGAGAACGCAAAATGTGGTTTACAACTTCATATCCGGGCTGCCTGTTCACATCCCAACTTTAATAAGGCAGAAGTGATACTTTATTGAATTAATATAACATACTCTGATTAAAATTCACTTACTTTAATGACTAATACTATAAATAGCTTGTTATTAGGATTTACTTTATGATAAAGTTAAAAGAATATTGCCAATTTAAAACAGGCTTTGTTTGGTAGTTTTCGTAGTAAGTGAATTGAAAGGTCTCAATAAAATGATTTAGGTCTCGCCTCGTGCAACTTGGTCCTTTTGCTCTTCTAAATTATCGCAATTTCTGGCGAAACGGTAAAAGGTAGACGCTACTATGTTCTACGTAATTGTACTTCTTAAAATATTTTACAGAATAACCGTCAATTTTAAATGAAAATTGCCATAACGCATATTCAAAGCTCAGTTAAGGTAACACTATGTAAGTATAATTCGACCAACTAATTCACAGTCACTACTTATCAAGTAAAAAGAATTACTAGAATCGTGCTGGGAGCGCAACAACAAGCTAATATATAAAATAAAATAAAGCATTTTCTCTGAATTAAGAATTTATTTATTTGCTGAAGTCGGTCAAAACGGAACACATCATTAACTATTACAGTGCAGCAAAAATAGGTGGTTCGATGCGATAATTTATTGAAAAACTTACCTTCTTCGAGAAACTTGAAAAATATTGTTAGAAAACAAAAATACATAAATTAGTAAATATAGCTTTATGGTTAGATATAAAATATATTCATAGAAATAAACTGTGCAAGGTTAAAATTGTCCAGCATATAATTTGCTCCAGCCTTAATGCCTTCCCATGTTTCGTACCCAACTTGCTCAATAAAATCGGATCTACAAGGAAACCGATCATAGCATTAATGTTTCTGTAGCTGGCAATTCGAAAGTATATGATAAAGGAATGCCAATAGCTTGAGCATAATCTGGGAAGATACCAGACGCCATGTACAGTATATATGCTACATTTCCAACGAGGTAAGTAGGATTTGATTCCAATTTCACTTTATCGATGGCTTGAGCCATTCTTACGCAACAACATTTAGAGTAAGTGCGTTAGGTGGAAACTGACCATCGGCGTAGCCATAAAGATTAGGCTACCAAAACTGTGAAGGTCAATAAACAACTTAATACGTTCATAGTTATCTTGAATGATGATACGAATAGCAGCACTCTCAGGTTCTGAGAATGGTCCATCGCCGTGGAAAGTTACTGCATAAGGATTGGAGCTAGACCATTGACCCCAGTTAACTACAAAGTTGTGGTTAAGATCTACACCAAGGCAGCTGTCGCCAGCCATATGGCCAGTTGAGCGGTTCTTCCTCCAGAATGGACTCTAAAATCATAAAAGACATCATTTAAGTCGAAATCGTCAACATCAACGTCAATTGCTCTCCATAGCCAGTGGTATAGGCGTTTGCTTTAGAAACCGGAGGTCGGGGTTCGAATCCTGCGGGACTCAAAAATTTTCATTGTTGTTTCCTAGTTGGTTAGGGCAATTTGGGCCGATCACCCAATTGTCTGAAAAGTAAGATGATCCATGCGTCGGATGGGCATGTAAAAGGCGGTCCACCCACCAACCCGCATTGGACCAGCGTGGTGGAACGGTCCAAAACCCCTAATGGATAGGGTGTATTGAGGAGGCCTATGTCCAGCAGTGGACTATCAAAGGCTGATGATGATGATGATGAAGTCGAAATAATAAACTTTAAGATCCGTAAGAATAAATACATTAAAAATATATATTTTATATGTTATTATTTCTTTTGTTGACGCGAATATTATACATTATTAAATTAAATAACTTTACGGATTTTATCGCGTTTCTTTTACATTTAAAAAAATACCTTTCAAGAAATCAGTGAATGAGATGGCAGAAAACACGTGCAAACAGCTCGTTGTTATCCGCGTAAATTGTGCAATATTATAGTCAGTCAAATGTAAGTTAAAATTTCACTTGTTGTTGTATCAATCAAAACACTGTTAATTAACTTTGCGATATAGCAATTAATGAGATTAATATTTAGAGAAATCCTGTTGAGTGGCCAAAATAATTCAAAATATGGTTTCGAAACCTAATGCGACTTACTACGTGCTTATTGTACGAAACTTTCCTCACAAAAAAATTATCATTATCATCGTCGCTTTTTTAACCAGTACTGGACATAGCAACATACAAAATTATATTATCTAGAATCATAACACAGGCTTTTAAATTGTAAAGCTGACAAAATCTGCTGACTCCTACACCATTCTTTAATAATTTAATACATTAACCAAGAGAGAATATTTTAAAACTTCTATTTTAGGTGCCTACCTCTGTTTGAAAGCTTTTAAATAGGTTATTGCTTCAATTCGTGATATGTGATGTAAAAAAATCTGTCTAAAATTATATCCTTTAACGTAATATGGATCTTTGAATGAAAGTCAGAATATAATTTAAATAAAATCGTATTACATCATCAGCCTGTCTTAGTCCATTGCTGGACATAGGCCTGCCCTAATACACCCCTATCCATTAGGGTTTGGACCTTATCCCACCACGCGGGTCCAATGCGGTTGGAGGTGGACCGACTTTTACATGCCCATCCGACGCATGGATCATCTTACTTTTCAGACAATTGAAAACTTGCCTAACCAACTAGGAAACAACAATGAAAATTTGTTGCGTCCCGCAGGATTCGAACCCACGACCTCCGGTTTCTAAATCGCACGCCCATACCACTAAGCTACGGAGGCAGTTAAAAAAATTACGCTAGTTTAACTTTGTCTTATCTAGTTTTACTAAATACTAGATTTAGCTTAATGCGCAGGATAGGTAAATTTTTAATCTTAAGGACTCTTAAATACTTATGATAAAGCTTTATATAATTTATAAACATACGTGTTTTTATACATGCATATATTTCTTTAATACATATTTAGTAAATAGCATAATATGTATAATTATAATATGTATCTGGGTACGGTTTCATTTATAAATTGAGTTATTGTTTCCATAAAAGCTGGGTTTACCTTTAATTTAAGTGCGTATATATATAGTGTTGTGTTAACCTTAATTTTTTTAATGTAAATGCTCCTATATATTTCTAGTTAGTGAACCGTTTATAATATAAATAAATAAAATGCTTTGTTGATTAAGTGGCGTTTACTATGAAACATGTTTTTAATAAAGATAGTTCTACGGGTGTACTTAAAACTGACTTATACATACACAGTTTAGTTTCTTTGTTTGCTCGGTTATTTAAACAAAATCTTTCATTAAATCGCGAGACATTATTTACCAGCAGGGTCACTCGAATATGGTATTTATGTGTATTAAATGCGTCACTTGCGTCGCGCTTGCTTGGAAAATTTCAATCTGCCCTCTCTCTCGCTCGGCACGTCGGTAGGCAACATGGAAAAGAAATGTAACGCTTTACGCTTTACCAGCTGACAGACGAAGACGACGACGACCGAGTTCACCGAAAACGTAATTAGAAAATTAAGTACTTTGAATTTGACACGAAAGGTTTATTAACTTTCATTTCGCGCAACTTGTTATTGTAATAATGACGTGAAATAACGCTCACGTCTAATGTTTAGACATACACGAAAGAACAAATTATTAGTAAAATGTAACCACATTGAAAGAAATAAAACAACTTCGCAAAATTACAATATTTTGTTTTATAAAAACCCTCAGGTATATAGGTCCAATCCAAATGCCATTATTTTTAGAAAAACATATTTATATTAATAAACGCAGACGTACATGCCTGTCCAATGTATGTACCGCGCTTCTAGGATACAGCTGTCATAAGCAATTACTAGCTTTCGATTTGCAATCATAGCAGACCCTACATTTGAATAAGCATTTCGTGGGGATGTATAAAGGGTTCACCCCATTGTTTATTAAACAAAATGCTCTGTAAGCTCTAAATATTTCCCCACTCTATATAACTAGCAATCAAGTTAATTGAGGTTACCCATTTTGCAGCACGTTTTACATATAAATCTTTTCATATCTATGACTAATACACATAGATACCACATCTGAGTGACCACTGTTGGCAAATATGCCTTGCGATTCCGGGAAACTAGCAGTTATTTAAATCAAAGTAAAATAAAACAAAACAGATATTTTTATTTTGTTTTATTTACATTTTATTTAAAACTGAACGGTGTATATAAGAGTGAAAGATACTTATAATAAAATCGTTCAAAAGTGTAAACACAACGAAACTGAAAATGAGCAGTAAATATAAATCATCGTCATTGTAACAATAAAACTTAATTTTAAATACGCCAGTAGTAATATTTTATTGAAATCATAGTTTCTAGTAGACACCAATCAATCAATAAAATATTTTATAATTGTAAACCGGAGTAAAGTATGCAGAAAAGTAAATATACTGATTTAACTATTGGGCATCAAACACGAAACCGTTATTTTCGTTTCGTATATAACCGTATAGTTGAGAAACGTACGTAGCCGTATAGTTCTGAAACTTATGTATGCACAGTAGCTGGATGAAAGTAGCTAGTTATAAAAATAAATAGTTTTAAAACAAGCGAGGCCGTCCACGTTACCGGTTACGTTTCGTTTCTTAAAAGTGACGTTACGACCCACGTCTAAGCAGAATATAATTTACACTTTGAATAGTTAATTAATTAAATGCAGAAAAGTGTGGTTATTTACATAGAGACATTAGACGGCGTCAATGATGATTTTCATTATATCACTGATAATTTAAAACACGAGGGCAGCGCGGCTTTTACTCGTGGTCTGTTCCCAGAGGTAACACAAATGTATAATAGAATAGATGATCTTTGATTAACTATAGACAACAACTATACGGATATGAATATAGCAGCGAGTAGATGCAAACCTAATTGTAGGCTTTAGTTATATGCCTTTTGTTATCAGGCTGTTTGTCTAGTCTGGATAGGTTACTGTTGAACTTAAAGTAGAAGTTTTTTAGAAATTACCATTTTGTATAACCTAGCATGAGCGAGAGAAATTATGTGATCAAAGTAAAGGTTGTGTAACCTTTAAGGTATTAGGTCTCTATTTTACAAAAGACCATCTGGGGTAGTTACACCGCATTGCCTATATATGCCGTTTTTATCAGTTTTGTTTAGATACTACTGTCTTCCGGTTTGAATGGTACCGTAGCTGGCGTAAACGAGATACAACATCTCACGTTTCAGGCGGCGTGTGGAATTGTGGCATATCATGCCGCTTTCCTTGTAGGCAGGGCATATACCCTCATCATCAGGTAAATTATTTGTCTTCTTATCACACCAACCAATAACTAAAAATATCTAACAATATAAACTCGTTTTTAAAAGTACTTTTAATTATAATTCACATTGTCTCAACTTGTTTAAATCTTTATATCTTTGTTCGTTTATTATGAAAACCATACTATTACGAAAACGTACAATTTTTGAATAAAGGCGAAAAGTTTCAATGCAAAGGAATTCTGGCTAAGGGACGATAAAAATAACAATGTCAGGTGACCGCACGTACGTCTTTTTCATTTAGCACGTTGTCTAGACGCCATGGTTGCATTTATAAGGTAAAGGTTGAGATGATATAAAACAGAGTTAAGCTGATGTAAAATTATTTTAGCTTTAAGACTTATGTGTATATTGAAATCCTGTCGTCTAATTTTTATATTGAATTTAAATTATTTTATATTAACATACTATATATTTTATTTTAATTATATAAAGTTTTAAGGAAAATTAAAAAAAAACTACAGCTTGGAACCGCTCCTTCTTAGTTTTAGTTAGATATAATAATCAATAAACTAGGCCTAAGTCCAGCAGTGGATTGACACAGGCTGATGATGATGATGAAACAATATATTTTGTTGGTATAATTGGTTTTAAATGGTCTTTTTTTGTTAAAAGAGACTGCAGCTCAAAATTATTTTCAGCTAGTGTTTTCCTAGGAACTATCCTTTAGTAATTAAGCCAGTTTATTTATTTTTTGTAATTACTAAGGAGATATGCATACGATATGCTAAAATCAAAACTACTAAAAGAAATAATTTACAATTATAAACAATGAAATTTTATTTATTTCATTAAAAAATAATGAAGTAAGGTAAATTTCATTCGCTCATGTCATGTATGTCAACGTATTGGTTTGTAATAAGTTGGTTTGAAACCTGACCTTTCTCAAGTGGCTGTTACATGTCCAATTAGCCTAGTGAGAAAATTGTTCCATTCATGTCCTTCCTAACTTCGAGTCCTCCTAGTACACGTACGTACACTGGACGTATTGGTATGAGTATAGTCTCATAAATTACGCAAGCTCCGTAAAGTGTGATTATGGACGCAATAATATGAGGATTAGCTACTCATAATTCAGCACATCTATATGAAACCGCTTTTACGAGATTTTTATAACGACGTCATAAAAGCTCGTTTTATGACTTTAGTCATGAATCGTTTACGCATATGACGCATGTGAGAAGATTAATATTTAGTTCTGATTGTAACTCTGTTGTTTATTTCAATTTAAAAATGTACTGACAACCTTGTAACATTTAACCAGAATTAATTTGACGATAAACGTGATGAAGTTATCCTTTCCGGTTTTTTGAGGTAACTTTTTTGCCAATACTACCTATGCATATTTTTCACGTCGATTAGATTTCAAATGATGAAAATATTTTTGTTTCCAATACAATACAAAGTTAAATACACAAAACAAGAGTGTGCTAAGCCACAACGTTTTATTGGATACGTATGCAAACTAAGTGGAAATGAATATAGCAGGGAGTGGATGCAAATCGAATTGTAGGCTCTATAGTGTCAAGTTGGTTAGCTATGTTCCTTTGTTATCAGGCTGTTTGTCTAGTCTGGATAGGTTACGGTTGAACTTAAAGTAGAGGATTTTTCGAAATTGGCATATTGTATACCTAAATTTTATATAAAGCACGAGCAAGAGATTTGATATGACAAATGTAAGCTTTGTAACCTTTAAGGTATTAGGTCTTTTACTTTCAAAATACCGCCTGCATTAGTAACGCCGCGTTGCCGATACCTGTCGCTTTTAACTATTTTTATTCTTTATATTACTATTCGTTGATTACGAAATCCATATTATTACGAAAACGTAAAGTTTTAAGTAAAAGGCGAAAAATTTTAATGCAAACGAATCCTGAATAAGACGAGATAAAAAATTAACAATGTCAGTATGTAAGTCTTTTTCGATTGATTTGATTTGAACACGTTGTCTAGACGACTTGGTTGCATTTGTAAAGGTTGAAGTTTAGTGATATAAGACCAGATATCTTTATGCAAAATTATTTCAGCTTTATGACATATGTGTACATTTAAATGCTGTTGTGCTAATTTTTATATTCAATTTAATTTATATTAAAAGTGTATGTAGTTGCATAATTTATTTGGATTGTTGAGAATAATTAAAAAAAGCTTGAGCGGAACCGCTCCTTCTTGGTATCAGTTAAGTTATATTATTCAATAAACTAGGCCAATGTCCAGCTGTGGACTGACACAGGTGATGATGATGATGAAACAAAAAACTATTGTTTGTATAATTGGTTTTAAATGGTCTTATTTTATATTATTCTTATAATTATTATATTATTCTTATAATTGGTCTTATTTTTTGTTGAATGAGACTGCAGCTCAAATTTATTTTGATCTTATGTTTTCCTAGGAGTTATGACGACCCTTTAGTCGATAAGCTAGTTTTATTTTTTTTGTTATTACTAAAGAGCTCTGCATATGACATACTAAAGTCAAAACTACTAAAATAAATCTTTGATACTTATAAACACTGAAAAGGTTTCGATAATGTTAGTCGTTGTGTTGAAATTGTGCTGAAACGTATTAAATGCTATTTATTTTAAGTGCCCAGCGGTAAGAACTCAATGAGAAGATTCGAAGAGCCTGCTTTTAATCTTTTTTTGCTCAAACGAAATTTTATGTGAATAATCTTGACATTAGTAATACATCACATAAAATTATTCATCTTTCATAGGAGGTCTAAAATTACGGTTGAGTTTCACACAGTCTTGGTGGAGTAATAACAGAAATTATTTGCATTTCTCCAAACTTATCCCCAAATATAATACCGCTTTGCGAGTCAAATATGCTTTACTCATTAGTAAATTTGCATCACAGCTTAACATAATTAAAGTCGCATCATAACACGAACTTATATATGTTTCAAGCTGTTTACAATTTCTGGACGTACAGGCGTTTATACACGCGATTAAGTGATATTTTGGAGTTATCTTTAAATGAGACACCGATAGAAACATCAGGGTTTTATACAGACGTCAATTCTGTTTAAACATGTTACGTTATAAGAAGGTAACATCCCATGCATCTAAAAAAAGCATGCATTGAAATGTGTCTTTGAATCGTTTTTTCTACTCACAATTATTTTCCCATGTAATCTTGGGTCTGGCTTTTAAACCATAGATATTCCAGAATAAGAGTTTTAGTAGAGCGACAAAAAATTGACTTTTACAACTCAAAGAGCCAACTGCATCATCATCATCAGCCTGTGATAGTCCACTGCTGGACATAGGCCTCCCAATACACCCCTGTCCATTAGGGGATGTTGGACTGTATCCCACCACGTTGGTCCAATGCGAAGAGAGCTGGTTGAATATTACCACCTGCTTGGTTATGATAAATTTTAAACATTAAAAGCATGCACACAGCCAAACCTTAAAGTACTGTAATGTATGTCGGTATGAAAAAATGGACCACGTAATTTAATATTTAAATGTGGCGGTAGCCAGATTAACCTGGAAGGGTTAGAAATGTCAGTTATAATAATAAGTAATTGTAAAGTAATTAAGGCGACAATAACTATAAACCTAGAGTATTCTTCAAGTATGGCATTTGCAGGGCAACAGAAATTATGTTTGCTAATATTTTTGCACAGGAGCACGAAGACTTTTTCCAAGGGAAATTTTCCATTTCCCAAGGGAACTGATGTATCCAAAGCAATAAACGGTCATGTCTGCAAATTGAACATATTTCAACATTGCTTTGGACTGTTTCCTAGGATGACACGACATAAATGTATAGCAGACCAAAATGGCTTCCAGGCATTTACCAACATTTTATTTCATAAGTTACTATCCATTTTCCATGTTTTTTATTTGTTAAAAAGCAATAACGTTATTTACTTATTATGTATTTTATAATCGCATATTTACGATAGGCCGCCATATGATAAAATTCAAGGGGAATTTTATTGGTTTCCTAGTAAATTATACTTTTGAAAAATTTGCGCTCAACTCCGTTATAAAAACATCTCGTGTTTAATTTTATGCAACGATAGGTTTCGCTTTTCCATTTTGTTGTTTTCTTTTGCGGAGGGCCCTTTCATAATTGACTTAATATTTTGTGAAATTAAAATGAAAATTGTAGATAATTTTGGTTATCAATGCTTTTATTATGGAGTCATATTTATATAAAAGGTTGTGTCGAGTATACGCAAAAAATATATAGTGCTTGATTCTGTCATATATATAAAATCGTTAATATAAAGCACACGGAAATTCAGATAGGGGCGGTAAGTGATACATAAATTAGACGTGGCATGTAACAAACGCATGGGATTCGGGGAATTTTAAACAAATTGTCAACGCTTTAATCGTATTAAGATTGAGTATGACACGATTGGAACAATATAATATGGCACTATTGGTCAAAGATTTACAGAACGTCAATCCATGCGAAGCCATTACTGATTTTGTGCAATCAACAGGACTTCTCCAGGGTTATAGTTCATTAATGCTTTCTTTCTAACTTGATTTTATTCTTTTGTAAAGATACAAAACAAAATATATGCCTATATGCATTTTTTTTAAAACAAATTTAAAATAAAATATTACTTGATTCCCTTATGATATCCTATTTTAGCAAAGATGTACTGATGAAGATAAATGAATGTCGAAGATAAATGTCTACGTAACGATTAACAGCCTCCGTAGCCTAGTGGCAAGGCCGTGTGCTTTTAAAACCGGAGGTCGTGGGTTTGAATCCTGCGGGGACTCAACAAATTTTCTTTGTTGTTTCCTAGTCGAGCAGGGCAATTTAGGCCGTTAATCCAATTGTCTGTAAAGTATAATGATCCATGCGTCGGATGGGCATGTAAAGAGTCGGTCCACCCTTCAACCCGCATTGGACCGGCGTGGTGGGATACGTTCCAAAACCCCCTAATGGATAGGGGTGTATTAGGGAAGCCCCATGTCCAGCAGTTGACTATCGCAGGCTGATGATGTGATACTCGTACAGCCCGATAGGTCAACTTTAGTCAAACTTTATTAAAAATCTAACAATGAAATTAGGAACGACATAAATTTTTGCATAATAATGGTAAAGTTATGTAATTTTAAACGTGTATGATTAATGCCGAAACAAATCCCCTAAAGTTTTTAAGCAATAAGGATCGAAGAAAAATCAATTGCATGGTTTACTATAATTAGTTTCTTAACACAATAAAAATATCTCGTTTTGGTATAATTTTCTATTTTCTTATAAATTTAACTTTATTTTTGTAATCAAACTTAAGTTTAACTACACACTTTAATTTCACATGAGATAAATCTGTTAGCATAATCGAATACATCCAAGAGTCAAACAGAATTTATTAAATTCACATTGGAAACATACGCCTAAACAAAGTTACCACAATTTTTTTTTATTGCATATGCAGGCAGGCGAGCAGTCGGGGCCACCTGATGGAAATTGGTTACCGACGCCCGTAGACTTTGGCAATACCAGTGGTATGGCCAACGCCCACCTGCCGTGAGACATAGGGTGTCAAGTCTCGTTTACCCAGTAAATACGCTGGCTACGGTGCCCTTCAAACCAGAGGACAGTAGTGTTTTCACATAACTGCTTTGCGGTTTAAATAGGCACCGTGGTGGTACCCACCCAGACGGTCTACTTTAAAAGGGGACCTACCACCTTCCCCCCTTTTATAGTATTTGTCACAGAGAACGACAAAATGTGGTTTACAACTTCACATCCGGGCCGCGACTTTAATAAGGATGAAGAGGTATCCTTATTGAATTAATATAATATTCTCTGTTATCTCATAAAGTTTAGAAGAACATTGCCAATTTAAGAACTGACTTTGTTTGGTAGTTTTCTTAGTAAGTACATTGAAGGGTCCATGCATTCAACATCGTTTTTTTGCTCGTCTAAAAAATTATAGCTCCAAAAATCTTAACCTCGTGCAATTAATTTAAAAATTCTGGCGAAACGGTAAAAGGTAGACGCTAAGACTATTTTCTACGCAATTGTACTTCTTAGAATTGTCTGATATAAAGTCCGTAAGCCTATATGACTATATATCCTATTTTTACAGACTAAACCATTCTTTAATTAAAAATTGCAATAACGCAGAATTAAAGGGCAATTAAGGTAATTCAAAGTTTTCATAAAAATAAATTTAAAAGTATATATTTTTTATATATTTAGCATGACATGGTTGGTATTTTGATATAATAATTACCTTTACAGACATGAGAGATACGGTGGCAGAAATTACATACAAACAGCACGTTGTTATCCGCGTAAATTAGGTTCGGAAGATACTCAACAAGTCATCATGGGCGATTTAAATACCAACCTTTTGCCTCCTCACTCTTCCCGCTGTCTTAAGCTCCTAAACATAATCAAGTAAAGCTGTATTCACATTCTTCCTCTACGGCCTACCAATCACAACGCCTCTGGTGAAGACATTTGGCTTGATTTAATCCTTACCTCTAATCCTGCTATGGTTTCCTCCCATGGACAACACGATGCTCCAGGTTTTTCTCTCCACGATCTCTTATTCCTGTCCTACGTCCTAAAACCACCGAAGTTCCAACCCAAATTTCTGTATAAGCTATCTTTTGGGAGAATAAACGCTGAACAACTTTGTGATGATGCACAGAAGATAAATTGGACGCCTTTACTTGATGCTGAGTCCATTTACCGTTGGTAGGTCCCCTTTTTACATGGGACCGTCTGGGTGGGTACCACCGCGTTTGAAGGGTTTTGAAGGGCACCGTAGTCAGCGTAATTACTGGGTAAACGAGACTTAACATCCTATGTCTCGCAGTAGGCAGCGCGTTGGTGATACCAGTATTGCCAATGTCTATGGGCATCGGTAACCATCTTTCATCAGGTGGGCCGACTGCTCGTCTGCCTGCGTTTGCAATAAAAAAAACAAAGGTGAGTATCTTTAACGAATTAGTGATAAAACTTTATGATGATCATGCTCCCTTGAAGAAAATTACTGAGGAAATAAGGTCGATAATGAAACGAAGGGACCGTGCTTTTCAAAAATACAAAAGACAACGTACTGAAGCTAACTGGTCTGTATACAAACGTGCAAGAAATCGGTGTAATCAGGTGATACGTAACGCTAAACTTAAGCTGATTATATTAAGAAACGAAAACGGTTTCGTTTTTAAATGGTTTGAAGGTACTCAAATAAACACTATTTGTTTTCTCCAGTTGCCCGGACGAATTAATAAAGCAAACCTCGCTATTAAGTCCAATGCTGTTGGTGTTGATGAAATCAGCTGAAGCATGATAGTTCTATTCTTATCTACGTCCTTCCTGGATAAGCCATATTATAAACATTTCCTTGAAAACGGTAAGTTCCTATTTTATGGCCCAAAGATTTGGTTCGTCCTATTCCTAAATGTTCTAATCCTCTCTTCCTGTTCACTTTCGACCTATCTCAATCCTGCCTTTCTTGTTATATAAGGTTATAAGTCCTGTGTCCTTAAACAATTTTCTCATTTTGTTCACAGTAACAATTTGATAAATCTGTTACAATCTGGATTTCGACCTGGTCACAGTACCACTTCAGCCCTTCTTAAAGTGACTGCGCTGTTAGGCAGGCATTGAGAATAATATGGTACCAGTAATGGTTCTAATTGATTTCTCTAATGCCTTTAATGCCGTCAGTCACCATATCCTCTTAGCTATCCTTTCACATTTGATGGTTTTAGCAAGGGCGCTGGATTGGTTCTCATCCTATCTTAGCGGCGCATGCAGGCAGTTTTATCTGATGAATTAAAGTCAGATTGGCTTAATATTACTGCTGGCGTCCCGCAAGGCGGTATTATTTTTCCCTTGTTATTTTCTGTTTTATGAACCTAATCACTCAAGACCTTCAGTGTGCTTATCACCTGTATGCCGACGATCTTCAGTTATACGAACAATCGCCTGTTGAAAAGCTCCCAGTAGCAATTAGTCATATTAACCAGGATCTTAAAACAATAAAAAAGTGGTTTGTTTGTCTGTTAACCCATCAATTCAATTATTTAATAATTAAAAAAATTATTAAATATCAAAAATAATTAAAATTTCAATCTAAGTAAGTATGACCACGTTTCGTCTTATCGTTCAAAACTTTTATAGTTACCTATACGCCAAAGGTGGACATTGAGAGCGCTGACCACATTATATGCTTTCCTTAATTCTATTTCTAATACTTCCTACTAAACTTCTCATTTTGTGTTTCTCTGTTCACTTAACGATATGAATCTGCGGACAAATAATAACCGTTTACTTTCCTGTCTTTCACATCGTTCTGATGTTATGCATTCCTCTTTCTCTGTCCAGTCAATTTTTCTGTGGAATGCGTTACCTCTTGAGATTAGGACGGCAGAGAGTCGCTTTACCTTTAAAAGAAAAGCTTGGGAACACATATGTAATAAACTGTTAGAAGAGTAACGATTCAGTCGCTGTGAGAAAGACTTAGTTCATATTAGTAGTATATTTTATATGTATATGCATTTATATAAAATAATTTATATATAGTAAATGTAATATGTAAATTCTATTTTTCTAATAAGTAATAATGTATGTAGTTATATCTATTTTTACAGTTCACATTCCCTAAACTTATAAAAAACCGTATCCTCGTTTTATTTCACTCACGCAACTACCTAATTTTCTCTGTACCACCCAAAGGTTGACTGGTAGATAATGCCTTTAGGCTTTAAGTCCCCATTGTATTTACTTATGTTACAGTTACCTATGTTAAAGTTTCACTCGTTGTTGTGTCAATTTAAGTACGGTTAATTAACTTTGCGGTATAGGAACTAATGAGCTTCATATCTAGAGAAATCATGTTGATTGGCCAAAATAATTAATAGTTTCGTAAGGATTAACGTCAAGTGAATCTTTCATAAAAGCCCTTATGGGTATTTCGTCTTCAATTTTCTCAATTCTCATGGCTTAAATGGATGGAACTTTTGATCTTTCCCCAAACTTAGAAATTCAAATCGGTTTATCTCGTTAATTAACCTCGTATGAATATGTTATTAAATATTCTCTTATGATTAAAGCTGCTAATTTAATGTTAATCATGATATGCTTTTACTATAAAACAAAATTGGCAGTTTCGTTTTTTTTTTTCCAAAAGTTACCAAGGTAGTATGTAAATTAAATTACTTACTGTTACATTTTTGGAAAATGTAAAACTGTCGATTTTCTAAAGGCGATTTTCTCAAAATAAAAATATGGTTTCAAAACCTAATCATCATCATCATCATCATCATCAGCCTGTGTCAATCCACTGCTGAACATAGGCCTCCCAATGCACGCCACCGCTTCCAATCTTCGGCTTTTCTCATCCAGCCCACAACGGCAGCTTTACGAATGTCCTCACTCCTTCTTGCCGCTGGGCGTCCCACGCTACCTTTGCCGAGCCTTGGTCTCCACCTAGAACTTTCCGACTCCAGTGGTCGTCAGTTCTGCGGCTTATATGACCGGCCCTCTGCCAAAACCAAAACCTAATACTTCGTGCCTAGTGTCTGAAACTTTTGTTACAAAAAAACTAAAAATCGATAAAATACTATTCGTAATTGTTTATTACTATCATTTAGTTGTCTGTTAATTATAACTTAGCAGTCACAATGAATGTTTTAAGGAAAACTTCACAAAAAAATACTTATACTTACTTGTACTTAGAAGTATCTACTTTTGGGGTAAAATAAATATATATATATATATATATATATATATATATATATATATAAATTTTAATTTAATACACAAAATTAGCACGTATTAATAAAAGCAAAGACGGGTATTAATTATACACGTTCGGTTCTGATGTTTCGATAAAACTTGTTTTAACAATAATTACGTATAAGTAATGGACATTATTTTAATTACAGAAGTAACGTACGTCCAAAATAAAATCTTAAGAGACCGTAACGTTCCATGACTGATTTGTAGAATCACTTACTTCCTACCTGAATTTCCGTGTTTTAAATTAACGTTTTCTCAAATATCAGGAATAAAGTACCGTACTTAACGAAAACGAAATAAGATTATTGCATTTACATTTTTAATATTCTGATTTTTATCAGCTGTCTACACAAACTCGTCGCTAAGAGATATGCGTTAGATGGGCTCCTAAAGTTTGATCTTGGTTGTGAAGAAAATCAGTATGCTCGTATACGTTAACAGTCATTATAAGGCATCACTTTCTTCGCACCAATCGTTATATTTGTAAATGCAGTTGATATTATACAATCGATCAGTATGCAACCCGTAATGATTTGGAAAAGTGGCAGAAAGACTCGACACTTATGTTCCTATTATTATTGATATTTCTGTCTTTCATCTTAAGCTTCTTTGTTACAGATGTTAATTAGTTTGTGTCTTAGTTACGTTCCTGCTTTAATATTTCTAATCCTTAAAGCATAAAACTAAGCCCTAAGCTTTCTATTGTTGGTTCAAACGTTGTTCAAAATGAACTAGGATGTTGAAAATGTGATAACGATTTGATTGACGACGACATCACGAAGGAAGGGAGGAAAAATAAATGTCGAACAATGGTTACATTGTTTACTGAAGGTTGTTAAAAAAAAAAATCCTTTGTAATAATTGATTTTACCTTGCATTTTTTGCGCTTCTTTCATACAATTAATTGATTTATTACGTGAAATTATGATGAGTACAATTTGTAGTTAGGTAAAATAAAATAAAATATATATATATATATATATATAAATAAATATATAAATATATATATATATATTTATTTTACCTAACTACAAATTAGGCTGCCTCCGTAGCCTAGTGGCATAAGCGTTTGCTTTAGAAACCGGAGGTCGGGTCTGAATTCTGCGGGACTCAACAAATTTTCATTGTGGTTTCTGTTGGTTAGGACAATTTGGGCCGATCACCCAATTGTCTGAAATGTAAGATGATCCATGCCTCGGATGGGCATGTAAAAGGCGGTCCACCCACCAACCCGCATTGGACCAGCGTGGTGGGATGCGGTCCAAAAACCCCTAATGGATAGGGTGTATTAGGGAGGCCTATGTCCAACAGTGGACTATCAAAGGCTGATGATGAATGATGAATGAATGAATGATACCGCACTGAAAGAAGAGACCCACGAGGGTCACATCACGCCGGGGTCACCGAAGACAATCATCAGCGCCCGCAGCCCCGGCTACAGCGACATGACAAAGGAGCAACCGTTGGTTTTTAAGTAAGTATACCGGTCACTCGATCCTGGTTCGGGGAGCCCAACATATCCCCACTGCCCCCTCCCTTTGGTGGCGGGGAATCCGTAAGCTTTATTTTTCCAACAAACAAAAAAAGGGTCTTTGTCGATATGGGCTTTTTCTATTACCTAGGGGGAGCAAGAGATTTTATATGACAAATGTAAGGGTCGTAACTTATACTCTTTCTTACAAGAGACTGTCTGGAATAGTACCACCACGTTGCCTATATATACCTCAATCAGTATTGTTAAGTTACTACTGTCTTCCGGTTTGAATTGTATGGTACCTGGCGTAAACGAGATACAACATCTCATGACTCAGGCGGTGAGCGGATTTGTGGTATATGCGATATCTGCCTTCCTAATAGGCAGGGTATATCACTCATCATCAGGTAAATGAATGTCTTTCTCGTCTCATCAAACCAACCAATAACAAAAAAATATCTAACAAAATAAAATCCTTTTTAAAAATACTTTTCATTAAAATTTACATTGCCTCAACTTTTTTTTAAGCGTTATATTTTTGTTCGTTGAATATGAAATATATTATTATTACGTAAACGTAAAGTTTTCGAGTAAAAGGCGAAAAGTTTCACCTCGTAAGTTTTTTTTGACGAAGCACGTTGTCTAGACGCCTTGGTTGCATTTATAAGGTAAAGGTTGAGCTGATATAAAAATAGATGAATTATTTCAGCTTTATGACCACGTGTTTATTGAAATGCTGTCGTTCATTTAATTCATTTTAGTTGGACATAGTACGTTGTTATATATTTTATTTTGTTTATAGAAAAAAATCTTTGACTCTTACAAATAGTGAAAAGTAGTCTATAAAATTTTATGCTAAATTTAGGTAAACTTAATTCGATAATGTTAGTAATTGTGTTGAAATTGTGCATAAACGTATTAACTGGTAATTATTCTAAGTGCATAGCGGTGGCAATTCAATCAAAACATTTGAAGAGTCTGCATTCAATCGTTTTTTGCCTAAACTCGGTGTTTTTTAATTTCTGTTGTTACATTTTGTAAATAGACGAAATTTTATATATAATATTAATAATCTTGACATTAATAATGCACCACCTAAACACTTTTCATCTTTCATAGAGGGTTTAAAGTTGTGGTTGAGTTTCACACAGTCTTGGTGAAATAATAATAGAGTGATTTGCATTTCTCCAAACTTATCCCCGAATATAATACCGCCTTATGAGTCAAATATGCTTTGCTCATCAGCGAATTTGCAGCAAAGATTAACATAATTAAAGTCGCATCATAACCGAAGTTATGTGCCTTCAAACTATTTACTTTTGGACGTAAAGGCGATGCGAAGAAAGAGGATACACGCGATTAAGTGCACTGAGATATTTTGGATTAATCCTTAAATCAGACACCGAAAGGAAGGCCAGGTTTTTATGCAGACTACAAATCTGTTTGAATATGTTACGTTATAGTAAGAAATCCCATGAATCTAAAAAAAAGTATATATATTTTAATATATATTTTTAGACTGCCTCCGTAGCGTAGTGGTATGGGCGTGTGCTTTAGAAACCAGAAGTCGTAGGTTCGAATCCTGCGGGGACTCAACAAATTTTCATTGTTCTTTCCTAGTTGGTTAGGGCAATTTGGGCTGATCACCCAATTGTCTGAATAGTAAGATGATCCATGCGTTGGATGGGCATGTGAAAAGTCGGTCAACCCACCAACCCGCATTGGACCAGCATGGTAGGATACGGTCCAAAACCCATCAGGGATAGGGGTGTATTGTGTATTTGTGTATTGCCTATGTCCAGCAGTGGACTATCACAGGCTGATCACGATATTTTAAGGCATCCATTGAAATGTGTTTTTGAGTCATTTCTACTCTCAATTATTTTCCCAAGTAATCTTGAGCAAGTGGCTTGTAAACCATACATTTTCTTGAATGACAACTAGCATTTGACCTCCACATCAGAAAGAGCCAACTACATTTGATTAATTAATCAGTTGTAATATACAAGAATAAATTTAAAGTATCCTGTGCCTTCAATTACTAAATTTAAAGGATATCACGGATAGGACAAACCTATCAATCCCAACGATTCGGTGAACGACCCATATTGACCAAACAAAAACGGGAACACACGGTTGATATTTCTTATAATTCCAATGCACTACTTCCGGTTTGTGAAATAAAGGCTAACATTACTAGGGAGTGGAAGCGGCTACAAGTAAATTAACAAATAAAGGCAATTAATACAGTGCCTAGAATAGATCTATTTGCATATATTGTATAGTGCATAGTTAAATATGAGTTTCTCTCTTTGTTTTGACGTACCTAATATAACATTCAATCAGCTTAATAAGAGTTTCCTACCCCCTTAAAAGTTAATTTGAGGATAAAACAACGACGAATGTGAGTCCATATCAGTTGGAGTTGAGAGAACAATAGACATAATATTGATTGCATACTCAAAAACTTTAATGTTAATTTTTGCCTATATTTAAATAGCTTCACAGGAGGTAGGTCCTCTATGCAAGAAATTGCCTGAGGTGGTGTCTCCGCGGTGTCTATTTCTGCCGCAAATCAGTACTGTATAAATACTACTGTCTTCCGGTTTGAAAAGCACAGTTGTCATCCTAAATACATGGTAAACGAGACATTCCATCTCATGTTTTAGGACAGTCGGCGGATTCGTAGTGTTTTATGCTTCTTTTCTTATAGGCATGGCGTGTCTTTTACTATCTGGAAAATATGCTTGTCTTATGACTACAAAAATAAATCATAATAATCGCACGCACAAAAAAAAAACAGATTTTCGTGCTAACTTTTAGTAATGTTTGAACGGCCACTTGGCTGGATTTTCGTGCAAACAGAATTAAGGACAATTTTAACAGTGGCATGGAGATGTGCTTGACAAATTTATCGAGATAAAAACACCCCGTAATGGTGTTAAGGTTGGGGGAGACACAATCGTAACGTTTCATTTTTACACGAAAGCATTCTTGGAGCTTTTGTTGCTTTTCAAAAAACAGTTTTGAATTAAAAATTATTAATATTTTGCCAACATATATTTGAATATTAAATTTTGTAAACATAAAATATATCATATTACGCATAGGATCAAAACAGGCATTCTGTTAAACTTAGTATAAGTTATATCATTATAACCTATCCATAGAAAATACAACGTGAATGCAGAAATACACATATATTGGATGCAGAATATTTCGGCTTTAAGTCTACAGAACTATGATATTTACTACGTTATATTATTTGTCATAGGTTATTGACATGAGAACGATCCCTTAAACCAGAACGAAGCGGCAATACTGCCTACTAACACTGAGCCATCTACGCACCATTTTTCTTAATTTTGCCGTTAGAAAAATATAGTTTAGGGATCCAGTGCCTTTAAAATAAAAAAAGGGCTACAGTGTATTGCACTTCACGACCAAAATATTGTTTCTTTCTCGCATTGCTATCGTTGGGATTATTAGTTCATAATTCAACGGTGTTCAGTAAACTCAACACAACCTAGCTTTTGGTCACCTACTAACTGATGTGTTGCGCTACCAAAATCGGTATTTTAGGCACCAGTCTGGAGGAATTGGCTCTGTGCTCTTTTCTGATTCTGGGAAGGCCTTATGATAACCACAAAAGTCTCATTGCAAGATGGAATGATAGCACAAGTAGTTGTTTTGGTGTCAATCTCACGCGTTTTATCCATTTTTCTCTGCGGCGCTGATACCTGAAGATCCCTAGACCACAAATGATAGACGCGTTAAGACGTAATGCTGGAGTCCCCATCTTGCGCAATATAAGCGGGTGACAACGTGAGCTCTGTAAGAAACTGTCCTGCGATTTCTACCGTTGTATTTTAAATCTCTTATATCTATATTTCAAGTAATAATTTAATGAAACAGTCATGTATGACACATTTAATTCACATAGAGTGAAGAATTTTTTAATGCATTTACTTTTATATAAACTTAAAACATATCACCTTAAATGAGTATTAAATACGCCTTATTACAATTTTTAACAATGTTTTACATCAAAATGGTTATTGTGGTTTACTCCTTAAATATAGATATATGCGCTTACTAACTTTATTATAAACCAATCATATAAATTAGAACATAGTTTAAGTCAATCTTGAACATTTTTTGCAGTGTTTGCAATTTAATTGCACCAGGTTATGATTTTTGTCAATGTAGTTTTCTTAATTTCTTAAATATCTATTTAATGAAACTAAACAACGGCTAATACCGCTGCGACCCTGACTATTGCGCCAACGTGTGTGGGTTCGATTCCCACCACGGCATAAGAAATTGAGTTGATGAACATAGTGTTTTTCTCTTGTCTAGATATTCGTATTTTTATAATATAGACTTACCTTGGATTTATCAATTATCTAATTTCTATCTACAATACAAGCTTTGCTTTGCTTTGCTTTTTTTTAGTTTGGGACTAGACGATGTGTTATTCGTCCAGAAATATTGGCGGAGCAGCTTCCATTAGTATTCATTGTTCGAAGAACTCATACAAACGTTTAATTAATAACATGATCGCTCATTAACTATAGACATTACTATATTGTGCTATATTTTTAAAATCAATTAGATTTCCAATTGGATTAAAACGGATACATTTTTGTTCACAATGCAATAAAAATAAATTTAACAAAACAAGAGTTTGTTGTTGTCACAACGTTATATTGCAAACGTATGCAAATTAAGTGGAAATGAATACAGCAACGAGAGGATGCAAATAAAATTGCACGCTCCATAGTGTCAAGTAGCTTGGTTTTATTCGTTTTGTTATCAGGCTATAGGCAAATAGCCTAGATATGGTACTGTTGAAATTAAAGTTCAGGTTATTTCTTACACGAGACCGCCAGAGGTAGTACCAGCGCATATTGTCCAACCACAAAAACAGAAAAACAAAGTTGATATTTAGTAAGATTCCAATCGACTTCTTCCGATTTGTGAAAGAAGGGCTAATATTAGTGGGCCGTGAGGGCGGATACTATTTAATTAACAAATAAAGGAAGTAATTAAATACAACCCCTAGGATAAATCGTTATACATATTTTATATTGTGATATCTATGAGTTAAAAATTATTTGAAAGCTCTCAGCTATCCCCTTTCCAATATAACATTCAATTAGAATGATTGGGGGTTCCACCCTTACAAGTTGATTTGAGGATAAAAACAACAACGAATATAAATACATATCAATTGTAGTTACGAGAACAATAGAATTCAAATTGATTTCGTATTCGAATTTTAAACAGGTACGTGACAAGATGTCTGGCAAAAAGAATTAATGACAATTTCAAGAGTGGCATGGGGATGTGCTTAACAAATTTATCGAGATAAAAACGCCTCTCGCAGTCGTGTTGATTAGGGGAGACAAAATTGTAACGTTTCATTTTAAAACGAAAGCATTCTGTAAAAAATGCCTTGGCTCTATGTCAACGTACTTTTTAGATAAATAATTTAAAATTTTAAGGTTAAAAAAAAATTAATACTTTGCTAACATTTCTTTGAATGTTACATTTCATAGACAAGGATCAAGACACGCCATCCGATTAACTTAGTGTAAGCATTATAATCTATCCATAAGAAACACCATGTAAATACACAAATATAGTTTGAATGTAGAATAACTCGGCTTTAAATGTAGCTAAATACGATATTTCTTATCAAATATAAGTAGTTATAAGAAGTTACTGTAATGGAAACGATCCCTTAAACCGGAACTTACCAGTTCATATTTCAACAGTGTTCTACGAACTCAGCACAACCTGGCTTTTGCACACCTACTCACTGGTGTGTTGGGCTACCAAGACCGGTATTATAGGCTGGATCTGGGAAGCCCCTTTGATAACCGCGAAAAGTCTCTGTGTAAAGTGAAACGGTGGCGCGAGTGAGGGTTTTTTGCACTCTGGTGTCACTCTCGCACGGTTATTTTCCCCATTTTTCTCTACTGATACCTGGAGATCACCGCCAAAGGATGGATGCATTTGAGATGAGGCGCTGCAGAAAAATGCTACGAAACCCTTAGACAGCATTCCAGGCCAACGCTGGTTGCGTTGGCCGTTATGAACAAATCTTAATATGAAAACAAGGCTCTCTCCAATCAGCTTTAAGAGCATCCAAGAGTTCTTTGGACACGTTGTCAGGAAAGACGAACATTGGATTTAAATATGCTAATACGATGTTTTAAGCCTACAAATGCGTTACATTTAAAACAAATTAAGTCTAACAAGCATATTGTACGCGTATTAAATGTCAATAGACATAAAAATTCTCAATCTTCTATTAAAAAGGTCAAATGTCTTGTTTTGTTTTAAAAGGCCGTAAAAAACTTTTAAAAAGAATACGTTTAAATCTTTTTATGCGAGTAAAACACTAAATTTGCAGGCGGTTGGATTTGATGAAATTATCAAGCCGAGCTTCGTGCGTTTGTTACGTTCTCTTCAGTAACCAAAATTTTCGTAAACTTCAATATTTATTTTAACGAAATATTTACATGGAGTTTCTAGAAAAGAGCCTTTGTTGACCAAATATACAAATAGAGGTAAGGAGTTATATTGAAGTACGACGTAGATTAGATAAACCGACAATTGAACTTGTTTACGCTGCCTTTAACAAGGACCAAATAGAGAAGAGCCACCGTGGTGCCTATTCCTGCACACACATGGGTACTGTCCTCTGGTTGGAAGGGTATTAATGGAAAACGAGACTTAACATACAATGTCTCACGGTAGGCAGCGCGTTGGTGATATCAGTATTGCCAATGTTTATGGGCGTCGGTTACCACATTCCATCAGGTGGCCCCGACGCTCGTCTGCCTGCGTATACAATAAAAAAATATATATATATTAGTCCGTCGCGTGACCATGTGAGAAGTATGAACCGACTGGTATAATTTTAAGCTATGTAAAGTAATGAAACGCGATTAAATCCGTAAAACTGTATAATTTATCATGTATGGCATTTTCGAGGGCAACAGAAAGTATGTTTGCCTTTAATTTTTGAGAAGCTTTATTTACGTAACATTTGATAAAAGTGATTTATTTCGTTGCTTTTAAAGAAATGTAAAATGAGAAAATTTTATTTTGGCAGAGATTCAAACAAGTTTCTTATTCACAAAGATTAAATTATATATTTACAGACTTATAGAATAAACAGTTATCAAAACTTTTAAAAAATATTGTTTTATATAATATTGTACTAGACACATATTTAAAAATGTAGATTTAAATTTTAATAGGAAACAATTATTTGAAGTAGATTTCTATATTTTAGTAAATTTAGATCCGGAAGAGATTTAAGCAAAGTGACAAATAGTTGTGAAGCGGTGTCGTGTGTATACGAGGGTGGTCTGAAAAGTTTCCGACCTCAACTCAAAGATGGCGGCACTCGTTAATAAAAGCTAGTGAATGTAGTTGTGCATATTTTAACAGTTACCCACCAAAGTTTCGGCCATTTTGGACGCGCAGTTTTTAGTTGACAGTCGTTTGAGTGAGTAGAAGTGAGTGTTTTGTAAAAATTTAAAAATTAGTATCGAGCGGTTATTAAATTTTTGTTTTGAAAGGCAATACGCCTACACAAATCAAAGATGAGATAGACTCTATGATGGGGACTCTGACCGCCATTTACCACAGTAAAATTTTGGGCAGCGGAATTTAAACGTGGCTGTAAGAGCTTGGGAGACGATGAACGTTCGGGATGTCCAAAACTTCAACTACTGACGATAACTTTGCTAAAGTTCACAAAATAGTGTTAAACGACTGCCAAATTAAAGTGAGAGATAGCAGAGGTTATTTAAATGTCCAAAGAACGTGTTTGTCACATATGAAATCAAGATTTAGACATGAGAAAGCGTCCCTGGTTGGGTGCCGCGTTTGCTCACATTAGACCAAAAACAAACCAAACGCCCGAAATAAAACTAAAAGACCAAAAACATGTTCGGATGAACATTTCCAAAGCTCTGTTGGCGCAGTTTAGGCGCAATAATCCGAGTTTTGCCGCCGATTAATTACTGTAAATAAAACTTGGATACACCATTATACGCCCGAAACAAAACTACAGTCAAAACAGTGAACTGCAAAGGGGGAACCAGCTCCAAAAAAAGCAAAAACTGTTCTTTCGGCTGGGAAAGTGATGGCGACTGTTTTTTGGGGTAGTCATGGATTTATATTTATCGAGCATACTACGCATCATTACTTGACGAGCTGAAGCCACAAATTGCGGAAATCGGCCACATTAACAGAAAAAGAAAACCTTGTTTCACCGAGACAACGCGCCGTCTCACAACTCAGCCATGGCAAAATCCACGAGTTACGGTTTCAACTGCTTGACCATCCGCCTTACTCATCAGATCTGGCCCCAAGCGACTTCTTTTGTTCCTCATCTAAAAACTGCGCTCGGAGGACAAAGATCTTCGTCAAATGAGGATGCAATCACCTTTGTGAACGCCAAGTACTATTTGGACGGGTTACAGAGATGGGAGCATCGCTGGGAGAAGTGTGTTACAAGGAAAAATCTTTTATCATTCGGTCGGACACTTTTCAAACCTCCCTCGTAGTGTTGATATTAGCCGACTATCCACTGTAATTGACATCTCGGTGACAGAAGACAGAAGTACTATGACTGTTTATTGATTATCAAAAACGCTACTCTCTACATCACTACAGACTATAAAACCAAGTCGTTTTATCGGTCCCTATATCCCTATGCATGCTTAAATTTTCAAACTATGCAAAGGATTTTGATGCGGTTTTTTTAATAGATAGAATGATTGAAGAGGAAGGTTTATATGTATAACGCGTGTTTAATAATGTGAGTATATTTTCTATCAGCATAGCTCTGAGAGCAGGTCGCTAGTAAGGAATTAAAATTTTAAAAATATTTAGCCAGAGCTTCCTGTACCCATGTCAAGACTGTGATCTTGTTGCAATATAAAAAGGGACAGTAAGTTATGCTTCATTATTTGACCCAGTGCGTATATTTCAATATTTCTTAGAAACTGAAATGCGGTGATGCTTAGTACGCAATAAAATATGTGCAATGTTGCACTGGAGCACGGAGACTTTTACCTGCATTTCCCAAGGGAACTGATGTATCCATGAGTAAAAACGGACATGGCTGCAAATTGAACATATTTCAATATTGCTTTAGACTGTTTCCTAGGATGAAAAGACAAATGTATAGACTAAAGTGGCTTCCAGGCATGTACCAACATTTTATTTGATTAGTTTTATAAGTAACTATCCATGTTCCAAGTTTCTTTTAATGTTAAAAATCAATAACGTAATATATTTTTTATGCATTTTAATAATCGCATATTTACGGTATGAGCAACTATCTTTCTCTTATTTTTCCTAGTAAATTATTCTTTTAAAAATTTGCGCTCAACTCCGTTATTTTACGCAACGATAGGTTTCGCTTTTCCATTTTGTTGTTTTCTTTTGCGGAGGGCCCTTTCATAATTGACTTAATATCTTGTGAAATTAAAATGAAAATTGTAGATAATTTTGGTTATCAATGCTTTTATTATGGAAGATCAAATTTATATAAAAGGTCGAGTCGAGCATATGCAAAAAAATATTATGCTACGTTTTGTATTGTGATTCTTTTTTATAATTTCATATTCAATAGAATGCACAAAAAACACGCAAAAGTGTTTATTTTGCACTTTCGTTTATTTTATTAAAATTTACTGAGTAATTTTTTTAAATTTTTATTGGCGACAAAACAAATAAAGCATTAACAACAGCTTATTTGGCTGTTTGTGTGATATTTTTTTTGGTAGTCATTTAATGATAGTATTTTTATTGTTTGTACGAGTTTTTGAGCGAGTTGCCTATTCTATTAATTTATTTACAGAAAAGCTAAGAAAAATGTAAAAGAAGCAACTCATCTCGAGTTTATAGTAAACAGTTCGAGTAGAGTAGAGTAGAGCTTATAATAATAAGTTCAACAATTGTTGATTTCTATTATTATTAAAAGCTAGTTTTTTAAGCTCGTAATAATAATAATAATAATAATATTGTATAATCAGCCTAGGAACAACGCATTTTATAATTGTCAAATGTAGCAAAAAGAAAAAGGTGAATAAATTATTTAAAAAACCTTGTTAAAAAACTTGTTATTTTTTATTTTGATGATTGGAAATTACTCCATAACACAAGTAGCGAGAATGAGCTATTCATAAATAAGAAGTGAAACGAATTAAACATATGGAATCCTGCTCAGGAATTTAATTGATTATAAATCTAAGGATAATGGAGCGAGTGAAACAGGTTATTGTCAGGCAACGGAATACTTCCATTCCTACCGTCTAAAATTGCACATTGATTTTAACGAACTATAGTTGGGGTTCAGACTAAAACAGTAATAGCATTATGAATAAAATCTCGGAACCCATGATTAAATACTTAATTTTACTTTACACTTACTCTAGTATAAAGGTTGGATTTTAATTTTATTAACTTACACTTCACATTTATTAACCTAGTTATCAATTGGCAAGATGTTCAAAGTAAAAAGGCTAACTCATTTTTTTTACAGTAAGTTCTCAAGGATTTTATGTTTTTGTTACAATAAGTTGTTAAGTCCTTAAAGTAAAAAAATATATAAAAATATATATAACTTCGACAGGTTTTACGGTAACTGGGAGTTTTAGGTATGTTATCGTGACTCGTCTCCTTAGTTAAAAATTAAACGAATTTAACTTTTATGTTCCTTGACTAAACCTTATAAAACTGATATAATAAAATCTATATAACAACTCCATAAAATAGCTATCAAATTATTCAAAATGTCGGTTCATTGTAGAAAATAGCTAAAGATTATCATAAAATGTAAACTGCATATATTTGTTTTTAAAACAAAGCACAACGAATGTATAAGCATGTCTATGTTTTTATTTTTCCATACCCGTGTATGCATAAATGATTCATGACTAAGGTCATAAAACGAGCTTATATGGCGGCGTTACAAAAATCTCGTAAATACGGTTTCATACAGAACTGTGAGTACCTAATCCTATATGATCGCGTTTTACGGAGCTTGCGTAAATTATTACTGAACCGCTAATCATAGCAGTGTATACCTAGATGTAAATAAAAATAAGGTATATTCTCTAAAGTAAAGCTGCACAAATTTAGATAAGTTCATAAAAAAATTTAATGTTTTTATTTCGTTTGCATTGTCCAGTTATTTGGAGATCGCGAAGCACGGGAACGATTCAATTGAGCGTCTTATTGTTGTTCCTTAATAACAGAATAGAGGGTACCAGACGTTGTAAAGAGTGCTCAAGCTATTTAGAGGTCGTAATAAGACAACTTTGGGCGAATCATTGCAAGAAAATCAAAATCACAACTACTTGGGAAAAATGGCAAGAAACAGTGCGGACGCCGTACAAAACAAACTTGATGATGAGTACCTACTCACAATATTATTGAAGACGTAACGTATAAAGTCAGTAAATTAAAAAACCCACTATGTGAATAGTTTGTAACTATAATTTATGGATCGGGGCAATTATTGAATTTTGTCAGGACACAAGTATCTGGTAAAACTTCTTAAATACATTATGCAATTAAAAAAAATACTGGTCATAAGTAGAGTTTTTAAAGGTTTAATCACAAATGTTAACATAAATTAAAGATTACTTAAGACATGCTTTCGAGTTGCAACAAGTTTCAATATTATTAATACAAAAAAGATAGAAGGCTATAATAGAACGCCGAGGCAATTGCTCACAAAATAGTTCCGTCCAAAAATGAAACGTTGCATTAGCTCATCTCCACACACAATTATGGATGGCGTTTTTATGTTGATACATTTTTAAGCGTAGCCCCATGCGTCTGTGACATTGAACCCCAATTTTTTAGATCCTTAATATAAATTTACAAATTTTATAGATACAGATACAATAATAATTTTTAGGCCTTCGATATAAATCGCTTTTTATTGATAAGTTTTCAATTTACCCTATTAAACAACCTTACGGGTCTAGACAACCTATCAGGAGCGACAACGTGATAAAATGTGTTGTCCAGTGTTGTAACTTATATTACATTAAAAATGGTGGTGTACTTATGTACGCGCGTGAGAAGTTATACTTTTGGCATCATTAAAAATAGTTTTAATTGCATGCAAATAATTAATTACTATACAATAAATAATACATACGGATAGTTAACCTCAATTATATTGGAGCACTTGAAAAGTATATAAGCACAATTTTTTTCACTAATATTCACAAATAGTAAGTAATATCAATTAAAATAATTAAGATAATTAAAGATGATAGATTTACAAGAACTAATCATAAATAATTCGCTTAAGAATTTATGGATTCACAAGACGTACTTTGATATATCATATAACTGGTAGTTCAGCGCCATCTGTTGCTTCAAATGTAGAATTCCTAAGAGATGTTGGCTACTTGTACAAGCGGTACTATAAATCAGAAGCTTTGATAGATATAGAAATAAAACGACAACTCCATTATCACTACACAAAAATCAACCTTATCACTATGTAATATGGACCTTATTACATTTTCACCGTTTTCATTATAAACTGTTAATTTTGTGTGACGCATCGTAAAATTTCACTCTCATAATTTTTTCATAACGCGCCTAAAGAAGTATAACTTCAAAATTGTTTAACAATATATATATTCGTTTATACATTGTCTATTTCTGCCGCGAAGCAGTAGTGTGAAAACACTACTGTGTTCCGGTTTGAAGGGTACCGTAGCCAGCGTATTTACTGGGTAAACGAGACTTAACACCGTATGTCTCACGGTAGGCAGCGCGTTGGCGATACCACTGGTATTGCTAATGTCTATGGGCGTCGTTGATCACGTCCCATCAGGTGGCCCGACTGCTCGTCTGCCTGCGTATGCCATAAAAAAATACATTAAAAGAAAAAAGTAATAAAAATAAAAAGGTTATACACATCCCATTAAGTGTTTAGAGATTATCAGATCTAAATATGTCAATTAAACAAAACTTACCACGGTTAAAGATCGATTATTACGTTTTCGTAACATTTAATCAGTTGTACAGTGCTTGATTCTGTCATATATGTAGATACGTTAATGTAAAGCACACGGAAATTCAGGTAGGGGAAGTAATTTATTCATAAATTAGACGCAGAATGTTACAAACGCGTGGGGCTCTTCGTGTGAATTTAATCAAATTGTCAACGCTTTAATCGTATTAAGGTTGAGTATGACACGATTGGAACATACGAATATTTTAAGATGGGACGGTTTCGTTCCTCTGTAATGAGACTGTCTTTTGAATTTTATTAGACATTCGTTACTTCTGTAACGTTGCTCATACAAAATGGAGAAGACTATAAATAAAACGTTCTAATCGGTATTTGAGATTTATAATATTTTATATGTCTTTGGAAAGGTTTCCATTTTTTACTTATTGACCTAATTAAATTAAAATTTAAAATAATATATTATCCTTAAATTATGTTTTCAAAAAATAGGCACAATTATATGTTGTCGTTATAACCCAGTTGCTTACGTGGGGTGATTACTACAGGATTATAAGTTCTCAAGAAAGGATTACGAGGGCTGCACTAAAAGTAATGGAAATAAAAATAATAAGAAGAAATAAAATAATCGGAATGGAATATTTCCACTATTCCTGTCGCATTAAAATCTTTTTAATTGCAAACACCTTGGTTTTGAAAATCGAATACCATTTATTTATTTAAAAATGATTCTCGGTGTTGTCACAAGGTCTTGTCAAACTTTTTAATAGCTAAGAAAATGTAGTTGACTCGAGAAAATTCAATTGATTTCGACTTTCGTAGTAGTTTAACACAAAACAGCGTGTTGACTGGATAATTTCTGCATTTGGTGAAGACAATTTATCGCTGTTTTGCAGAATTTTAATGTGAACTTGACAAGCTCAGTGATGATCCCCGTTAAGGTCGTCCAAAAACTGCAGTCACACAAGAAAACGTTGGTGCTGTGCGTAAGCTACCGGTGGTAGATCCCATTTTTACAAAGGATCGTCCACCACGGTGCCTATTTCTACCGTAAAGCAGTAGTGTGAAAACACAACTGTGTTCCGGTTTGAAGGACACCGTAGGCAGCGTAGATACTGGGTAAACGAGACTTGGCATCCTATGTCTCACGGTAGGTAGCGCGTTGGTGATTCCAGTATTGACAAAGTCTATGGGCGCCGGTGACCACTTTCCATCAAGTGGCCCCGACTGATCGTCTGCCTGCGTTTGCAATAAAAAAAAAACGTTGAAAAAAGTAAATTCAAAGTTTACATTTAATGTACTGACTTAAATAAAATGTCAGTGAAAATTAATTTTGAATACTGAATTACGTGTTCATCCGAAGTTAATTGACGATAGCCCGATTTTAATTCGTAATTTAGGGGAAAATGTAGCAAAAGTACCATCCATTTTCGGATAAGCCTACGAAAGTTTGGAATTTCAACTTGAAATCCCCAGAAGGGTCTTTATAAAAGATTTGCAGGACGTCGCTCTTACAAAGCTTTTACTGATTTTTTGCAATCGACAGGATTTCTCCAGAGTTATAGTTTATTAATTGATTTCTTTCTTATTTAATTTCATTCGTTTTTAAAATCGAGACGAAACAAAATGCATCCCTAATTTTTTTAAACAAATTCAAAATACGATATTATTTGAATCGCTTAAGAAATTCCATTTTAGCATAGATATGTAGTAAAATTATTGGATTAATTAGGATGTATTGAAAGATTGTATTCAAGATAAATACCTCCGTAACCATTAACTTTCTCCGTAAAGTAGTGGTAAGGGTGTGTGCTTTAGAAACCGGAGGTCGTGGGTTAGAACCTGGTGGTACTCAGATTTTCGTTTTCAAACAAAGATGACGCTTGAGTCATCTTACTTTTTAGACAATTGGTTTGGCCTAAATTGCCCAGACCAACTAGGAAACAACAAAGTAAAAAGTCAGTCCTCCCACCAACCTGCATTGGACCAGCGTGGGATACGGTCCAAAATTTCCCTTAAGGAAGAATGCACGCCGCATTAGGGGAGACCTATGTCAAGCAGTGGACTGACACAGGTAAAGATAGATGTGGAATGGATGAATAATTCGAATAGGTTTTATAACCTATTATTTCACTGCCTCCGTAGCCTAGTGGTATAGGCGTGTGCTTTAGAATCCGGAGGGCGTGGGTTTGAATCCTGCGGGGGACTCAACAAATTTTCATTGTTGTATCCTCGTTGGTTAGGGCAATTTGGGCCGATCACCCATTTGCCTGAAAAATGGACCAGCGTGGTGGGATACGGTCCAAAAACCCCCTAATGGATAGGGGTGTGTTAGGGGAGGCCTATGTCCAGCAGTGGACTATCAAAGGCTGATGATGATGATGATGATGATTATTTCATTTACTGAAAAAATTGCAATTTTTTTTATTTACTACGAACTTTAAAACTTAAGAGAAGTTTAAATAACTCTTTATTGAGCTATTAAAGTCGTTAATGATTTAATACTGCATACATATAATTCAATAAGGGTATCAATACATCCTTGTTAAGGTTGTGACGGGAACGTGCGTTCCGGATTTGAAGTTATAAACTACATTTTCACGTTCTCCATGTGAAATGTGGTAACTTTGTTCCTGCGAATGATATAATGTAATATAAATTAATCAAAAGAACAGAAATTGTAAGATAAAATGTAAAACTAAAAATAAAGTTGACTACTGGACTACTCGAAAGCATGTAAACAGATTTAACATTAAAGATATAAATAAAATTTAATGCGACCTTAAAACAACTGTAGCGGACAAAAAAAACTTATTTATTCAATTTATGGTAAAAACGGAAACAGTTTATACGCAACCTATGGAATTTCGAATTATAAGAATATTAAAAACCATTGCACAAAACGCAGTATTATTTTTTGTTGCGTGTACAACTTAAGAAAAAAATGTGATTTTCCATAAAATAGCAATGATAACCAAAATTGTCTCGAATTTATGTTTTAATTTCACAAAATATTAACTCAATTATAAAAAGGCCTTCCGCAAAAGAAAACAACAAAATGGAAAAGCGAAACTTATCGTTGCGTAAAATTAAACACGAGATGTTTTTATAACGGAGTTGAGCGAAAATGTTTCAATAGAATAATTTACCATAAAAACAGGGGAAACGGAAGTTGCTTATATCGCGGCCTGTCGTAAATATGCGGTTAAGAGAATACATAATTTTACAAAAAAAACGTTGATTGCTTGATAACAGTTATGTTATATAATACGTAATGACCTATAAATATTTAACCGCGGTTTTCTTTTCCGTAATAAATAATGTTCTAACTACCAGTCCCTTTAAGGCTACGGTGGCCGATCTATATTAGAGATCTGCCAACTAATAAAACAAAATATAAATGCATCGGGCAAATAAAAATCTCTTGGAAAATAATTAATGCAAGAAGATCTGCAAAAAAAAGTCTAGGAATACGCCTAAATGTTATTGGTAGAAAAGTACATCCTGAACAAGAAGTTGCATCTTATTTTGGTAAATTTTTTAGACATTCCTGTCTGTACCACCAAGTCACTTTTTCTTCTCCAACAGTTGCTTATTAAAACAAAATATCACAAATTGCAAAGATAATTCCTATTTTAGAACTTTGTCCACCTACTTTAATATTGTGTCCGCTTTAAAATCCTTGGACTTTAAAAAAAATGTAGAACTTTATCTATGTTAAGGTAAGGTAAATTATATTATTGATGTTATCTCACCTTGCCTAGCAGGCATTATTAATAGTTGTATTACTCGTGGTACATTTCCTGACGTAATGAAACACAGTAAAGTTACTATTTCTTCCTGTACTTCATTTTTTGAAAAAAGTAATTCTAAACCAATTACTTAAACATTTTAATTCCCATGGTAAATTTAAGAAAACTGCCTTCGTAGCTTAGTCGTATGGGCTTAAGGTCGTGGATTTGAATACTGCGGGGACTCAACTACTTTTCTAAGTTGTATCCTAGTTGGCTAGGACAATTTGGGGGTATCACCCAATTGTCTGTAAAGTAAGATGGGAGTCGGATTGGCTTGTAACGGATCAGTGTGGTGGGATACGGTCCAAAAACCCCCTAATGGGCCTTTTCTCTTTACGGTCTATATTAATGATCTACCGCACCAGGCTGAGAAAAATAGCAAGATTGCTGACAAGCTCAGCGGCGTACGCAGTGAAAAATAGGCAATTAACTGATGTCGAGACAGCCCGTTTGCTAAAATTTCGTTATTTTCACAGTATAATGTCTTATGGCATCCTACTGTGGGAAAACGCGGCTATTTTCGTAATTCAAAAGAGATTCGAACAGTCTATAACTTGGGCCCTTAAAGAATTGTTGAGAAAAATATTTACTGAAATTAATGTAATGACTGTCTTTTTCTCAATACATATTTGAAAATTTAATGTATGTTCATAAACATAAAACTGAATTATTATAATAAACAAAATATGGGTCATAGTTTAAGGTAAAATTGTTACCGAGGGTTTTGGAAATTACAATATAATAAGTACGCATAGACTATGTAATCGCGCTGTACCTACATATTTGTTTGTCTTAGAAATGTAGTCATAGTCGTAGCTATGGGTACATTTAGGTAGCTAATCAAGTGAGTGAAAAATAGGCCACAGCTAGCTTTACTGTCAAAGTAAAAAACTTCTTTAAATAGAAGAGACGAACAAGATCACCTATGACTTTTTGGACTACAGTTTCAGACTGAATATTTTTTAATAAATTATCTTTTACTTTGGTTACTTATAATATATACTATAACGACTGGATTATAATGTTAATTACGTATACTAAATGGACATGACTATAAATAAAACGTACTAATCAGTCTATAAAATTGTTGTAAATGCATCCATTTTCTTTAAATTTTTCAAAGAGAAAATCTAAGTATAAAATTAAATATTTTTCTTATATTAATTTATGTTTTCGAAATTATTATCGTGGCTGTTTAAAGCTATTTTACTGCAATGGCAAAAAAAAAAAATATCGCCCGTTTTATTTATAGAATCTGTGAAATTGTTTATAGAATAAGTTTCACAAACTGGACGGGTTGGGCTCGAATCCTGCTTGGGTTTATGCACATTTTTGTTGTCGTTATATTTCGGTTGGTGAGGGCTATTTGGCCCGATCACTCGGTTGCATTATAAGTTAGAAGAGACATGCGTCAGATCGGCCTCGGATTGCAAATGTAAAATAGCTAGAAAGGACATAAAAGAAGGCAGAAATGTTTATTGTCTTTTTTCTGCATTTTAACGTAATTGTTTAAAGTTTTTGTTACAAATTATTATCTCAGACACGTGTCTCATAGTACGAGGAACTACTTCTTATTTGCTTTTTCATACAGAACACATTATGTTTTTTAATGAAGGACAGAAATTTTCTACACAATTCATATGTCGCAGCAAAATAAATTCTATTTTTTTATTTTTATTCAATTTGAAAACAAAATCCACAGCCTTCGTTTAGTTACAAGTTTCACTTATGACCTAGTCTTAAAGCTAATAACAGATTTACATTTTATAACTTGAATGATATTGACTCGAGATATTAGAGTAAACAACTATTGAATCAACAATACAATTGCAACCAACACAAACAGTATAAAATAATAACAACATTAAGCATATTATAATTAAAATAGTAAGATGTAAACACAAACAAGGTACACTACAATAATAACAGTAAGTGTTAAGACTAAATTTAAAATAAAGGGATGAAAAAAAAATGTGTGTGTGCTAGTTGTGTATGTGTATGTGAGTGTGTGTGTGTGTGTGTGAGTGTAGTACGTGTGTGTGCTTGTATGTATATTTTAACTAACAATCTTAGCTAGCCATTTTATCGCTTTCCGTCAAAATATTTATTACATCCAATTTAAAAGCATTCTTTTTCTTCCAAAATATATCTAACGTTTGAAACGAATTATTGTAGGTTTTTTGTAAGCGGTTAACAATTGAATTTTGTGCATAATATGAGCGTGTTTTATGTGATGATGTGTGTATGCCTTATTCTAGTTTTTGGGGTACAAAGTCGTAGGGATCTAGAAATTAATTCTTCGCAGTCAACATTTCCGTTGCATAACCCGTGTAAAAATGCCATATCTAACAATGTACATCTATTTTCGAGATTGAGAATGTTATAGTGCTTGCATGATATATCGTAACCATTTAAAACTTTATATTATTATTTTTTTATTATTATTTTTTTATTATTTTTTTAAATTTATATTATTAGGCAATATTTTAAAACTTTATAATCTAAGTGCTTAATAAATTTATGTTGTTGGTTTTCTAATTTGTTTATATGCGTTGTGTAGCACGGATTCCATATAGGGCTGCAGTATTCACGAATGCTCCTAACATAAGCAAAGTAAAGCAGCTTTAGACACTTGATACTCGAAAATTGTTTACTCATGCGTAAAATGAATCCAAGGCTTTTATAAGGCGAATTCCTTATTTATTCTATGTGGTATAAATATTGATTTAATAGTGGTATGAATAGGAAAATTTTTCGTCAATGAAGATGCCAAGGTCTTTAACTACTTTTTCTTTACCAATTTCTGATGAATGCATTGTATAGACGGTTTTAATAGCTTTCATTTTCCTGCTGAATGTAATATAATTGCATTTACTTATATTTATGTTTATTTTTTTATAATAATAATCAAGGCGATCTAGATCCGACTGTAATTTAACCCAGTCATCTACATTTTTGATTTTCATAAAAAATTTAGTATCGTCGGCGTACATGAGGAACTTAGCGCGGTGAAAACAATTACCTACATCGTATAAGTAACAAGCATATAATAAAGGACCGAGAATAGAACCTTGTGGTACCACAGAAGGCACTACAATGTAATTTGAACGATAACCTCCTATAACTACTGCCTGAGATCTTCTCCAAAGATATGACTTAAACCAACGTACAGATCCCCTCGAATTCCAAGGTTCTTTAAATGCTTTTTGTTCGCTACACCTTTTTTAAACTTTTATTTAATTTCATTTGTTCCTTAAATGTTAAATCTGTTTACATACTTCCGATTAGTCCAATAGTCCATTTTTTTAGTTTTACATATACATATATTATTTTACAATTTCTGTTCTTTTAATTAATATATATTACATTGAAATCATTCGCAGGAACAAAGTTTCCACATTTGCTATTAGTCCAGTCATTATAGTAAGTTCACCTCGGAATTTGAGATACCTAGCTGTAAGTCTGTAAATAATTGTATAATAACACCCTAAAAGTTGTCTCAAAACCTACATATGGTGGGTGTAAGCAACTATTAAATTTCAAGGTCAAAGGTTCCTCATTTCGTATGGGTTTTTTGCTATTTGTATTTATTATCAGTATTGTAGAATATTAAATTTTGTACAAATTTTGTTTAATTTTTTTTATACGGTGAGCCGTTTTCGAGATAGAGGACGCAGAGAATGATGAACGCCTGGCGGCTGAGCTTCACCATGTTAAGCAAATAAGAAAATATAGCTGACTTTAAACATAAAAGACCCAACAAGTCGGCAGTGTGTGACTATACTTTAAATCACCCAAACAATTACATCAGATTTGATCGACCACAAATCCTCGCTAAAGAACACCGACTCCTACCAAGGATGATCCGTGAGGCTATTAAGATTAGAAATCATCCAAAGTTCAATAGAGAAGATGGTTGGGTTCTATCACCTGCTTGGGACCCCATAATTAATAAATTAAAATTTAAATCCAAGTGTAATACCACTGCTGGCTGTAAAGATAAAACCAGTTCATTTTGCATAGGTCGGAGTACAGACTAAAAATAATTAATTAAAATTAAGATCTGGAAACCCCGCTTCAGCACTGGCAACAAGACGCATGACATCTCAGTCTAACCCGTGACCACGGCGGCGGAAAAGTGTTCGAAACGTCGGGAATTTAAAAATGTAAAATAAACGCGATAAAATCCATAAAGTCATTTTATTTAACCATATTCTTTCTCTTCATCGTCGTCTTCTGGATGCTGGTAAATTTCAAACTGGTATTTATTATCGTCTTCAACGACAGTTGTCTCAAGTTTTTCCATGATTTCGGGGTCAATGGTTCCATCTTCGTTAATTTCGCTCTCTCTCTCACTCTTTAACAAGCTTGCCTACATTGGCCACATGCTAAAGAGCATTGCAGGCCCGCTTTCCTGCGTCCGCATCGTGAAGCACAACGATTCTTGCAGTTGCAGAAAATTGTATATAGCAAATCTTCTGGAGCAGGTGGTAAAACTGTCATGATAAGCACCAGAAAACCGATTTGCATTGCCCAACCGCATACCTAGGGTTCCAAATCATGTACTAATCAAGTTTGAACTTGGTAATATACACGATTGAAATGTTGATGAGCAGCTGCACTTCTTGGTGAAATATTTGAAACGAGGATGATCGAGACTTTTCACAGATTTCGGAGCATTATAGACTGACACAGAATAAGGTTTAAGTTTCACTCTCTAATAATCTCGGGGCTGAACAATTTTCTTATGTATAATTATATAATATATAATTATATAACGTTTTAAGTTTTCCTCTTAATTATTTTTAATTTTAGTAAACGGTTATCAGTATTATTAAAAAGATATAGACTTAATACATGAAGAAAGTGATAAAATATAATATTAAAGTTAATAAAAACTGACAAATATTTATAAGCATTGATTTATTGATAGGTCATCAACTATATATAGCGCGTTTTCGACCGGAGGCACCGGTTGACCTGAAGTGATGCGGGGAGCGCGCGCTCTCCGCCCTCTATCTCGAAAACGGTTTACCGTATAAAAAAATTTTTTTAAACAACATTTAGAGAAAATTTTGTATTCTACAACACTGATAATATATACAAATAGCAAAAAAACAATAGGAAATAAGATATTTCCAAAAAAGACGCAAAAAACCGATTTTGTGACCTTTGACCTTGAAATTTAATAGTTGCTTACACCCTACCATATGTAGGTTTTGAGACAACTTGTAGGGTGTCAATATACAAGTACTTACAGGCTTACAGCTGGGTATCTCGAATTCCAAGAGACTATATGGAGAACGTGAAACTGTGGTTTATAATTTTACATCCGGACCGCACAGTCCCATACCAACCTTACCAATGATGTATTGATACTCTTGTTTAATTATATATGTAGTATTAAATAATTGACGTTTTTAACAACTCAATAAAGAGTTATGTAGACTTCTCTCAAGACAAAGATTTATAGATCGTAGCTCTCTCTCTCTTACTAGCTATGAATCCCACATGGTGGGGGGTCAGCTTTCCTTGTTTTTCTCCTCCAATTCGCTCTATCCCTGATGTCGGCTTCAGAAACCTGACATTCACTCATGTCCCTCAGCACTACATCTTTCCACCTCGTCTTCGGTCTTCCTCTAGGTCTTTTCCGGGGATGGAAAATTGCGTGCTGAGTTTCCAACATAGTCCAGCGTCTTTCGTTTCACGTGGCCATACCATCGCAGCCTACTCTCTCGCATTTTATCGGCGATGTCGCGCACACCCAAGCTACCTCTCACGTACTCTTGGGATCCTGTCGAGCTTGGTGACGCTGCACATCCACCCCAGCATCTTCATTTCGGCACATTGGATGGTATAGGTATTTTCCGTGTAACGGCCCACGTTTCCACCATACATAAGGACTGGTCTTATTATAGACTTATATACTAGGCCTTTGAGTTTTACGTGCATCCTTTGTCGCAAGTAACCCCAGTCACTTCTCGCCATTTTAGCCACGCTGCGGCTATTCGGTGTTGAATATTTTGTTCCACGTTCCAGTATTATGCATCATCTGCCCAGATACTTATACTGATCGCATGAATTTACTGACTGCCCGTCGATGGAAATCGGGCTAGTCTCATCAGAGTCAGGATTGTTAAAAGACATAAACGTAGCAAATAAAAAAAAAAAAACTAAATAAGTAATAATTGTAAATAAAAGAAATAATTTCGTTATACTTATTCACCGAGTCTACATTTATCTATACATCATCAGCCTGTGTAAGTCTTGCGTTAGGGTATCCCACCATGCTAGTCCAATGCGGGTTTGCGTGTGAACCGACTTTTAACATGGCCGTCAAACGCATGGATCATCTTACTTTTCAGACACTCTGGTGATCGGCCTAAATTGGCCGAACCAACTAGGAAACAACAATGAAAATGTGTTGGGTCCTCGCAGGATCGAATCCACGACCTCCGGTTTCTAAAGCACACGCCCTTTTCACTAGGCTACGGAGGCAGTTTTTGGAGTTTTTTGGTATTTAGAGTACGTTATAGCAAATTAAACCAATGACCTGTATGTAAAGTTGTCTACAAAAATTTGATTACAAAAATAAAAAGTTCATAATAACCTCTATTAAATTATTATTGTATTTAGGATCTATAAAATCTATAAATTTATATTAAGGATCTAAAAAGTTGGGGATTAATGTCACAGACGCATGAGGCTACGCTTAAAAATGTATCAACATTAAAACGCCATCCATAATTGTGTGAAGGTTGGGGGATGAGCTAATGCAACCTTTCATTTTCGGACGGAACAATTCTGTAAGCAATTGCCTCGGCGTTTTATTATAGCCTTCTCTCTTTTGTATATAAATATTATTGAAACTTGTTGCAACTTGAAAGCATGTCTAAACTACTCTTTCTATGTTTACTTTTGTGATTGAGCTTTTAAATAATCTGCCCGTTACTAGTTTTTTTTATTGTATAATGTATCTAAGAAGTTTTATAAGGTACTCGTGTCTTGAGGAAATTCTGTAATTTCTACGATCCCGAAAATACAGCTACAAACAACTCACGAAGTGTGTTTTTCTATATAACTGACTCTATACGTTACGTCTTCAATAATATTGTAAGTATTCATGTTTAAGTTTGTTTTGTACGTCGTTTGCACTGTTTTTGCATCAATCAGATGTGATTTGATGATTCGCCCAATATTCTCTTAATACGACCTATCAACAGCTTGGGCACACTACACCGTCTTGTAACGTCTATTCTGCTATGAAGGAACAACAACAAGACGCTCAATTAAATCGTTCCCGTGCTACACGATGTCCAAATACCTGGACAATACAAACGAAATAAATACACTTATTTTTTTATAAACTTATCTAAATTTGTCCAGCTTTAATTTAGAGAATATGCCTTATTTTAGCTTACATCTAGGTATACACTGCTATGATTAGCGGCTCAGTAGCAATTTACGCAAGCTCCGTAAAACATGATCATATAGGATTAGGTACTCACAGTTCTGCACGTCGGTATGAAACCGTATTTACGAGATTTTTGTAACGACGCCATAAAAGCTCGTTCTGTGACCTAAGTCATGAATCGTTTATGCATATTCAGGTATGGAAAGATAAAAACACAGTCGTGCTTATATCTTCGTTGTGTTTTTGTTTTAAAAATAAATATATGCAGCTTCTATGTGACTACCACTAATTGAGAATTAATGTTAATCTTCAGCTATTTTTTACAGTAAACCGACATTTTGGATAATTCGATTGCTTATTTACGGAGTTATTAGATAAATTTTATTATATCACTTTTATCAAGTTTAGTCAAGGAACATAAACGTTAAATTCGTTTAAATTTCTAACTAAGGAGAGTAGTTATGTAAATTTATTTGCAATTCCACTGCCCAGTTACTGTAAGTAAAACCTGTGAAATTTATATATTTTTTTTTATTCTAAGGACTTTACAATTTACTGTAACAAAAACGAAAAACTCTTAAAAAATTTGTAAGTCTGTTTACTTTTAACGTCTCTTTTGTCAATGACAAAAGAAACAAACTAGGTTAATAAAATGTGAAATGTAGGTTAATAAAATTAAAATCTAACCTTTATACGAGATGAAAGTGTTGAATCATGGGTTCCCATGTTTATTTATATTGCTATTACTGTTTCAGTCTGAACCCTGAGTGAAGATCGTTAAAATCAATGAGCAACTTCAGACGGGAGGAATGGAAGTATTCCGTCGCCTGACAATTACTTGTTTCATTCCCTCCATTATCCTTAAAATTGTAATCTCCATTAAATTCCTTGGCAGAACTCCATATATTTGATTTGTTTCACTTCTTATTTATGAATAGCCTACCTAAGTTTTGAGTATTTCATCTTCCAAATAAAAGAATCAATTTTAAAATCCATATATAGATTTTACGAAATCGTAGCTTAAAAATTGATTCTTTTATTTTGGAAGATTATTTACTATTGACCGTACTAAATACTTTTCGAAACACGAAGGCAGTTTTAATTCATACCACTTTTCTGAAATATAATGACACCGCTATTGGCCGTCTTTAGTATAAAGTTTATTTAATAATTTATTCAACTACATTGTTCCTAGGCTGATTATAAAAATGTGACCAAATTTTTTTTTTTTTACATAAATGTAGGTGTTAATGTAAAGAGTAACATGCATTACTTTTTCAATCTAATAAAATTGAATATTGAACACCATTTTAATAGGTTTTTAATAAAATACATAAAATATTTAGGGCGTCAATTTTAATAAATATATAAGAAGGCATCTCATTTAATAGACAGTGGCACAGCGCCCGTCATACATGGTGCCTTAACATCATTAGCAGCCTTTATCCGTCCACTGCTAGACATAGACTTTCCAATGAACACCGAGACGCCCGATCCCTTGCTTTTCGCTGCCAACTTGAACCGGCTGCTACACGGAGATCGGCATCCCACCTGGTCGGGAGTCTCCGTCTTCCCGAACGCGGCCTCCACTTCAGAATCTTATTCCACTCTTGGACATAGGGCTCCCTAACGTACGGCTCCTCCATTAGGGGTGATAAAGGGTGCTTTAGAAATCGGAGGTCATGGGTTCAAGTCCTGAGGGCCTTTACAACTTTTCATCGTTGTTTAACAAAGGTAGATATTCGTTAGGTAGATGATCCATGTATTAGATGTAAAGCAATAGGAAGAGCACCAGTGTTTGCGCGTACACTTGTGCACTACAATATCTCCTGAACAGTTTGTTGATCTCTAATATAGGCCGGCCGCCGTAGTTGGATTCGATTAGGAGAACATTATTATTAAAATTTGTTAAACTTATAAAGCTCGATGTGAGTCGGTTTTTTAGACGGTTCTTAAATATTCTGTAAAGAAGTCAATAGAATGGGCAACTCGGTCGTACAAACGAGAAAAATATTGTCCATAAAAGACGACAAAAAAAATTATGCAAGAAGCGAAATAAGATAGTTTATGCTTTATTTGTTCTGTCGCCAATAAAAATGTACAAAATAACCCAGTAAATTTTGAAAAAATAAATGAAAATGTAAGATATACACTTGTGCGTATTCAAAAGGATTGGTGGTAAAAATAAAAATGTTTTTTGTGCATTCTATTGAATATTAAATTATAAAAAGAAAAACATCACTATACAAAACCTAGCACAATATTTTTTTTCATTCGCTCGACTTGACCTTTTATATAAATATTATCTTCCATAATAAAAGTATTCATAACCAAATTATCTATAATTTTCATTTTAATTTCACAAAATATTAAGTCAATTACGAAAGAGCCCTCCGCAAAAGAAAACAACAAAATGGAAAAGCGAAACCTATCGTTGCGTAAAATTAAACACGAGATGTTTTTATAACGGAGTTGAGTGGAAATTTTTCAAAAGAATAATTTACTATGAAAACAAGGAAAGGGGAATGTGGTCCTATTGCGGCCTATTCTAAATATGCGATTATAAAATACATAAAAATAAATGACGTTATTGCTTTTTAACATTAAAATAAAAGGAAAACTGTCAGTAACCTCTTAAAGTAATCAAATGAAATGTTGGTACATGCCTGGAAGCCATTTTAGTCTCCTTTTATCCTAGAAAACAGTCTAAAGCAATGTTGAAATATGTGCAATTTGCAGCCATGTCCGTTTATTGCTTATGGATACATCAGTTCCCTTGGGAAATGCAGGTAAAAGTCTCCGCGCTCCAGTGCAACATTGCACATATTTTATTGCGTACTAAGCATCACCGCATTTTAGTTGCTCATAAATGTTACTATAAACGTACTGGGTCCAATAATGTAGCTTAACTGACCGAACCTTTTTAATGTTGCAACAAGATCACAGTCGTGACATGACTACTGATAGTTCTGACTAAATATATTTTTTTACTTCTTTTCCAGAGCTATGACCGTCTATATGAAAGATTTATTTTTTTTATTTCCCATACAGCGAGTAGCGTTTTTGATGATCCATAAATGGTCATAATACTTCTATATGTAAAAACGATGTTTGAATTTTATTCAGATTAGGAAAGTTCACATCTCTCTCCTTTTCATCAATTTATTTATTTTGGATAGAAGTTAAGATTTCTATTTTATGTTTTACTTTTTTTTTTTTTAAGTTTATGTATTAACTAGTAATCTGTTTATTTCATTTATAGAACGGATATTGCATAATGGCAGACTAATCCAGCCAGGATTAGTACCGTCAAATCTAAATATTAAATAATGTGTTCCGATTTCATTATAATGAGATACATAACAGTCGTTTAAAGTGTGGTTGTGTGCTTGCTTTTAATGTTTGAAACTATTTAGACCCAAGCAGGTGGTAATAATTATTTTGAAGTGGCCGGATCTAAATACACCTTCCCAATAAAGTATATATTTTAAACTAGTTGGAGCCATTAAGTATCTAAGTTTTGGAATGAAATTGTTAAAAATTCATTTAAGAATTTTTTCTTAAATGGTTTTTTAAATAAGGTAATATTCGTAACTTCAAAAGTCCTTACTTTTATTTATTTTTCCTACATAAACTTATTTGAATAAATATGCATGAAGATAGGGAAAAACATTATTCAATTAAAAAAACCATAAATTTCGGAATGAATGACTACAATAATGACTCCTCTATATAATATGAAACCTCTGATAATAAATTTTGCATAACATTAAGGTACTTACTGATACAACAAATTAACAGTGTACTAAAATTGCTGTCATTTGATTTAATGAACACCTCATTGTAACTTAAAAATCTACGAGACGTAGCTAATGCTTTGATAAAAAATTAAATGCGTTAAAATTCTTAGCACAAGATGCCGAAAGCTTGTTTTGCATCTTGGGACATTGGATGTTCATCATCAGCCTGTGATAGTCCACTGCTGGACATAAGCCCCCCCTGACGCACGCCTCCTCCATTAGAGGATTTTGGACCGTATCCGACCACGCTGGTCCAATGCGGCTATCACTGCTACGTTCTGGTTTTAGGGATCGTTTCCATGTCAATAACATATGACAAATAACATAACTTACGAAATATCATATTTCACTAGACTTAAAACCGAAATACTCTGTATCCAATCTATGTTTATTTTTGCATTCACGTTGTATTCTCTATGGTTAGATTTTAATTCTTATACTAAGTTTAACGGATAGCGTGTCTTGATCCTTGTTTGCAAAATTTATTATTCAAAGATTAATCAACAAAATAATAATATTTTTCATATTCAAAACTTTTTAATCTAAAAGCAACAAAAGGCTGTACGTTGACATAAACAGCTTTAGAAATGCTTTCGTCTAAAAACCTAACAATTGTGTCTCCCCCAACCTTAACACAATTACGAGGGGTGTTTTTATCTCGATAAATTTGTCTAGCACATCCCCATGACTCTGTAAAATTGTCCTTTATTCTGCTTTCCCGAAAATCTAGCCAAGTAGCCATTCAAATATTGGTAAAAGTTAACATTGGAACAAAAGTTAACATGTTTTATGAGCTATGCAATCAGTATGATTTCTATTGTTCTCTCAACTCGAAATGATATGTACTTGTGTTTGTTGTCGTTGAATTGCCCTTACATAAATTTGAAAAATAAATTTTGACTTGGACCCCCCAATTAGAATAATTGCATGTTATATTGGAAAGGGGACAGCTGAGCGCTTTAAAAATATTGTAAACTAGTGACCCTCTCCTGCGTCGCACTGGAAGCTATCCTGATAGAAAATAAACCTACAATATTAAGCATATATTTTACATAAAAATTTTCCTCTAAATATTAAAAAAAACGCATCGAAATCCGTTAGCTAGTTTGAAAGATTTAAGCATACATAGGGATGTAGGGTAATGTAGTGACGTTACAATATAAACAGGAACCCCTGCATGAACAAATCTGTGCTCTATGTAAACTATTGTCATTTTTATTTATGTAATCGTAAAAATATATATTTTCAGTTAAATATTTTTAAAGGTCGCAAGATTAATAAGGCCCTGACTTGATACTCGTACTTAATTAGTGTAATATTTTATCATTAACATCGTAGGCCTTCTTAACTATGTCACATTTAAAGATAGAACAAAAATATGTCGGCTTACTTCATTCTTTATATCAGCGTCTTGCCACCCAGAAATTGTAAACAGCTTAAAAGGCATTATCATCATCAACCTGTGTTAGCCCACTGCTGGACAAAGGCCTCCCCTTATGCACGCTACCGCTTCCGATCTTCGGCTATTCAGCCCACACCAGCCACTTTGCGAATGTCACTCCAGCTTGCCGCAGGGCGTCCTACACTACGTTTGCCTGAGCCTCGGTCTCTACTCACGAACTTTCCGACTCCAGCGGTTATCAGTTCTGCGGCTTATGATCGGCCCACTGCCACTTTAGCTTTCTAATCTGGTGAGCTATATCGGTGACTCTGGTTCTCTTAAGGATCAATAATTCTGATGCGGTTCTTCAGAGATACGAACACAACCTCTTCATAGTTCGCTGAGCGACTTTCAGTATCGCATACCAATTCGTATTAAGCTAATATGCGAAATTACTGATGACCAAAGCACATTTAACTCGTAAGGCAAGTTGTATACAGGGTAAAAGTTTCAATAAATGCAAATAGGTCTATTGTTAATCCACCAAACTTAATACCTACGCTGTAAGATATTTAAATTTTAATGATGTTTCAACAAATTTGACCTAAAATTTTAAATTGTTCCTATTAGTAAAATTATAATAGCCACTCGTTCACTGTTGCTAAAATTTTCAAATGATTTCTTTACATGATACTTTTGGACAAAACTTGCTTTTTAGCAAGCTGTCCTAAAAAGATTTAATGCTGACTCTTCAAGCATCATTTTTGAATTCTCATCGCTGGGCACTTAAAAATAATTAATGAGGCCAGGAACATTAGTACAACATAGAGCATTGTCGAATTAAATTTATCAGTGTTGATTTTATTATGTCATATGACGTAATGGTCCTCAAAAACTAAAACCAGCATGCAGCTCAAAGGACAGTTATAACTTCTGGTAAAACGTAAATTTCCAACAAGACTATTCTAAACCTACTAAAAAGTAATAGTTTATTGATTAATCCATTTAATCTTATACTAACAAGGAGCGGTTTTAAACTGTACTCTCTCTAAGATTTTTTTTATAATTTTGCAAATTAAAAAGAAAATATATACTATGTTATGTTAAAATATATACTAAATTATATACTATGTATGTTGACTACATACTATGTTAATATATAATAAATATACTGAATTAATATAATAGGACGACAGCATTTCAATGTGCATATATGTATGTCATATAACTGAATAAATTTACATAAAGATATTAGTGTAATCTTTAGCTAATAAATGCAACCAATGCGTCTAGACCTAAAATTGTTATATTTTACTTTCTTTTATTCAGGATTCGTTTGCAACAAAACCCTTCTTTTTTATTTATTATATTGACGGTTATCGAAAAATTATAAATATTATGGACCATTATTAAATATTATTGACCACGGCCGCTGGAAAGTGTTCGAAACGTCGGGAATTAAAAATGTAAAATAAACGCGATAAAATCCGTAAAGTAATTTTATTTAATAATGTATAATATTCGCGCAAGCAATAGAAATAATTATTATGGACCATGTTAATATTGATTTAAAGTATTTGGTTAAAAGTATTTTTGTTGATATTTTTTTTATTGCTTTGTGTGATAGGACGAGCAAGACATTTACCTGATGATAAGCGATACGCCCTGCCCGAGACATAAGATGTGCTGCCTCGTTTACGCTCGATTACGCTCGATTACGCTAGTTACGATGCCATTCGAACCGGAAGACAATAGTATCTAAACAATACTGATTGCAGCAGATACAGATACAGATAGGCAACAAGGTGGTACTATCCCCAACAGTCTTTTGTAAAAAACCTAATACCATATTTTTCATAAAAAGGTTAAATAAAAATTGCTAAAGGGTTACATAAAATTGATATTTCGAAAAACCCTCTACTTTAACTTCAAGACGATGACGAAGTCAAAACATTTGTGATACAGTGGTAAACAAGTTAGGCGGCATATTTTTATGAGGAGGGTTTATAAAAACTGGTGCCACGTTATGACAAGTGCCTCAATATTCACGGTAATAATGTAGAAAAGTAGATTAAGGTGAAGGCTATCATTTAAAAATATCTTTTGCGATATCTTTGCACTTTTTAAATTCCAAAATGGTAGTTAATTAAAAAACAGGCCGCGTGTATTTATTTCCAATTAGTTTGCATACGTTGTGGCGTGTAGCATGCTCTTGTTTTGCGAAAGTTTATTTTTATTGAACTGGAGGTAAAAATGTGTATATTTCCAACCCGATTGATATGAAAAATATAGCACTAAATAGTATAGTTGTAATGTCTACTGTTAATGAAAGATCATCCTATTAATTGTATGACCTCTTCGAACGAGTACCACGAATGGTGGTCACTATGCTCGTATTAAATCTTTAATTCTCAGATTGTAATTGCGTAAATAACAATTCTGTACTGTGTATTATTAACATCATATGTAAAGTTGAATTTCAATTCCATATTCTTATTTTCGGTAACGATTCGTTGACATTATATACTTGTGAAAGATATACGTATAGATTACAAATATGCGTAGTAAATTTTTATGTTACGCATTTTATTATTCAGAAGTAGTGCACCAACATCTCCTGATTGTCAATTAAAAGTTTTAACTTCCTTTTTTTTCCATTTCTAAACTAAATTAAATCTCTTTCATTTTAGATTACTGTTATAAGGTTGTCGATAATTCTTTCGTTTTAATTATATCCAGCGTTTGTTAAATAAACCACACTTATGCAAACATACGACGGAAGGTCATAAAACGAGCTTTTATGGCGTCGTTACAAAAATCTCGTAAAAGCGGTTTCATACAGATGTGCAAAATTATGAGTAACTAATCCTTACTTTCCTGCGTTCATAATTGCGTAATTTATAACCGAGACCATATTCATATCATCTCGTTCAGTGTTCGTACGTGTACAGATAGATGAACTTGGAGGACTCTGAGATAGGAAGAGATTGAAGGAACAAGTTTTTTACCTTTCTTACAGGTACCCTCTCTCTGTCTTTACTGATGTAGACCAATAGGACATGCAACAGCCTATAAAGTGGTTAGGTTTACGACTAACTTATTACATAATAATACGTTGGTTGGTTTAGTATCTTACTTTTTAGGGAATCGGTTGATTGAGGCCAATCAACCTTGCCCTAACGTGGCGGTTGGGGATCCAGTGTTAATGATTTATTGTATATTCACTAAATTAATGTTAATATTTTTAATGTCGTTACTGTTTCAGCTCTAGGTAGAGCATACCAACATTACAAAAATTTTACCATGAGGAATTTTCCTCACAGCTCGATGACAAGGTAGAAAGTGTCCAAGGTTTAGGCCCAGCAGGCATAGTATCTTTACCTTATGTAATAAAAATATATAAATAAAACTTTAATGGACATTTGACGACTTTTGCTCTTGACATCTTCAGCAATATAATCAAGACCAATTTACTGAAACTTGCCTCCTATCGTAACGTACTATTTTATCATTTAATTATATATATACACATATATATATATATATATATATATATATATATATATATATGTGTACGATGTCGTACATCTCCCGATATTCATTTGAAAACAATGAAATGTGATATTACAAATTATTATTCCACTAAAATACAAAATGGCAGTCGTATGACATTTAGACAACGAATATCCAAATAAAATAAAACGAATATCCACTTGAAACACGGTGCATGCTATTTGTTTTAAAACCACTTGATATCGAATTCATTTCCATTTTCCATTCAAACTCAATTCCGTTTTGATAATTGTCAAATTTACTAAAGTATTTATTTAATTCATCAAAAGGTTTATAAATTTGATTAAAATTTGGTAATCGAGGCTTATTTTTTTTTTCATTTATTTGTTTGTGATATACTAATAGAATTTATTAAAAAATAAAAACCCGATGTATTTTTCAGTACATAACGAGTTTACAAAATTATATCGTTATCAGCCGGTCTAAATCCACTGCTGTATAGGCCTTCCTAATGCACACCTCCATCACATCACGTGGGTTCGAATCCGCGAGGACTTTTGTTATCGTTGATTTCTGGTTGGTTAGGACAATTTGGGCATCACCCAAGTGTCTGAAAAGTATGATGATCCATGCGTCGAATGTGCACGTAAAAGTCGGTCCATCCACTACAAGCATTGGACCAGCGTGGTGGGATACGGTCCAAAATCCCCTAATGGAGAAGCCGTGCATTAGGGAAGGCTTACGTCCAGCAGTGGACTACCACAGCCTTATGATGATGATGATAATCAAGAAAGTAAAAGTAATTACAATACTCTAATTGTGTTTTCGTTAAATACAGTCGGGTCTTTTTCACTTTATTCCCTGATGTATGAAAAAAAGTTAATGTTAGGTAGGGGAAATGAGTAATTCATAAATCAGTCGCGGAGCGTCACAATTGCATGGGGCTCTTACAAGGAATTTCATCAAATTCTCATTGCTTTAATCGTATTAGGGTTGAATATCACACGATTGGAATGTTTTATTTTCAGACGGAACCATTTTGTTTACTCCATCTAAATGAAAACGAATTAAGATTTTATTTTAGACGAACGTTATTCCTGTAATAATAAAAATGGGAATTACTAAACGAATGGACATAATTTTTAATAATAATGTTAAAACTCGATATCAACGTATTAAATAAAAATTAATTATATATTAAAAAAAAACTCAAAAGTAGTTAATACTTCTGCCGTTAAAACACGAGTAATCAGTAACTTTAAGTATAAGCATAAGTTATCTTTTACATGCATTTTTTAAACATTCATTATGACTACTTAGCTCTCATTAACAGTCAAATAAATAGCAAAAATAAACAATAATAATCAGTTGCGCGGGCGCGTGGTCACTCAAGTTTCGTCTGCCAATTATGATTGGGCCAACTGGCTTGAGTGACGGCGATATGGTAGATCCTATTTAAGGACCAGAAGCGAGGATGCGGTTCGAAGGACCATATGCGTAATCCAGCTCGGACAACGTGGTTAAGAAGCCGGATTGGAAATGCGATAATAGGAAGGATAAATACCTCGTCTGATGGCGGCACAGCTGAAGGTATCTTCGGTCATGCGGTTGGGGTTCGCAGTAAACGTAAAAATATTAGAAAGGAGCGTTGGCAATTCGCGTCGCATGACTTTAAAATATGATGCGCTGCGTATGAACTCTCGATAGCAATTGTTCGATTGCGGCGGCGCTGGCCACTGACCGCGTCATGAAGTATTCTCCTTTTACCTTTCTTTCTTGCTGAGATGAGGAAAATTAAAAGGAGAAAAGGAGTGCAGGGAAAGGAGCGTATAGTTGGTTTTAGATAGTTTAGTTTTAGGGAGGTGTTGGTATAGTCGAGGCTTTTTAGATAGCGTGTGACTTTATTTTACAAGAAAATTTTGGATGAGAATAAAAATTAAGTTGCTTGTTCAATTTATTGTACAGATATGGACCGAGGTAGCAAAAGAATTTTTCGATGTTGCAGTTTTAGTTGGGGAAATGGGCAAACTTTTCCTTTCTTCGTCGTTCATTCATCATATATGGTTTAAATTTTAGCTGAGAGTGTTTCTTTAGGATTGTATAAAGTATAAAAGATTGTCTGACTGATAGCACGTCCCAGTGTTTGTACAGTTTCGACGTTGGAAAGCGGAAAGGAAGGCCTGCCGCAACCTTGAGAACTGCTCGTTGCGCTCTTTCTACTTGTATTAGGGTTGTTTTTGCTATTCCTCCCCAGGATGTTATGCAGTAAATAATTAGCGACTGACATAGAGAGTTATAGACCATCTTTATAGTTCTTTGGTCGGACACATGTCTTAGAGATTTAAAAATGTAGGTCAGCTTTCTGAGTCTTGAGGCAAGGGATTCTGCATGTTTTGTGAAAGTTAGTCTGTAATCCAGTGTTACTCCTAAGTATTTGTGGTTTTCGACTCTACTTATGACGGGACATGGGCAAGTTAAGCAATTGCGGGCACACTCATGGGCTTGGATTACGTGGTGAGCTGGTGGTAGTAGATTGCTTTTATGTGCAAAGGGCAATATTATTGTTTTGTCGACGTTTATCGTCAGGAGATATGACTGGAGCCAATCGCTTACTCTATTTAGACCTTCCTGAGCATTTTTGTACACATCTTCCCAGGTATTTCCAGAGAAGAATAAGGCTGTGTCGTCAGCAAAAGCAAATATATCTCCGTTATTGAGTTGGAGCTCACACAAGCTATTGATATAGATAAGAAAAAGGGTTGGAGAAATTATGCTACCTTGAGGCACCCCAAAGTTAATAAAGGTGTCATCACTAGTCCATTTATCTATTCTGGTACATTGTGTTCTGTTGCTTAAGGAATCTGTGAGAAGCTTTAGCGGAATTCCTCTGACTACTATTCTTTCCAGTTGACTCAGAAGGTGTGGAATAGATACCGTATCAAAAGCTTTTGTGAGGTCAATAAAGATGGCAATGCATTTTCTCTTTTCGTCTAAGGAAGTTACAATGGAGTTGACCAGATCATGTACTGCTTCGCCGGTGGACTTCTTTGACCGAAAACCGTATTGGTTGGGTGCTAAGAGATCGTTTGATTCCAAGTAACTGATTAGTCTTTTGTTTATGATGCGCTCTAAGATTTTGGATAGTGTTTACAGCATTGAGAAGGGTCTGTAATTATCTACTTGGTCTTTGTTGCCTTTTTTATAAATCGGTTTGATAAGGGCTTTTTTGAACGATGAAGGGAACACTTCTAGTGAGATAGACAAGTTACAGATGTGGGCAATGGGTTTGCTGAGAAGAAGGGTATATCTTTTAACGATTTTGCTTGACATTTGGTCTACTCCTACAGCACATTTCTCCTTTAGGGTGGTTATGATTCGAATGATATCGTCTTCTAGTATTGGGGCCATAAGTAGACTTTTGGGAAAGAGTGGGAAGGTGTGTGGTGATAAGGGCTTCGGGTTTGAAGAGTTTTTTTTAGCCAGGTCTTCTCCGATACTCGCAAAATAGCTGTTTATATTATTTACACTCTCTTTAGGGGCAGCATTTGAAACTAGGCACCGGGAGTAGTCTTGTTTGTTATCAGAACCACTTATTTCTTTAATTATTTTCCATAACTATTTGTGGTTACCTCGTGCGCTTTCTAAACATTGCTTTTCGTATGCTCTTTTAGCCTTCTTTGTTAACATCGTGCAGAAGTTTCTGTAGCGTTTATAAGTAGTGCTCAGAATTTTGTTTTCAGTATCCCGTTTGTATTTCCTATGTAGGTTGTCCCTATTTCTAATAAACTTTAGGAGACCTTTGGTTATCCAAGGTTTTTTTAATATTAGTCTTTTGGGCTTATTTGACTTTTGAAAACTGTTTTGAATAGCGTTGGTTAAAAGACATAGTAAGAAAGGGAAGGAAGATAATTGCATAACCAATTTGCGGCTGTGTTAGGCGATATAGAAATGCGCGCGAACAGCAATAACAAACAATATTTCATCGCCTCTCATGCTTGGTGATAATGAAAGTAATCATCATCATGATCATAATCAGCCCCTATCAGTCCGCTGCTGGACGTAGGCCATTTTCTATGAACGCCAAGACGGCCGATCCCCTACTACTCGCTGCCAACTTGAACCGGCTACCGCACGGAGATCACATCCCACCTGGTCGGGGGTTGACAACACCCCGTTTTCCTAAACGTGGCCTCCACTCTAGAACCTTATGACCCCATTGGCCATCCGCTCTTCGGATCACGTGACTGGCCGACTGCCACTTCAACGAGCTAATCCTTTGCGCTATATCGGTAAAATTTGTTCTTTGCCGGATGAATTCATTGCGAATTTTATCCGACAAAGAGACAAAGCATAGCGCGTTCCATAGCACGTTGAGCTACAGCAAACTTGTGGAACAGTAATAGTGAGAGGCCACGTTTCTGCCCCGTAGGTCATGACGGGGAGTACGCATTGGTTAAAGACTTTTGTCTTTAAACTCTGCGGTATCGACGACGTGAGAATATGGTGTAGCTTCCTAAATGCTGCCCAGCCCAACTAAATCTTCCTATCGACTTCTCTATCGAAGTTGTGTCTTCCCAACTGCAATATGTGCCCAAGGCAGACATATTCATCGACACATTCAAGAGTAACACCACTGACATTAACCGCGAACTAGGGAGAACGTGTTCATTGAACATGACTTTCGTCTTGTCCCAGTTCATCCTGAGTCCGATACGTCGGGACGATTAATTTTAGCTGTGCAACAACCCCTCAGCCAATATGACGATATCGTCAGCGAAACGGAGGTGTAAAAGGTACTCGCCGTTAATGTTTAAGCCACGTCGAGTCCAATCTAGGGTCTTAAAGACGTCCTCCAATGCATTAGTGAACAATTACGGGGATATTACATCTCCCTGTCTCATTCCTCGATGCAATGAATAGGTCTCGAACGGACATAAATGCAGCGCTATACAGACCTCTCAACAGCTCGACTTATCAATAATCGACCTGAGATCGTTGAAGAGCTTCCAGAACAGCCCAGGTTTCTACCGGGGTAAAAGCTTTATCATAGTCCACAAAGGCAAGGCATAGAGGCTGATTGTACTCGTAGGTTTTTTGTACAACTTGCCTTATGGTGAAGATGTGGTCTATGGTGCTAAATCCTCTGCGAAACCCAGCCTGCTCCGGTGGCTGGAACACTCGAGAACAGCTTGTATATGTGGCTTAAAAGTGAGATCAGTCGGTAATTCTTAAGCATGGTATTGTATATCTTAAGCATGGTATTGTATATCCTTCTTAAAAAAACACTCTCAAGCCACGCCTTAAGAGAAATACTCTGTTGAAGGACGGAGTCGAATAACTTCCATAACTTATTAATAATAGTAATACCCAATATGAATTCGCAGTATAGTTATATACTAAAACTAGCTAAGGAGTAGAATCTTATTCCAAGTATTTTTTTTATTTTCGTCCTATATACGAACAATATTTATATTTTTATCATTCAAATTTCTATTAATTATTTATTTTTTTAATTATAGTCTTCATACACGGTTGTAAAAACAGCTTTGATATTTATTTATTATACAGAGCAATAAAGGGACATAATTTGAGGCAGGTTTCTTTTACAAATATAATGTGATCTCTTCGATCAAATATCACAAATTATAGCAATAGCCCATTTATACACATGTCTAACAGAAGTGACAATCAAAAATGAAAAGTTTAATAAATTCTCAGGGTAACTTAATTATAGAATGATTGAAGTGATTATTTAGAATTTAATAGAATTTACAATTGAAAAGCCTGGGATTGTGATTCTAGATGATTTATTTTTTAAATATAATATGCTATATTCAGTAGTGAATAAAACAGGCCAATGATGATGATGATAATTTTTTTTAACGACAGTTTCGTTCACTAAGCACATAGTAGCACTAAAGTCAGTCATAGATTTTGATTTGCCAAAAAACATAACATTAGTAACTTAATTTACATTCTTTTTTGGTAACTAGGAAAAAAACGAAACTGCCAATTTTGTTTTATAGTAGAGAGCCTATCATGATTGACGTTAAATTAGCAGGTTTAATTACAACAGAATATTGAATAATATATTTATACGAAGTTAATTAACGAGGTAAACCGATTTGAATCCCTAAGTTTGGAGAAAGATCAAAAGTTCCATCGGCTTCCAGTTAAGTCTTGGATATTTAGAAAATCCAAGAAAAATACACCCAAGGGCTTTTATGAAAGATTCATTTGATGGTAATCCTTACAAAGCTATTAATTATTTTGGCCAATCAACAAGATTTCTCTTGAAATTAAGCTCATTAGTTGCCATATCGCAAAGTTAATTAACAGTATTAACTTTGCGATATGATATATTAGATAGTTACACAAGCAACAGCAAGTGAAATTTTACCCCGCAGGATTCGAACCCCCGTCCGCCGATTTCTAAAGCACACGCCCTACGACAAGGCTACGGAGGCAGTTAGAACACGACGTTTGTTCACATCACTCGTTTAATGTATACAATTTTTTTTAAGTATTTACTTTAAGGAAGACTTACGCTGTATTACCCTAATGGACCTTTTAATTCTTATAGTTTTACATTAAAATAGTTACAGTAAGTTATTGTTAAAACATAGATATATGCGTCGCAGTTTTTATCATAGACAATTTTAAGAAGTATAATTACGTAGAACATAGTTTACTTGCTAATTTAATTGCACGAGGTTGAGATTTTTTGAGCTGTAATTTTTAATTAGGTATCACTTCATCCTTATAAGAGTTGGGATGCGAACGTGGGGCCCGGATGTGAAGTTCTAAACCACATTTTCACGTTCTCCCTATCTTATGTGGTAACTTTGTTCATGTGAATAATTTTAATGTTACCTATATTAATTCCGAGGTAAAAATAGATATTATTCACTGTTGGAAGTATTCGATTATTTAAACAGATTTAACGTTAAAAACGTAATTAAATAAAGCATGATTGAAAAACTTCCGTCGGATTTAATACAAAAAAAAACCCAAAATGAAATGTCTATACGTTGTTGCGAAATAAATAATAGTGAACCATGCAATTGACTCTTCTTACATCCATGTCGCTTAAATATATTAGGGGTTTGTTTCGGAATTATTTAATAATATTGATTGTATGTTTAATAACGTTTGACCCGCGCACCATGGACCTATCGGGCTCTAATATATATATCATATACTCATATAGAATAAAAATGTATTCATATTGCTACATTTCTATATAATATTTAAGAATTGATGCATAGATTTATATCAATGATCTACTATTAAAACGATTTCTTCTTATGTAGTAATTTAAATTGATTTAAGCTACGATATGAGCAGGACGTTCACCTGATGGTAGGTGACACGCTTTGCCCATAAGAAATGCATCCTAAGGTGACACAAATCCGCCGCCCTCAGACAGAATGTTACGTCCCTTTTGCTTATTTATTACGCTGGATACAACGCTCTCCAAACCCGAAGACAGTATTGTGTATAGACTGATTTGCAGTAGATATAGGCACCGTGGTGGTACTGTCCCAGACGGTCCCTTGCAAAAAAGAGATCTCAGAAGTATAAGTGAAGGCTATTTAAAAAAAAAAAGAAAGTTTTATTGTAAATTAATAATAATGAATCAACTGGTTTATTTATTTATATATTTATAAGGAAACCATATTTGTACTCAGATCGTCGTTAAACTTCTCCCACCAACGAATCAATGTCACAATGGCTGCCTTAAATGATAATTAAAATAAAAATTTCAAAAAACTAGATAAACTATTTCTTTTATTACATTTCACGCGGACGAAGTCGCGGGCACAGCTAGTGCAAAATAAGTATGATAAATACATACTAGACAGAAAAACAAGTTTCTAATTTTTTTTTCATTCTAAACAAAGTATAGCGCTGCGTTTATGTCCGTTCTGATTCCGGGCGTTCAAACGCGACCAATCCCATTGCATCGAGGAGTGAGACAGGGGGATGTAATATCCCTGAAACTGTTCACTAATGCATTGGAAGACGTCTTTAAGACCCTAAACTGGACTGGACGTGGCAAAAACATTAACGGCGAGTACCTTTCACACCTCCGTTTCGCTGACGATATCGTCATATTGGCGTCGGGTCATTGGAGTGCTTGCAGGAAATGTTACACGGCTTAAATGATTCGTCCTGACGTATCGGACTAAGGATGAATTGGGACAAGACGAAAGTCATGTTCGACGAACACGTTCTCCCGAGTCCAGTCAATGTTGATGGTGTTACTCTCGAAGTTGTCGATGAATATGTCTACCTCGGACACATATTGCAGATGGGAAGACACAGCTTCGAGAGGGAAGCAGATAGGAGGATTCAGTTGAGCCACATTCTGACGTCATCGATACCGCAGAGTTTAAAGACAAAAGTCTTTAACCAATGCGTACTCCCCGTCATGACCTACGGAGCAGAAACGTGGCCTCTGACTATCGGACGGGTCCACAAGTTTGCCGTAGCTCAACGTGCTATGAAACACGCTATGCTTGGAGTCTCTCTTTCGGAGAAGATTCGTAATGAATTCATCCGACAGAGAACGAAAGTTACCGACATAGCGCAAAGGATTTGCTCGTTGAAGTGGTAGTGGGCCGGTCACGTGGTCCGAAGAACGGATGGCCGATGGGCCCATAAGGTTCTGGAGTGGAGGCTACGTTTAGGAAGCGAAGTGTTGGTCGACCCCCGATCAGGTGGGATGGCGATCTCCGTTCAGTAGCCGGTTCAAGTTGGCAGCGAGTAGCAGGGGATCGGCCGTCTTGGCGTTCATTTAAAAAGGCCTATGTCCAGCAGTGGACTGAGGCTGATTATGATGATGATGATGATGAAACAAAGTTAGAATGAAACAAAAAATTAGAAACGATTGAAAAAAGCTGTGTTGTAGTTAGTTATTGGAATAATATAAGAAATATTTAATTGTGACCGGCTAATAAAAATTAAGCAAACAAAACCACGATGAATTCACAAAACCGTATCAATCGAGTTTTTATAGCGTTGCAAATTCCTCGTTAATGCGTTTTCATACAGATACGCAAAAATAAGTCTATTCCTAATTCAATGCAAGAAATTTCAAACTGAGTATATGGATTATGTGGAGTTTTGTTGTATATATGAGAATTTGTATATGTATATCAGTGTGTATAGATCGCCAAGACATGGACATCACCTGCTGAAAAGCTACAATGAGCTACTCATTTAAGGGCAACTTAGCTTTATCATCATAATGTAAAAGAACTAAATTGTGTGGCGTTTGTAGTCATAATATTATGGTGGGTTGTGTTAATTTTGATACAATTAATATTCTATATGTTTTGTCCCTTAAATTATACCGAAAATACTAATGGCCTACACCCGACATCATCTAAGTTTTTTTTTAATGACAGATTGATTATTGCGATATTTTAAAACAATGATATCTTCAAATCAATATCAGACATGATTTTCACACACAGGACTGTTGGCATCTATACAATAACTGTACATATTCATTGTCATTATCAACATCCCAGCCAAAACATGTTCACTGCTGGGCAAAAGGCCTCCTCTCAAGAATCATGAGAATACTTCATTTCCAGTAAATTACAAGAAAAAATTATAGTGTGTCCAACGAGTTTAGAATACTACAAAAAATGTCAAACTCCACAGAGCGTGCATAAATTACAAAACAACGATAAACGTTTTTTAAAATAATATTATCCATAATTAGTGCAAGTCGCATTTTATAAGACTCGTCGTCGTCGTCGTCGTTTTAGCCTGTCAGAGCCCACTGATGAGCAAAGGCCTCCCCTATAAGTCGCCAAGAGGTACGATCCTGTGCCACCTGCATCCACCGACCTCCTGCACATTTGCACAGGTCGTCACTCCATCTGGTGGGGGGTCGTCCGACACTGCGATGGCCAGTACGAGGCTGCCACTCGAGAACCTTTCTTCCCCAACGGTTATCGGTTCTTCGAGCCAAGTGGCCGGCCCATTGCCACTTCAGCTTGCTAATTTTGCGAGCTATGTCGGTTACCATGGTTCTTCTGCGGATGGCTGCGTTACGCACTTTATCACGCAGAGAAATACCGAGCATAGCCCGCTCCATAGCTCGCTGAGTGACTTGGAGCTTCTTATACGGCCGGCAGTGAAGGACCATGTCTCGTGCCATAGGTCATCACTGGCAACACACATTGGTCAAAGACCTTAGTCTTTAGGCATTGAGGAATATTGGACGAGAGGATATGTCGTAGCTTCCCGAACGCTGCCCAGCCGAGCTGGATTCGTCGATGGACCTCGGCATCGAAGTTGGACTTACCTAATCGGACTACTTGTCCCAGGTAAATATTTCGTCAACAACTTCGAGCACAGCTCCCAACAACCACCGGCATAGGCATGACATGATCGTTAGACATAACTTGCTTCTTGTCCATGTTCATCCGAAGGCCTACGTGTTGAGAGACACTGTTGAGGTCATTGATCATAGCATTTAGATCCTCCAGCGACTCCGCCATGATGACTATATCGTCGGCAAATCTAAGGTGGGTAATACACTCGCCGTTCTACAAGGCGCACCGCAAGCCTAGAACCCAAAACTCTCTGATCACACTCTGAATCTTATCGAAACAAGACGGAAGATGCGGCAACAGTCTTCTTCTGACATGTTAGGCTACAGGCAGCTAAATAGACAGATCTCCAAGTGTATGCGGCATGATTGCGCGTCTTTAATACATGTCGTATTAAAGAGGCGATTGAACGGAACCAAGGTTCTAAAGTCTTCGCCAGTGATCTGTCTGTTGGGCAAAGCCAGCTAACTAAGTTGAAGACCGATAGTGGGCCGTCATCTCCGGTAGACCGAAGTTTTGAGTGAGATCGAGAGATTCTATGGACAGCTGTACACATCGTCGTCGGAACCGCTTTCTGAAGCGAGTGACGACCCAAGAGCAAAGCATACCCGGCACAACTTCGAAAATATCCCGGAAGTCAGTCTGAGCGAGATAAGAATGGCCTCGAAAAACTTAAGAACGGTGAAGCATCTGGTTAGGACGGAATTATAGCAGAGCATCTGAAAGCTAGTGGAAAATCGATACTTGTAGTCGTTTAGAGGCACTTTGATTTCATCCTACAGGATGGTATTACGCCAGAAGCGTGGAGCAGAAGTTTGGTGGTGCTGTTCTTCAAGAAAAGTGATAAAAGACTCTTGAAGAACTACAGACCGATTTCCTTCTAGCCGCGTTTATGTCCTGTTCTCGAGATTCATCTTGAATCGTCTCGCTTCCAGACTAGACGACTTCCAGCCACCGAACAAGCTGGATTTCGAAAGGCTTTAGTACCATAGACCACATATTTACGCTGCGGCAGATTATACAGAAGACCGAGGAGTATAATCTGCCTTTATGCTGGCGTTTGTGGACTATGAGAAAGCCTTTGATTCTGTCGAAATTTGGGCTGTGCTGCAGGCCCTTCAAAGTTGCCAAATTTCGTAAGACTAGCTTCGCTTAAATATTTCAAAGCTATATAAACATACAATTGTACATTTTAAAAGTAAATTAATAATTTTACTTCAGGAAAGAAAACACATCAGCAATATGGGGAAGTAACATAGATTTTCAATCTCAATTTCGTTAAAAGCTCCAAAACTAATCAAATCCATGAAGTAGTTGAAAAGTTTGAACTGAAAACTTTCAAAATTTTGAAAGTTTTCAGATACAAGCTCAAAGGCTTTTCAATAACTACCCTTTAAAACCAAAGTAGTACGTTTTTCTGCATTTTCTTATGATGATGAGCGAAATATAAACTATTAAATTATCTCTCTATAAATTATATCTACATACAAAATATTAAAAAAATTTGAACTTGCTCATATTTCAAAAGGCATTGTAAATAATAATTTTCTAAGAATGATAATGATGTTTGATAATAATTTTATCTTCGAGTTTATATAAACAATTAAATTATTTTGTATAGAAAATTACCCCGAAAATAAAACAATATATAAACGAGACCCCTAAAAGCAATTCAATATAACATGATTAAGGTTTTCTTTACTTATATTTAGTCTCAAGAAACTTGTGTGTAAATGTTTAGAAATCATCACACATGGCACATAGAAAAGACAATCAAATTATCTTTTAACATGTTTCTAATATTTAGAAGTAAACAAAGAGGACAATAACGATAAGCTAATGCAATCGCTTTCGAAAGAAATTCTGTCGTCAATGAAACGTCGCAATAGTTATTCTACAAACTCAGCTTCTAAATATTGTTACAATCATATAATCGTGTTCTAAGTTCGAATTATTAACGAAAATTTATTTTAAAAGTTTTTTATCATACTATTTTAATAAAAATATTTGATATAAATTAACCGTACGAGAGTCAGTGAATTAAGATTTTCACCCCCCTAAGCATTAAATTTTCATTTTATATTTCACTAACGTACACTTAATTAAATTCAAATTCTTTAAATAGAGAAAGTAATTTATTCATATATTAAATAAAGTAAAATTTTAATACAACTATAATATAATGGTTTTTAAAAGCTTTCAAGAATTAATAGCGAACCTTAAAATGACATCAAATTTTTCTTAACACTGTCCCGTAAAATAAATTAAGACAAATTGCATATTATTATCATAAAACAATAAAAGAAATACGCCAGTAGTAATATTTTTATACAAATCATGGTTACGAAACCATTGATTGATTGGTGTTTACTACGAAGTAAAATGGTTGTCTTTATTAACTTCAATAAATTATTATGTTTTGTACAGTCGTGCTTGTGCGAACTATAATATAGTATAATTTATTAAAAGTATTTTGAATTTGTATGATTGATTTATTGGTTGTTTACAATTACTCAGCTATGGGTCATTGTGATTTACTCCAAAGTTGGCGTACTAGCAAAAGGGTAACCTTAATTAACTTGATTGCTAGTTATATAGGACGGGGATCAATATTCAGACCTTACAGAGTATTTTGTATTATAAACAATGGGGTTAACCCTTTATACATTCCCACGAAATGCTTATTCATATCTATGGTCTGCTATGATTGCAAATCGAAAGCTATTCATTTCTTATGACAGCTGTATACCCGAGGGCAGTACGTACAATGGACAGGCATGTATATCTGCGTTTATTAATATAAATATGTTTTTCCATTAATAACAGCATTTAAACTGGACCTATATACCTGAGGAATTTTGTATAAACGTATTTAAAAAAAAAAATCAAAGAGGTAACATATTAAAGAAGTCTAAACATTAAAGACGCCTCAAAGACCGTGACGAGTTGCGGGCAGATTGCTATAGATTTGGCAGTTCAAACACTGCCTTGGGTATCCTGTTGATGAGTAATTCCATATTCACTAAATTCATGTTTTGTCATTTTATTTGATGTCGTAAATGTTTTAGCTTTACAAAGAGCATTCCAACACTACAAAAACTTTATCATGGGAAATATTTCCTCAAAGCTCGAATGACATTGTAGAAGGTGTAGATAAAAAGTGTAGGCCCAGCAAGCATAGCATCCCTACCTAATCTGACAACAAATCTTACTGAAACTGCGTCATTAAAATGGCATTTGTCCAAAGACGATATTTTCAGCTATAATATCAAGGCCAATTCACTAAAACTTGCCTCCTATCGCAACGTACTATTTTATCATAAGGTTCATATATACATATGTATACCCATATTATTTTTCTAGTGGCAACTCTAAGACTGACATGTCATTGTAACGTCTCCCTATTTATTATATATAAAAATAAATAATAATTTAGTTAATAAGCAAAATAGTTACACTTTTAGCTTCCTTTTCTTGTAAGTATTGCTGTATCAAGTTATACTTACATTGCTAGCTCCAATTCAAGTGTAATTGTGTAACATTGTATCCGACGTGTAGCTGCCACTGCGTAGATAACGTCTTTCTGTTTAAAATTAAATTGTTGTTCATATACCTTCCCAGGGCGCTCTCTTTGCGATTAATAGGTATATTACTAATTAATTATGAAAATTATGGCTCGCAATACTAAGGCCCGTCAGGTCAAGGAACAGCTTCACTTGGCTCTTCAAGAGGTGAAGCCAAGTAAATTGCAATCTGAGCAGTAGTTGAGGCAGAGGGATGACAACGAGCAAGAAACTTTTGCAAACGACAAATTAAAACGAGAATTAGCTGAATTGCACCAAAATTACTCTAATATACAAGAGATTAATGACGATGTAAATAATACTCTCTCCAAAGTAGCACGTTGGTTCAGTGTGAATAATTTACTATTAAACAACAGAAAGACTTAATGCATTAAATTTAAGACCCCTTATGTAAAATGTGGTAATTTTCATTGTCTTTGAATTGGTAAGCTCTAGACGTTGTTAACTGTACTGTATTTCTGTAACAATAAACGCTAAGTTGCAGTGGGCATAATGGTTTAATAACTTAGCTCCACGGCATATGCTGTAAAAAGAATTAGACAAATAACTGACGTGGAGATAGGCCGCTTAATATATTTCAGTTACTTACACAGTATAATGTCTTCTGGCATTCTACTGTGGGAATACAATCTTCGTCCTTCGAAAAAGAGCAATTCCTGCAGTCTATAACATGGGCCCCAAAGAATCATTCAGAGAGTTGTTTACTAAAATTAAAATATTGACCGTTATTTCTCAATATACTTTTGAAAGTTTATATGCAGAAAAACAAACAGGATTTTTAATGCACATCAAATAAATACTGGGTACAAGCACAGATTAATTCTTCCAGTAACAAGACTGCGAAAAGTATCTAAATCTTTTATGGGACAATGTATTCGCTTTTGCAACAAAATTCCAGAAAAACGTTTAAGATTTAACCATCAATAAATTTAAAAAAGTTGTCAAGGAACGTTTGTGTGTTAATGGTTGTTTTTGTTTCAATTTTATTATAAAAGATGACAAAAAAAGTCCCTGAGTTTTTTTTTGCCGGTTCTTCTCAGGTCAGAGGCATCCTTTTCCAAACCGGTGGTAGATTTTTGACAATCAATAAGTGAGTGTATCGCTCATTTGTTGAATGAAAATATTCTAATTTTAATTTTAATTTATCATGCAGTACATCTCCCGACATTCATTTGAAAACAATGAAATGAAATATTGCAAATCAATTATTCCACTACTACAAAATGTCAGTTGTATGACATTCAGACAATTAATATACAAATAAAATATAACGAAAATCCTCTTAAAACACGGCGCTTGCTATTTGTTTTAAAACCACTTGATATCATCTCCATTTTCGTTCAAACTCAATTGCGTTCTAAAATAGTCAAATTTACCAACGTATATATTTTGGTACAAGTTTTATCATTCCTGTAAAATAATTCAACAAAAGAATTTGTTTAAAATTTGGTAAATAAAGCGCATGTTTTTCATCATTTGGTTTCAGGTATATTAAGAAACTTTATGAAAAATTAAAAAAACCCACTCTATGTTTTAGTACTTAACAAGCGATATTTTAATAAAAATGTAATTTTGCATAGACAATGCTGATATTTAAAACATACATCATCATCAGCCTGTGATAGTCCACTCCTGGTCATAGGCCTGCCCTAATACACCTCTATCCATTAGGGGCTTTCGACCGTATCTCATCACGCTGGTCCAATACGGGTTGGTGGGTGGACCGACATTTTACATGCCCATCCGACGCATGGATCATTTTACTTTTCAGACAATTGGGTGATCAGCCCAAATTGCCCCAACCAACTAGGAAACAACAATGAAAATTTGTCGAGTCCCCGCAGGATTCGAACCCACGACCTCCGGTTTCTAAAGCAAACGCCCATACCACTAGGCTACGGATTCAGTTTTAAAATGACATCTATATTAAAAAGCTAATGACACCTGCAATTACAATGTTATGATTCTTCATCACAATAAAGCTTTGTGCGGTGTATATAACTTACATACTGCTAATGCCGAACTTTATATTTTAGTTTTTTTTAAAAAATGAAAAGACTACACCTACACATATGTCATGAACTATAGTTTATTCTACTGAACAATGAGGTCTACGCAGGAAGTAAGGCTCCATAGAAATTCCAAAAGTACGCTGATAAAGCTGCGGTCGTGTCTAAAGGTCATTTATCAACACGACTAGACCGGCAAGGGGTGAATAGAAAACGAAATCTTATCCAAACATGTAGTTGTAAACGTAAATTTAAATTTGAGTATTTAAAATTTTGGTAGGAATTTTAAAACAAGTTACACTGAACCTATTATTGCAATAGCTTCAAGAGAAATTGTATTATTACGTAAAAATCAAAATTGTTTGCACAAATACTAGTGTGATTAATAGTAGAGCTTTATTTTTGTTTTGTTTTTTCCATTTTATTATTTTACAAATATTTTAAACGTTTCAGAACCATTTTAATACTGTTATTATTTGCGCGTAATCATGCGAATGTAACATTTTAAAGACGGCGGATAGCATTTACATTTCATAATTTCTCATATGTTCTTTTAGAACATAAGACTTCAAAACAAAAGAACTTTACTCCTTAAGTATAAAATATTTTAAGGTATACAGCTTAAGAAACCCACAGATGCAATGTAAATTCTGTCTGATTAAGCAACAATATAATTTTACAGTATCGTCAAATAGAATTATTTTCCTTTAATAATTATTACATAAAATACAATATTTAACATTGAATTTACTGTCAATAAAATATAAAAGGCAAAAGCAAAAGCAGGTCACATTTTCTTATATCGCAGTTGGTTTAAATTTTACAGGTTCCTTTCAATTACCTTTCTTGTCAACGCAATTTAGGCATCGAGACATACTGTTACTCACGTGTGTACACTGACAAAAAGTACATTAATATATTTCATTCATCATCAGCCTCCCCTAATACGCCCTTATCCATTAGGGTTTTTGGAGCGTATCCCACCACGCTGGTCCAATGCGGGTTGGTGCGTAATATATTTAGCGTTTTAATCGAGTGACACCGGCAAAACACCCTCACCCCGGGACACCGCATCCTGCGTTAGGGACCTAACCCGCAGCACCGCGTGGACGGTCGGCCGGCCTTTGCGGAATTGCCAGATTTGGGCCGACGTGCTCCAGGTGCTAGACGATGCTGGCCGCCACGATTCTCTCAAAGAGTTTTCCCACACAACAGCACTATCGGCTTATAGGCAGAGAGAGTCCGCGAGTGAGAGACGCCCCTCCTTTTGGATGAGGACGAGTCTGCCTGTCTTCCCCCTCTGTGGTATTAAGGCTTGAGCCAGACAGGCAGAAAACATCGCTCTGACTCTTAGCTCCAGGGCGTCCCCTAGGGTATGCACCAGCGCACGTCCCTGAATGCCATCGGGACCCGGGGCGGTGCGTTTGCCCCTCATTTTTAGATGGGCTGCACCTAACTCTCCCGGGCTTCTGGCGCTTCCGGGACTGGGTCGACCTCATCCGTGCCATTTAGGACCATCGAAGGTGCCGTATGCTTCTCGCGATGTGGGAAAAATCCTCGGTGATCGCCACTACGACCTGCGGCGCCAGAGTCACAGAGAGTAAGGGGGCCCAAGGAAGCCTGTTCATCACCATTTTGTAAGGCCGCCCCCACGGATCACTGTCCAGCGCCGCCAAAAGCTCATATCTAGCCGCGGCGATCGCCTCGGCTATTCCCACTTTGAGAGCCATCCTTTTGCTGCTGAAAGAGGCGAGCAATTAGGCCTCCAGGGCCGGGTCTCTGCGCCCTCCACAAGGGGTGTACTGGCGCCGCGTCGAAATGCACTCTATGCGCATCGCGCATCACGGCGAATTCTGGAGTCCACCAGTACACCCGGCATTTAGGAGGGAGACGTTTGGCCCGGGACATCGACGCGTCACACTCTCCTCCACATTAACGATGTTCGGCGCAGAAACCCACGACTGCACTATTGCTGCCTCCTTCAGGAGCTCTCGGTCCAGGCTTCAGAGGAGCCACCTGGGACCGTCGTCCCTCGGGGTCCGGCCAGGGCTGGTATTCGTATCTAGGAGGACGAAGTCCCTGAATCGGATGTAACGATGATCCGACAGGGTCTCAACGCCCGTCACCACCATCCAGCCCTGTATTGGGCGAGCCAGGGCGGGGCTAGCGAACGATACATCAACGATCGACCCACCCTGGGCTCGTACACACGTGTTTACCGAACCCCTGTTTAAAACAGACAGCCCGAACTCCAGGAGCCACTCCTCCAGTGTCCTTCCCCGCGCGTCTATCGTAGGTGAACCGAAGAACGAATCAGTGACCCCGGTCAGTCTAGGTAGCCCTCGAAGTCGGCGAGAGATCTGTTGGGAGAAAAGTACGCTGAAACGACTACAACATCCCTAACAGAGCGCCGACGAAGCCTGGACCTCCCGAGGGGACCCGCAGAAGACCTACAGACAAAAGCCGCAGTGACGGACAGGTCTCCGGCCCAGTTATTGCCGGAGGAATGTAATACGGTTCGTGGCCATCTTTTTCGACGGCCATTGAGTCCCTCATCCGAAGCGCTGGGCTTGGGCAAGCCCGGCCTCTATATTTCGCGCCCTCCATCAATTATTTATTTGGTGGCTACCACAGGGCAGCGCACCACTACTCCGCCGAGACCCGTCTGGTCCTGGCGGATTTCACCGACTTTTACGGAGGTGACTGGGCAGCTGCCTTTTAGCGCTACCGCCTCAGCCACCTCCGACTTTTCTACCGAATCATCCAGGCCCGAGATGCGAAGATCCGCGCATTTCTCGGGCCTGATATTTAGGCACCTCTGGGCCAACCAATTGGCGAAGCTTTTCTGCCAATTGGTTGGCCTTTTCTCCGCTGGCGGCCCCGGAACTTGAAGGATTCGGGCCCCCGTTGCTGCATGGCGGAACTGGAGAACCGTTATACCCAGATGCTCCAGGTCAATTTTCTTCTTTGCCTCCGTCAGGATGCCGGAATACGAGACCCCATTTTGGACAGCGTTCGGCTGTAGTTTTATGACTACAGCCGACGAGTTTGGGGCCTTTAATTTCGGCATCCTTTTCTTTGGGGGCGATGCCGCCCCCTTTAAACCAGCGCCAGGCTTGGCAGTTTTACGGCGCGTCACAGTTACTTGATGGTTTTTTGAAACAATGTTCTGTAATTAATTCAAATCAATATCTAATCATAAGTTTACAATCGTTTTATGTTAACTGATTGATTTAGCTAAAGAAATGCACTGAATTGAGGGACAAAGATTCATACTCATGCAAAAGATTAAATAACTTCTCAGTCCAATCTGTATAGTAATTAAAATACTTAAATACATTACGTCTTTATCATAATTATTTTATATACTTTAAATTTTACGGGAAAATAGCTAATTTATGTAGGGGTTTTAGGCAATACAGCATTAATCGTTATGGAATGACGTAAAAAATTTTTATTTGACATTTATCTACATGGCCCTTTGACGCTTCTTTTTAACATAACATTACTTTAACTTATACTATTCACTCTAAAATAATTAATCTATCATATTTTACCATGTTCAAATATCAGTGTAGAATTATTTACCTTTATTGTTTGATTGTTGTAATCGATGAATCTAATTTCACATTCTCTCTACACAATCAATTGACAATTAACTTTTTTTTTGATGGATCTCGTGCTCTGTGGAGTTAAACTATTAGAACATAACTGGGTGTGGGGAGCCCCTTATCACAGGCGCGTCTCCCCACCGAGTGACTTAACTGCACCAAGGGTCCCCAGACGAGGAGCCTCGGCTTGGGCCGTCACTTTCTGGTACCCGTTAGCATGCTGAATCGAGGGCTGCCCAGGTGGGCCGATGCCTCGGCTCGATTCAGACGGTTTACAAGGATAATTTATAAGTTGAAAGCGCTCTATCTAAACTTTACTACCACTTCTTAAAGCGTTGGCGCTGAAAGAAGAAGAGGCGTAAGAAACTCCAGCAACGCTCCTCTCTAAAATGGTGTTAAGCTACAGTGTCATATAGCAAAGAGTGTGTAAATTCGACCTCACCGGTGTCATGAATGTGTATATTTGTCCTACACTTTAAGTGTAGTGTGTGTCTGGCTACTGCAAGGGTTTCGTAACCTATGCCTTAAGGGCGTTAATAAGATTCTTGTATTTCACAAGTAAGGAAAACCTAGCCATAGCGTCGCCGAATCGTGGTCGCGCGGCGGCGAATCATCTGCTGCTTGATTGAATTCATCTAGATCAAAGAGATCTAGTGATTTTAAGAATGACGCGCAATTTTTGCCAGTGCTGCCATTGCTATGGCTAGCATGCTGGCTATTTGAGACGGCAGCGCGCCGCTGTGCGCTCGAGTCGGCTCCGAAGCTGGCTGTTGCCACGCGGGGAGGAACTGCCAAGCGTTGGAAGGGCGGAAAGGTGAGAATACGGAGTTAAAAGGATTGGGTGGTCGCCTGGTAAGGTTTCCTTGGGATTGCAGGAACTCTGCGTTTTGGCGCCTTAGTGCAGCCGAGGTAGTTGGCTGTGTGGATTGCCGCAGTTTACGCACGCAGGAGGTTCGAAGGTGGCGAGGACTTCTTTGTACTTGGGTCTGGGACAGGATGCGGTGCCGTGATCCCCGAGGCATTTGACGCAACTGGGGCGGGCGAAACAGTTCCGCGCAGCGTGACCGAATATCTGGTAGTTATGACACTGCCCTGGAAGACCGTTGAAATGCAGCCGTTCAAAAGAGAAACGGCCGATCCCACACAGTTGATCAACATCGTAAATGCGCTTGCCTTCCTTGGAGCGCTCTAGCGTGCACCATACTGTTAGGGCGTTTCGTGTGTGGGTGGTACATGCGTTGTACCGAAAGGGCGGGAATATTTAATTCTTTGACAGCAGAAGCTATCTCAGAGCAAGGGATTTCCTTAGGCAGTCCTTTGACTACTGTCCTAAGTACGCGCTCGTCCGGGAGCGCGAATGTGGTATTGGTGTTCTTTTCCTAAGGAATGAAGTCACCTTTCTAAACTCGTCGGAATTTTCTAAATGTAGTTTGATCACCTGATTGCTATCATAGGCCTCAAATTTAATATTATTGGACAGGGCCAAGCAAATCTTGACCAACTTCTCCGTTTCCTGAAACAAATAGGTGGAGGGCGTTTCCATACGGGAGCCGTGCCTGGGAAGGCCAAGCAAATCTTGACCAACTCTCCTTTTCGCGGAAACAAATAGGTGGAGGCGTTTCCATCAGGGGAGCCGTGCCTGGGAAGGCTGGACAGGGCGAGGGCCGGGGGCGCCTAGGATCCGCAGGATAAATGGATGGGATGAGTTTTGTCGACTGGGTGGTCGATGGTTTGGCGGGCAGGTGGTGGGAGCGTCGGCTTTGCAGCCTTGACGCGAAGGACGGTGCGGATGAAGAGGTGCGGTCCTTGCGCTTCCTCTTTGATTTGACGGTTTTGAAGCCGTCGTCGGATTGCGGATTGGTTAACGCCCTAACGAATGCTAATGTTGACATAGTGGTCGTCACTATCATCCCCAGGGAATGGTTGGGACGGTCCAGGCGTTGAGGTAGGGGATGGGTGGTCTCGAGCGTGCTCGAGATTAGTTGTGCACTGCGTCGGTCAATTTCATTTACAATTTCCGACCGAGTTTCTCACTAATCGCCTTGGTATCAAGACCAAAGCGACTCGAGAGCTCCCGGTCGACTCGTTAGTACACGTTTAGGTTGCGCCTAAATTTGACGAGATGCGTTGCCCAATGCAGCGGTGAGACCCGGCGATTTCCGGGCGTAGTATAGTATATATATATATATATATATATATATATAATATAGTATATATATATATATATATATAGTATATATATATATATGTTATTTTCACGGTGTATAGTAGCGTATACATATATTTTAGGTAGGAAAACCTTTAATTTGTTCTGTTTGGGTTTACATCAATCATTTGCATTGAACAACGTCGTGCAATATCAAACGGACGAAATTCATAGCATCTTAGGAAATTCAAAGGTCCAAACGAAATATGCTATCAGAGGTATGCAATTATGTACGATATACTGAATAGCAATATTTGATCAAAATCCTCGTTAATATATTCATTATCATTTCATTAAATGATGTAATAGCAGAGTTTAAAGTGGTAGATTTCTTTTTGTACGGAAAGGCCTTTATTAGATGGCTTATATGAAGTGAATGTGTATGTCTGATGTAAGCTAATTGCGAAAAGAGGTCACCGGCAAGTTACAGGGGCTGCGAAAAAGCCCCAAAACCTTTGAAAGTTAATTCTCATTCCGAGAATCGTCTTAGTAAATACAAAACGAGTGCAAAAAACATTGCTTTTGTTTCGGCACCGGTGCCGACCAAAAATGCCTGGGTTAAGCCCCGGTAATTAAAATTAATAATCCATCCCAAACAGATGCGGCCGCATTAAAAAACAAATTACCTGAAGCGCAGACAGGCAGCGGGCAAATCGTTGCACCTGCAAAAACAATGGCGTTACCGATAACGACGCCTATTGTCTCACAGGCGGTGTCCAGTAATGACACTCAATTAGAGGATAACATTAAACTGGCCCTATTAGTATTGCAACAAATAGATATCGTAGAATTAGGCGTATTTTGCGACAAGCTCCGCGCCGCCAAAGACGGCATCCAAAGGATGAACGCACTATCACAGCATGTGCGCTTCTTACAGGCCATGGGTAATCTAAAAATTAAATAAACGCAACAGACACAAGGCTGTAGGCTACCGTAAGTAAAGGTGGCAATTCACTAGTCGTTTCTTGCTATAATGCAAACGGTTTTAGATATCAGAAGGCAGAAATCACTAAATTCATACAAGATTATAATATAGACATATTTTTGGTACAAGAGACTCATCTTAAACCAGCAATACGCGATCCCAAGATAAGCGGATACAATATTATTAGACACGATAGGCTGTTAGCTCCAATGGGCGGTACTCTAATCTATTATAAAAGATCCCTGCACATAACATCAATAGAAGTGCCATTACTCACAAATTTAGAAGCTTCGGCGTGCATGATCGCACTTACCGGCCATAAGCCGCTTGTACTTGCCTCAGTGTATCTCTCGCCGCTAAAACTATGTTACAATCAGACCTTGAGCTGCTTCTCGGCCTAGGTCCATCAATATTACTCGCTGGCGTTTTTAATTGCAAACACCGCGACTGGAACGACAGCAGAAACAACTCAAATGGCATGAATATTGCAGGGTCTCGAGGAGGTACTCAACATTAATATAATAGCCCCGAGACCCCAACTAGATATCCATCAGACAGTAGAGGGTCCTAGCACCCTAGATCTATTTATTCTAAAGGGTGTCTCACTCGATGTCGTATCAATTGAGACACTACACGAATTAGATTCTGACCACAGGCCGGTTTATAGTAAATTGGGCCGTTCGGTCCCTATGACTAAAACCTAGTAGATTGGCATCGTCTTGAGGCTAAACTCAGGCAATGAGCCCCCAGAATTGTGAAAACATCCCAGATGTAGTTTGTAACCTAGATCAGGCAAACAATGCCATTAACAACATAAAGTCACACATCTCATCGGCCATTGAAGAGTCCGAAAGAACGATGAAAGTCACGGCCGACCGGAACTTTGGCCTGCCTTTCGACATTCGATGTCTGATAAGAGACAAAAATGCCGCGCAACGAGCGTACGATCGCTATCGGTCCGAAACAAACCGAGCATTATTTAGGTATTTACAGCTTCAGGTTAGAGAACGCATTAAGACGCACCGCGAAACTTCGTGGCAAAACCTAACGGAAGAATTAGAGCCATCGCATGTTGCCTACTGGCAATTAGCCCGAAAACTAAAGTTAGGTTCACGCGATTCAATTCCGCCGTTATCCCGTCCTAACGGTGGCTTATTAGCCTTCGATGATTTTGAAAAAGCCGAATGCTTAGCGGACACACTAGAGTTACAATGCACGCCATCTCGCGTACACACCGACACGTTTCATCTTGCGGAGGTGGACCGTGAAATCGGCCGTAGGGCGGTCTTACCACCAGAGGGCGAACGCTTAAAACTAGTGACCCCGGAGGAGGTCAAAGATATTATTAAGGTCTTAAGCCGATCGGCACCTGGCCCAGACCGTATTAGTAATAAGACATTAAAACTTTTACCAGGCCCGATTATTTGTCTACTAGCGAGCATTTTCAATGTACTTCTAGCCACTTGTTCCTTCCCTGACGAATGGAAGGAGGCCATTGTTACCGGCATACAAAGCCGCGTAACCACTAAACCAACGACAAGTTATCGTCCAATCAGTCTCCTCAACTGCATGGGGAAATTGTATGAACGCATAATCTTGTCGAGGTTAAAGATTACGTTTTTCAATGGCCTCCTACCAGACGAACAATTCGAGGTTCCGTCCTGAACACTCCTGCTCCGACCAGACCCTTTATCGCCTCACAGAATACATTCTGACGGGCCAAAACAAAACAAAGTCAGGCCTTAGATCCCATTACAGGGGCTGTTCTATTCGATGTCGCGAAGGCATTCGATAAAGTCTGGCACAACGGCTTACTCTACAAGTTATACTCTTTGAATGTGCCTGACAGACTTGTGCACATCATACAAGCCTACCTTTCGAATCGCTCTTTTCAATATCGAGTAGAAGGCACCCTCTCAACCAGACGCTCTCTGCTAGCGGGCGTGCCACAAGGCTCCGTTCTTTCTCCTCTGTTATTCACGTTATACACTAGCGATATTCCTAAAAGCTCTAATGTTAACCTTGCGCTTTTCGCAGACGACACCGCCCTCTATTACTCCTCTTCCTCACCATCCCTTATCACCAGTAAACTCCAATGTGCAATCAATAGCCTAGGCGATTGGTTTCGCAAATGGAGGATTGATGTGAATCCCGAAAAAAGTGTAGCAATATACTTTAATCGGTCTTCTGTCAGAGCTGACCTCACTCGTCCTACCACACGTCCGTTCCAAAAAACCGCACATAATGCTCGATGTAGACAAACACTCGGGCAATTGAACCTTTACGGCAAACCGATCCCCTGGGAGAAGAAAGCCAAATATTTAGGTGTTACTTTCGACAGTAACATGAGCTTCAAAAGCCACGTCAAAGATGTTAGGAGAAAAGCCGCTTATGTCTCGCATCGTCTCTACTATCTTACCAACAAAAATAGCAAAATGCCTCTTAATTACAAACTTTTATTATATAAAGCTTGCATACGGCCGATAATGACATATGCGCCAATCTTTTGCCATATATCCTCCACCACTAAATGAACTACAGGTGGTGCAAAATAAATTTTTACGACGAGCTACTGGAGCAGAGCCTTATCAAAGAAATGTCGACTTGCACAGCGATTGCAAGATGCCGACATTACGCGCTCATTTTAAAAACACTATCAAAAAATTCTTTGAAAGAATAGAAACGCAAAAGAACCCTCTGATGGTAAGCGCTGCAAATTATCACGCAGACCCAGATGCCTCTAGTAGGAAACGACGTCCCCGTAATATACTCTTAGACCCAGATGAAGAAGGGGGCTTAGGAATTCTGGACTCTCCAAGGGTCCCGCCACACGATACTACACACACAAGTAGGGATAACACACACACACTTTTAGGTCTACCTCGCTCAAGAGCACGGCGAGACCAACACACCGCGTACACGAGATACACCCGCGTTCCAGGGCGGTTCTCACCGCCCCCGGCAATCGATTAAACAGTCGACCGAACGTCGCCGCCTCGGTCCGTATACCGAGCGTCGATGATCCTTAAGCGACTTCTTCAAAATCAACTCACGCATCCTAAAATGCGTGGTCACTTTTTAATGTTTTGTCACCAAGTTCGAGGGACTCGCAACCTCCGAACCAGTAATAGATAAGCTTCACACAGACAGGTCTAGAAGATAACTTGAATACATAAGATAAACATAAGATAACTGATGTAAGTTTAGGTTTAAGTATATATTTTTATAAAAAATAAAGTTTAGCATGAAATTAAAAAATTGAAGACGGAAAATCAAATGGTGAAAGAATTTTAACAGCTCTGGTAGTTTTTGAGTTTATTATTATCAACATAACACAAAACACAAATGTTATCTATTTGGTATTCATAGATACTAGAAGTCATTATTCAAACATCGATAATCCGAGAAACGAGTGACAGATATTGTAAACAACGCGTGGTCTACTTTACGATGGGATCCCGTCAACGCGTTGACGACGAGTGAGGCCGCGTTAGTGCGGCGACGCGGGGCCGTTGTTCAATGCGATAATCCACAAGGATACCATTTGAAACTGCTGCATGGGCTGTGCCTTAGAAACCGGAGGTCGGAGTCTGAATCTCGGGACTCAACAAATTTCTATTTTGTTACCTAGTTGGTTAAGGCAATTGGGGCTGATCACCAATTGTTCGAAGTAAAATGATCCCATGCGTGGATGGGATGTAAAATCGTCCACCCACCAACCCGCATTGGATCAGTGTTGGATGGTCCAAAACGCACCAATGAATAGGGTGTTTTAGAGGAGGCCTCATCCAGCAGTAAACATCACAGGCTGATGATGATGATGATGATACCAATTTAAGGCAGGCAAGCTTAATTTACCTAATGCATATTTAACATCCTTTTGACAACCAAATCAGTGAGAAAGGTGCAGTGTATTATTAGCTTGGTGAATAAGCAGCCACATAAAATATAATTTATATAATATTGTTCGATCCTTAGCCGATTTTTTTATGTGGTACTTAGAAAAGGGAGTCTCAACCTTGACGTTTTGTAACTACGATCGAGTTTGACAGTCTGGTACTCAACATAGCAGACACAGCCTGACAAGCCGCGCCTGGAACAGAACTTCCTCGTGTTGATAAGTGTTGTACATCTGGTGGCTGTCGGGTCATGAGCCATTTCAATGATTTAAGTATAAGAGATGTTTCTGTTAATATCATTAGTTTAGATTGAATTTTGTTTGTTTTTTATTAATATTGGGTCCGTTGAAAATTAAAGCATGGCTTTTATAAAGGTTCGATGAAAGCAGTTAATAAAGGCGAATATTCAGTGATTGATAGATGATGTCAATCATTTAAGTCAATATCGTTTGAATTAAAGTAACAAAATTCTTATTCATTTTGCCTGAATTATGTTGTTACTTGGGAAAGATAAACTTATGATTGAGGTATTAGTATTAGCCAATGCTTAGAAATTAAAAAGTTTGTGAATGGAAACCGCGTGTACTTAAAAACTTTGCTTCATTACAAATGACAATAAGAGTATATAGCATACACATCAACAAATAAAGTTAAAAATGAGTATTGTCTCGCAAATCACTAAACTAGTTTGTGTCTAAATTTTAATTTGTTTATGGAGAAAATAGTCAATTGTTTCATCATTATTCAATTTCTATAATAAAGTTCAAAATTTATAACTGAAAGATTTTGTGCTATTTTATTAATTAAAATATTAAATTATATATTGAATACATAAAGACCGCCAAATTCCTTTTAAAGAAAAAACCCGTCAAAATTCTGGAAAATGAACATTGAATATTGAATGACATGTCTATCCAAATGAATTAATGGTAGCCTGATTTTAATTTAAAGTGTAGAGAAAATTTAGCAAAATTCCATCCAATCTGGTTAAACCTTCGAAAATTTAATTTATCTGAAAAGCCCATGAAGGCTTTTTATAAGATTAAAGGACCTTTATCCTCACGGAAGTTAAATTATTTGTCCAATTAATAAGATTTCTTAAGCCATTAGATGTTCATTTCTTCCCAAATTTTATTTTATAATTTAAAAGAAATAAGACAAAAGCTGTAAACGTAACCTTAGTTTTAAAATTACTGGACTGGATCTTCTGATTGACTTGGAGCCAGAATAGGAGGGTTGAGGTAAATTGTCGAGATCTCTTGAGCCGGAAACTATATATCAAAATATAAATGTTACCACCATAAACTAACCATAGTAATGTGATAGCATATTAGACGATATCACTTTGATTTTAAAGTTAGACTTAATACTAAAATTAATGACGATGTAAATAATACTTTTCTAAAGTAGTATTGGTTGTGTGAAACAAAAAGAGATAAAATGTTTTTAAAAGAAAAAAATTATAAATCTTTGTCCTTCAAAAAGAGCTAACTTCATTCTATATAAACTGAGCTCTAAAGAATCACTCAAAACAATTATTTCCTCAATGTAAAATAATGGCTGTTACTTTTCAAATATGTTTAAACACACACATCACACATCATCAGCCTTTGTCAGTTCACTGCTGGATCTTAGGCCTCCCTAATGCACCCTTATCCATTAGGGTGTTTGGACCGTATCCCACACGCTGGTCCAATGCGGTTGGGGGGACCAACTTTACATGCCCATTCGGATCATCTTACTTTTTCAGACAATCGTGATGGCCCAAATTGCCCTAACCAACCAGGGAAACAACATTGAAAATTTGTTGGTCCACGCAGCATCTGAACCTACGACCTCTGGTTTTAAAGCACCAAGCCATACCACTGGCACGAGGAGGAAGTTTTTAAACACAATGTATATAATAATTTTATGCACGTAATTATTTGTTAATCGTTTTAATTTATTGAAAATCTGACAAAAGCAAAGTTCAACCAAGTTTTCCGCCAGTTCTTCAAAGGTCAGAGGCGCCATTTTCCTAAACGGTAGTAAGCTATTTGTATTGGTGTTTCTATGAAATTGTGTAATAAATTTCAGAAATCATTGAATTTTAAATATTTTTAGAAAATGTAATCAACTGTCTATTGAGTTATTAAACTGACTAGAATAAACTAAAGGAAAATATAATATATAATTATATTTTTAGAACAAAAAATTAAATCATCAACTCGATTAATCCTGATATTAAGTATGATTATTAAGGATTAAATAAAAATCATACTTCGTTGATGGAAAAAAATAGGAAACTTTCTACATAGTCTTCTGCTCTTCTTTGGTGGCTTGTCAACGAAGTAAGCCAACTTGTTTCGCGTTATTCAGACACTGTGCAAACCTTAGGTAAAATAAAAAATAGGTAGTGATAATATATATTCCTTAGTATAAAAGATTTTAAAACATATTAATGTGTAGTATATAAAATTGATCAGTTAGCTTCAAGAATAAATAAAATAAAAATACAGATTGTCAATACAGGAAGAGATTTAGAGTCTTAAACCAAAGCAATTAGTTCAAAAAGTTTCTATCTATCAGGGTCTTAACAGGTTAAACTACGTGGAGATTAACCCGGTGTACACTAAAAAGAGGCCTTTGATGCATTGTATTTAACAGTTTTTCAATAATTATCAGAATGATTTAAGAAGAACAAGCACGCGTTTTGTATACACCAAATCTTTGTGAGTTAAAGGACGTACTTTTTTCTTTTCAGCAACTCAAGTCGAGAGATGCTTTGCTGAGTTTACTAGAGACTCTGTACTGAACCGTTTTAGTAGGAAGAGTAAAAATTTAACTAATCTAATAAGACGTCATCATACTTGGTGTACTTAATGATAAGGATAGGAAACATTTTATAATTAAAATATTACATTTTATACACGATAAGAAAAGGATGTGATTGTTGAGAAAATATTTCATTTTTAAAAATGAAATATATTTTGTTATGCTTTTCAAAAACTTTGCCAATAAGAAAGAAATTAAGATTTTGTTGTTTTAATGATTTAGTTGAAACATATCACATATCGTATTATATAAAATTACCTTTTACTAGAAGTAATTATTATGACTTATATTCATCTACAGAGATGAATAACAAAATTAGATGTTAATCAAATAAGGAAACACTATCCCAACTGTTACAATTCAACTTAAATCTACATTAAAATATTAACAAAACGCTGATTGATGTGATGTTTTCGCGAAGAATCAACATCGCGATTCAGATGTTGAAACTGAAATAGAGCGCCATCTCTGTCACGTAGAACAAATCCCTCAGTGCCATTTAGTAAGAGCGTCGTTCTTTTGTCCAGAATAAACACAATGCAAAGCATTATAATGTGTATTTTTATATAGTTAATTTTCTTATTAAATCTCTTTGATCGGTTTATTTTGCATACAAAAGAAAAATTACATCATCGGGATTTGGTACCCACCCACGCTGTCCAATGCGGATTGGTGGGTGGATGAGTTTTACATGCCCATCCGACGTATGGATCATCTATTGTATTGCCCTACCCATTCTAGAAAACAATATAGGAATTTGTTGGGTCCCCTGCTGGATTCGGTTCCGGTTGCAGTGCCCATACCACTGGGCTTCGGAGACAGTGTCATAAGATGCTCTTTGAAACTACTAATTTATCTCAACTATGAATAGTATAGTAGAATGAAAATTATTAAAATGAATATTTTATATATCATATTCACTTTGATAAAAAAACCTTTAAAAAATTGAGATTTGATAAGGACAAATAAATCAGGCACAACAAAAATGGTTTATAAACCCAAACGATTCAAATCATTTGTTTATTATTATTTTAACTATTTCTCGCAGAAATAAGTGACAATGCATGAGAGGAACATAACTGTGATAAGAATTGTCTTTATATTACTCTTAAAAGTTATTGGTCTTAATTAACTTTAAGATTGATAAGAGAAAAATTTATTTATATATATTTTACTTTAAGTACTCGCCACCCTCCTTTACCTTTTTAAAATACTGCTAGGTATACTTTCACTAATTTTAAACATAAATTGTTTTAATTTAGTGCTAATGAATGAAATTAATTAATTCAATAGTTTTCAATGTAGAGGTCATTGAATGTAGGTAAAGTTATAGTTAAGGCGAGCATCAAAGATTTTTAAAATAAACTGCTAAATAGATAAAAATTATGGTTAATAAAGAAACTCATTTAAACCATGTCAATTTACTTCTGACTGAAATAAAATCCATAATGTTTTGAATAAAATCTGAGAGATTCCGCTTTGTTGTAAATCAAAAAAAAATTTTTTATATTCTTTTAAGTAATATGACATTGTGAACCTAAAAATTTGAACTACACTTTAAAATCTTCGTTAGGTAACGTAAAGACAAATTGTTTAGATCCTTTTATTCCGCATCATAAAAAGATAGACTTTAATTTACCTTCAAAAGCGTCGGAAGAGTTTTTAATTTTGATGATGGCTGAGGTCCTTTGTTTCAGGAACAAAAGAAGTTTAATGGCAGAAGTTTGGAAAACATTTTCAGTCCGGTATGACTATGAAAGGAAATTAAAGCCACATGATCTGATACGGAATTTATTGAAGCCTTGAAGTAAGATGACACCAACAATTGCTTTTAGTTAATACTTTTGTGATATATTGATGATTAAAAGGTTTAAGATTTTATCGATTTATACTACTAACACATATATATCTAACAGAATACCGGGTTGGACCCGGGAAATCCGCTGGGTAACATTTTTAATAATTGCTAGGTAGCTTATTGCATTAATTATATTTTTGTATTATTGAAATCTGTTAACTATGAAACTGAAGTATTGATTATATATAATATTACCGATCTCTATTAAAGGTCTTTTTAGTGACACTTAAACTAATGTTACAATAAAAATGTTTACATTAAAATGCTTATTGTGCGTTATTCTTAAAACATACATATATTTTACTGCGTGTTTTATTGTAGACCAATTCAAGTAGTAAATACAATTATGAAAAACATATATTTTGTCTATCTTTAACGGTTTTGGCAGCGTTTGTAATTTATTCGTACGAGGTTGTGATTCTGGACGCCATATTTTTTCAATTTTTTTAATATCTGAACAGGAACTGGGAACTGCCTCCGTAGCCTAGTGGCATGGACGTGTGCTTTAGAAACCGGAGGTCGTGGGTTCAAATCCTACGGGGACTCAACAAATTTTCATTGTTGTTTCCTAGTTGGTTAGGACAATTTGGGCCGATGCGAATGCGTCGGATGGGCATGTAAAAAAAAGGCGGTCCACCCAACAAACTGCATTGGGCCAGTGTGGTGGGATACGGCCCAAAACCCCCTAATGGATAGGGGTGTATTAGGGGAGGCCTATGTCCACCAGCAGACTATTAAAGGCTGATGATGATGATGATAATGATGAATATGCTCTAAGCCCATAGAAAAAGGATTGATAGGCAGTTATAAAAAATATTATGTTGGAAAACTTGCTTGAAGCCTAACTGTGACATTTTTGTCAATGATGTATACGTGATTAAAGAAGAAAACGACTTCTATCTTTAAATGTAATTGTCAAGTTCGCATTACCCTGCGGGCACTGAATTCTTCCCCTAAATTAACACTGATTGCTTCCAAATTTTCTCTTTTTACAATTTAATATATTAACCAATGTCCCTGAAAAATCCTTTTAGAATAAATTATGCATATTATAAAAACTAACATTAAAAGCATTCGCATAAATGTTTTGATTGAAGACAATAGTATTAGTAATGTATATAAAACGGTCAGCTCACATGAAATCGGTAATGGTGACGAGAAGTTTCGGACCCATCGGAGGTCCTTCATCAGGACGAGTGGGATTACTTCACGGTCGCTTACCGTCTCGCAATGCGAGCCAGAGTGCGCCAATTTTTAATTGTTGAATAGTATGAACTACGCGACGGTAATTAAATAAAATAGTGATTTTATTTAAGTACCGGTAATTAAATAAAATAGTGATTTTATTTAAGTACCGTCGCCAACGACGATTACTTAGTGCATATTGGCTGCTATTTTTACACACGGCTAAGTAAAGTTAGTCCGTCTTCCTTATTTGTTTATGTATCTTTAGAAATATTTTACCAAAATCTGTAACGAAAGATTTTGAACTTAAATATATTTGTTCGTTCGTTTCTTTTTACTAAATACGTACGCGGTGTGAAAATATAATTGCAACCATCATTTTAACTACGGATAATAAATTATGCTAAGTAAATCTTTTTATGATTCGGCAAAAAATAATAATTTGCTTGGTATTTTTTCTTTTGTTATCATTGTTTTTATGTTTAATCCTTTTTAAGATTACTGATTAGTTTTATTTTGATCAAACACATTACATATGATCATACAATATAATAATAGCAGGATTTTAATTGGATGTGTGCCATCAACGGGAATCTGACACCGTATGCTCATCTGTTAAAGAAAATTGTTTTTACAGAAATCTATTGCAAAAATCCAGTATTTTCTCTTGAATTCTAGTTGTAAAAGTAGTTTTAATTGAGTGATGTGTTATTTATAGTAAATATCACAATTCCAAGTGAGAGAGTAAATATCAGTTACTTGTAAATATTACAATTTCAAAACATAGCGCAGTTTTAAGCTTGTAAGTTGATTTTGCAGGGTGGAGGATCGTAGACTTAAAAATACTCAAATTCACTATAATATGAATACACATACAATATCTTAAAATTAAAATTATTAAGATAGTGTACTATTACAATTAAGAATAGATTTAAATGACAAAACTAGAATATCAGAATTAAACAAGAAACATTCATCATGAGAAACGTTTTTAAAGTAATGAAAACATGCAATAGATTTATCGTTTCCATTTAAAATTTTAATGAATGTTGTATCTTGTTATAAAGTGATAGCATGTCTCCTATAAAGGTTCGACGAAAGCGATTACTAAAGGCGATATATTCAGTAGTTGATAGATGATGTCAATTTATTCATGTTAATTTCAATATCGATTGAATTTGTTGTATATGAAGAAATTTCTCTGTTTTTGCGTGAAGTATTTTAAGTTACTGCTGGATTTAAAAATAGAGTTATTATGATAACTCCAGTAATCACAGGTTATCTTGGTTTAGAATTGTGTAAAAAGTTACGTTCGCCGGTCAACTTTTTGATTTCGTAGCGCATTCGTGGGAGTAGTGTATTTGTGAACCAGTGCTTTAGAAACTGAAAAGGTTGAGAATGGAAATCCTGCGAGTTCTTAAAAACTTTGCATTATTGTTCTTAAATTTGCTTGGACAAATTATCCAAATGACAATACGCATGTAATTAAAACATCACATTAAATGTACAAAAGCCGGTGTTTTTTTTTTATTATCCACTAAGGGAATTATATTATGTAATGAATGTAGAGACTTTCTCGTGCCTGGGCAATTGTGTCTAAATTTGTTTACAGAGAAAAGTAAGTTTCAATGTTTGATCATTTATTTAATTTCTGTAATACAAGCTTTGCAAAGTTTATAACTGAATGATTTGGTGCTATTTTTGAAAAAATATTAAATTGTATATTGATACATTTAAAGTCCGATAATCTGTTTTTGTTTCATAGTAAAAAGCCTGTCATGAATTCAGTGAAAATAAAATTTGAATATACAATGACATGTTCATCCGAGGTTAATTACCGATAGTCTGATTTTAATTCGTAAGTTTGGAGAAACTTTAGCAAAAGTTTCATCCGTTTTCGGTTAAAATTGGAATTTTATTGCGAAATGCCCATGAGGGCTTTTATAAAATATTAACAGGACATTTATCTTCACGAAGTTATTAATTACTTAGTCCAATTTACAAATATTCCCAAGGCAATGAGGTCATTAATTGCTTTCTCTTAAATTTTATTTTATTATACTAAAAAGAAATAAGATTCATCTAGCGGCCCGGATGTTAAGATGTAAACCAAATTTTCACGTTCTCCCTGACAAATGTAGTGGTTTCTCCATGCGTAGCATCTAAATAATATCTTAACTGACTAAAGGAAAATAAAATATATAAATACATTTAAGAACAAAAATAAAATCACCAACTCGATTAATCATGAAATGAAGTATGATTGAAAATAAATAAAGAAAAAGAAACATATATCGTTGATGCGATAAAAAACATAGGACACAATGAAAATTACTCTCCTGCTCTCTCTTTTGTGGCTTGTCAAACGAATTAAGCCAATTTTGTTCTTCGTTATTCAGACACTGTGCAAAACTTAGAAGATAGGTACTGCATAATATATATTCCTTTTTACAAAAAAGATTTTTAATAATACATAATATGTGTGTACGATTATCAAATTGATCCATTAAGCTTTAAGAATAAGTAAAATAAAATAAACGCGTTAAGCCAATTCAGAGAGAATTTACGAGTCTTAAGCCAAAAGCCATTAGTTCAAAAGTTTGTCTATCAGGTGTCCTTAAAAAGATAATCTTCGAGTGGAGATTTAACCACTGGCCGGTTCACTAATAAGAGTGCCTCTGAAGCTATTAGTATTTGACCGTTTTTTCAATAATTAACCGACTGATTTACAAGTTTTGTAAGTTAAACAACGTACCGTTTTATCAAGTCAACTCAAGTCAAGAGTTGCTTTTAGCAGAGTTCACTAAAGACTCTGCTCAACTTGGAACTGCCTATAGTTAGGAAGAGTAAATAATTTGAGGCTAGTCTAATAAAATGTCATCATCACCCTTGGTGTTCTCTAATGATATAATGGAAAAACGAAAAAAAATATTTATAACATTTTTACACGATACGAAAAGGATGTGATTGCTGGCAGTAAAATAAATCTGTTTTTACAAAAATGAAATATATTTTGTAATTTACGTTTTCTTCAAAAACTTATGCACAATTCATTGTAGAGGTTTATAAAGATTGAACTCTATGTTTTGATTAAGATTTTGTCAGTTTTAATGATTTGGTTGAAACATGTCACATCACGTATTGTATAAAATTACCTTTTACCAAAATTCTCTGGTAGATTCATAAACGTGAAGTAATTTTTTAGACTTATATTCATCTACAGAGATGAATAACAAAAATTAGATGTTAAATTTTATGTGAGTCGAGTTAGATATTTGGAAACTCTATCCTAACCTAGTTACAATTCAACTTAAATCTACATTATATATATGTACAATAATGCCGCACCGAACGTTCCACGATTGATGCGATGATTTCGCGAAGAATCTTAACATCACGATTCAGATGTTGAACGGCTGAAATACAGCGCCATCTTTGGTCATGTAAAACAAAATCCCCGGAATGCTTTTTAGTAAAAGTCTCGTTACTTATGACTGATTAAACCACGTATTAAAGCATTATAATTTGTAATTTAGTGTAAATAAGTCTTCTCACTAAACTCTTATCTTGATCAGTATATTTTTGTATATAAAAAGTAATATCATCATTATCAGCCTGTGATAGTTCTTTGCTGAATCTAGGCCTCTCCTAGTGTAGTGTAGAAATTTGTTGAGTCCTGCAGGATTCAAACCCACGATGTCCGGTTTAAAAAGCGCAAGCCCATACCACTAGTGTTATAAGATGCTGTAATAAACCTACTAATTTATCTCAAATATGAATAATAGTAATAGTAGTATAAAAATTATTTAAATAAATATTTTTTTTATATCATATTGCCTTTGATAAATAAAACCCCTAAAAAGTTGAGATTTCATTAGCGACCAAATAAATCAGGCACAAAAAAAACGATATATAAACCTAATCAAAAGTAACTATTGTTCATCAACTTTAAAGATCGATTTAGAGAGTAACTGTTTTATTTATATATATCTTTAGTTATAAACTATTTGCTAACCTAGTTTACCTTTTTAAAATACTGGCTAGGTGTACTTCTATCAATTTAAAACATAAATTGTTTTCATTTCATGGACTGAATGAAAAAATTAATTTACTTTTTACAGTTTTTAAACGTGTAGAGGTCAATGAAAGTAGGTAGAGTTATTGTTACGGCATAGCATCCAAGTTTTTTAAAATGTACTGTTAAAAATAAATTTTAACGGGTTTATGGGTTTATAAAGAATTCACTTAAATCATGTCAATTAACGACTTTTGACTATTTTAACCGTAATAAGGTCGAATAATTTTGAAGTATCGTCGAAGAAAAAGGCTGGGAAAATCCGGTTCTTTGTTCGTTTCTTTGCGTACATCAGAGTTCTCATGCGAGGCAAATACTAGGTACAATAGTTCATTCGGAAATACTGTTCATTTATTCATTTCTTTTGGTAAAACGTATAAAGAACTTCTGAACGCTAATACGATCATCTTCGAATAAGTAACATCTTTAACTTTACTATAACAGTTTACCTGTTTATTTGAAATACGACGCGTTTCTGCTATATTTACATTAATTCCAAGTAAAATTTGGGTAAGGTATAGATAAAAACTTGAAAGAACGAAATCAACTCTAACAAAACATATAGTTATATCATGTTTTAATTTAAAAAAATTGTAAAATTTGTTTATATTATTAGGATAAAAAGACCTATAATTCTTAGGTCGTCACGTAAAAGATAAATTGTTTAGATTCCTCTGTTCCGCACTTTTTAAAAGATACGACTTTAATTTTAGCCTTCAAAAGCGTCGAAGAGTTTTAATGCATATCATGATGTACGCTGAGGTTCCTTTGTTTGGCGACACAAAAGATTTTAATGGCAGAAGTTGGCGAAAATATTTTCAGTCCGCATCACAATAAAAGCGTGACTTGAAGCACATGTTTTGATACGGCATTTATTGAAGCCTTTAAATTAGTAGACACAATACACTAAAAGTTGCTTCTGAATACTATGCTTGATAAAATACAATTTTATGAACCAATAGCGTTTAATTACTAAATAAAGACCGAACTGTCCAGTAACCGAGAAAGAGAGAAATGTTGAGTAATATTATGAAAGTTGTTACGTAATTTACTGCATTATTTAATTTTTGTAATAAAGACATCTGTTTACTACAATCTGCTAAAGTAACAATTATAAATTATATTACGGATTCCGATTAGAGGCTAAAACCGTTTTATGAGTAAGTAAGTGTTATCACTCGATTGCTGCTGCAAATTAGTTGCATGTGCATTTATTATATTTTTCATATAAATATTAGATTGTGTGTATAATATTGAATATCGTATAAATATATACCACGCTCCCAATTTTGGTGGACTTATTTTGTCAATTATTTTTTACAAAGTTAAGTGTCGTAGATTTTTAGAAAAACACATTCTCCATTTAATGCAAATCGTTTTACAATTTATTCGATGTTGTTGATCAAATATCTTCGAAGAAAACGTACATCCCTGATATTGTTATAATACTTCTCTGAATATTTAAATAACAAAGAGCATCATCGACTTTTTGTTAAAACAGAGTGATGTTATCAATACATATTATAAAACAAAGTTCTCTCGTCTGCGCGTCTGTCTGTTCCCGATAAACTCAAGTACTACTGCACGCATATTTGCACTGCACGCGCTTGGTACGTGTAAATGTGGATATAATCAAGATGCCACCTAAAAAAACGCACCTATTTCTATAACTGACGCTAATCAATTAACTATTGTAACCGAAAAACGTAACGCTTTATATAATCACATTAAAATATTTATGATAAAGCCCAATGAGCTCTTAGCAATAAAAAAAGTAAAGAAATATTTCTCAGCAGTATTCAAACATTATACGACATTAGAAATCAATTTAGTACTATTTTAGATAATTATAATGCTTTATTAATCACTGTTGATCCAATCGCTAAAAAGATTACTGTATTCTTTCCAATTTCAAAGAAATGTATTCGTATATTTTACGCATTATTTCATTGTGCAATGAATCACTACCCGCTTAAAAAGATAAACAAGTGTTGCACGCGCCATCTCGGTTACCGCCAATTGAATACGCATCGTTTGGCGGTGACAGCCGACAATGGCCCTTATTTTACAAAAGTTTTAAGTCTAACGTGCATAACAGTGACTCGCTAAGCAATGCCGACAAATTGTATTACCTTTTAGGCAAATTAACTGGAAATGCTTGTATTGTTTTTGCTGGTATTACACCGTGTCCCGAAAATTATCCCTTAATATGGAACTCGCTAGTTGACCGCTGTGAGGACACGCGTACCTTAGCGTCAACGTACTTCGATCAGTTGAAAAATTTTATAATGTCCGCTTACGCTGGTACTTTTACTGGTTTTTTAGATATATATGTGTCTGCTGTAGGCGCGTTAAAAACTTAAAAATGAATAACGATGAACAAAACTAACGAAGACATACTTTCTTTTGATAGTTTCGCTAATTTCATTTCATTCCAATCTAATTTTTTTATGAACAATCAATGAACTATGCCTCACGCAAACAGTCAACATCGGCCGCATAATAGTTTCCCGCCCGTCGCATCTCGCTCGCAACCGAAACTACAAGTACACAATACCTTCATATCGCGCGATATCGTCCCTTCCAATAGTATGGGCAAGTGTGTCCTATGTAAGAAAATGGATCACGTTTATTTAAATACGTGTTCTTTATTTAGATCTATGTCGGCAAAGGACAAGTTTGAATTTATTAAGAAAAATAATGGTAAATGTGTGAATTGCCTTAGTTTAATACATACTGTTCACAATTGTAAATCGTTACATAATTTCAAAACTTGTGACATACGTAATCATACGTTTTTGCATTTTGATATTAATTCTTATTGCGTCAGTAAGCCGCAAAATGAAAATATTTCATTCAGAGGTTGACATTTATTGTTATATACACGTCGCGGTTGTCAATCATTAACCCGCATCGTAGGCGTTAGACAAAGGCCATTACTATGCAAATCGCTTGATGTAGCAGTTAAGAGGAACTGTAGCGTGCTTATTGATTAATAGCAGATAACCGATTGATCGCTTCCCATCTACCTTGTAGGACAAAGTATACTGATACAACAGTCCTTATGTTCGATTATCAACGAATCATGTTTGAAAAAAATTTAAGAAAATGCGATAAGGAGTCGTAGAGCCAAGTGTAAAAATGTGAGCTACGTGGAGAGATTAATCGTTGAGCCTACAAGTCGTCCCATGAATTCCTGAATTTGGGGCATTAAACGAATTAAATGCTAATTTGTTTTTGCATAATTCCAACATTCCGGTGAGAGATAAAAATAAAGAATATTTTTGCTTTAGCATAACTATGGAGATGCTATTCGTAAAAAGATAGGAAAGTGTAGAAGAACAACACGGTTTAATTGATAATACTAAATATTTAGAATTATGTCCACGGATATCATGTTTTTTAATAATTATAAAATTAATGCAATTATTTTTAAGAAATAACTTTTGGGCACTAATATGCTATTTTGTATGCTTAAATAAATAAAAAAATCATTTCCTGAAATTATTTATTGATTTGTATTAATTCTTGAGTTCTTTCTGTGTTCTTATATAAAAGTCATAGCTAAATCGTTACATAATTATCCTTTAAAGATGAATTTAACGGAAACTTGATATTCGCTATGAAATACATTGGTTACCGGTTTTTTTCACAGATTGATATTTTTTTATATCTGTTTTAAAATTTCATATGGACACATTTTTATTTTAATAATTAAACGGACTATAATGTATTTGATGCCTCCTGTATTGATAATTTACAGGGTGGGTGTAGTGGTTTTTGCTACGACAATAACGTTCTGAGAATTCAGATTCGGAGAAATTGTACAGTTACCTACTCTTTACAAATCCATCCTTCAGGTCATTAAACTAGGAATTCAGTACTAAAAAGTTAATTCTACACGAACCGTACCAAATGACATCGAATGCATTTCCCAACATTTCTCTTGTTTACCTTACGTGTTATAGAAAAGAAATGGTAATAAGATTGTTTGGAAAAACTGTAACGGATGAAACTACATAAATCATGCTAAGCGCAGGGCTTGCAACATAATGCTCTGTGTTGCTGAAATTTTTACCTGTGCAGTTACAACGAATATGCTGTTAAAGGAAAAGTTTTAAATTTTCAGGGTCTTTCAGGGTCCATGATCATGGGCAGACTGGGATAGGTTAGTTGCGTAATTAAAAGAAATAATTGTATTACAAAAACGACTAAGTGGCTATATGAGAAAATTAATGAGATCTACTGAAAAAATATATTTTACCCTAGATTTGTCATATACATTGTACATTTTATTTTAGTTTACATTTTTGACTAACTAAAAACGTGTAGTGTGTACCGTAGATGTCAGCCTTTTTTTACCGTGTGTAAATGCCTACGCATACCTCTCCTCGGGGAAAACAAATTATGTCGGACTTAGACAAACTAAAACCACAACGTTATTCCTTCTTGGCGCCTTAAAGTTGAGGACACTCTTTCGAAGCCTTCTGCGACCCCACCACCGCTGGCCGTCGAGGCAGCTCCATCTCGGCCCTACGGCCATCTGCTTCCTTCCGCCTCGGCGCCTGTAGTTAGGTAGCAGGTTACTCAGGGGCCATGGGAGCCAAGAGTTTCCAGCCCACGCAGGAACGAGAAACCCAGCCCCCAGCAGCGGCCCCGATGTTAAGCCGCTAGCTCCAAATCAGCCGCAGAAGGAGGAGAGATCGATGACCCATGCCGAGAGAGCCCTCCTACTACGGCCTCGATGATACTGAGATCGATGACACCGAGAGGCCCTCCGACCACGGCCTCTCCACACCGCATCAACAGTGCGTCCCGCTGAGTGCGGAGGATTGGGAGAGTTGCCCACGGAATACCGACACTCCTCTTCCCACGACTCCTTCTTGGCTGCAAGAGACAGGGATGGCAGCGCCTCTCTGCCTCTTCCCCATCCGCTGCACCCTCTAAGGCGCATCCAAGCTGGCTTCTCCAGCCAGCTTGAAGCACCTCCTCTGAGCCACGCCGCTATGACAAAGTGAAAACCTGTTTAGGTAAACCTTTTATATAGCCTAATCTAACATTCATTTATATAGCCTAATCTAACCATTAAATATTACCAGTTTTGTACTGAAATCAAAACTTAATATTGAAAATATAACATATTTTATGATATTAACTTAATAAATGTAACGTAGCTATTACCCATAAAACGTGTTAATCATAAGCGTTGGAGACACATAAAACTCGTAAACTAAACCTCATTAAATATGTTTTATATCATGGACCTTAAACTTTAATCTTTATGTGCGTTAGTTTTTATAAAAGAGAAGCAGTGCTTTGCGGTACTTTGTGACACGAGTTTCGACTTTTAAAGAGGATAGATATATTAAGACTGTCCAAAGATAGTATTATAATTTGTTGAACCAGAGACAGCCTGCAATGTCAGTTCACATTGTTTGGTGAGGTCAATTGCCGGTGGCTATAACCTTGGATATATATATTATCATAACTTTGGATAGGGGATATGGGTATGCAATGTATTTAGGAGGCGACAGGAGCTTTTTAACAGCAGAGAACAACTTTTATTTTATAAAAAAACGTAAAATTAGAAAAAAAATTAAATAGTTAAGTTGATATACTATTGCAATTAAAAAAGGTAGAATTAACAAAAATTAATAACGAACTTTAATCATTGAGAAACCTTTTTAAAGTAATGAAAAGTTTCCACTGAGTCATCGATTTCAAAATGTAATTGATATTGGGTCTTGTTGTAAAGTAATAACACATTTCCTATAAAGGTTCGATGAAAACAATTAATAGAGGCGATATATTCAGGAGTTGAAAGATGATGTCGATTTATTCATGGTAAATTAAATACCTAAAGAAAATTATTTAATAGTGATAAAATTATTACATTTTATATTTTGATTAATAAATGTGAAATGTAAGATTAAATTGAATTTAAAATGATCTAGGTAATACTTACAAAAATAACAGTATCTTTATGCATAGTCTGGTTCATTATCATATGTCTAACGTAATGTCATTTCATAACGACTTAAAAAAGGAAAAAAGCGATAATAATAATAAGCCTTTGGAATTATAACTCAAGAAAATTAGCTTGCAAAGTCAGTTAAAAATTTTGAGCGACAAATATTAGAAACGTATAATATGAACGTCACATTTTGCTATAGATATTGTTAGATTCTTTTTAATGTAATGATTTATAACAATAGGGTCATATTTATGCATTTCTTGACGTAATGCTGCATTACTGTAACTGTTTACGCAAATTAGAAAGTCTTTACAAATATTTACCTTTTTAAAGTAGATAAAGAGAATATCCAAGCTTTCCCCGCTCAATCTATTGAAGATGGCGTCGACGACTTTGCAAATGATTCAAATGTTTTACAGACGGGGTTTAAACAATTTGCGATATTTTTGTAAGATGAATACAAATGACTCTTAATCACCATGATCGGCCCAACTTGTTGTATCGATTTTGTAGCGTATTAGTAGGAGCTAGTGCTTTAACAACTGAAAAGGTAATATAATTGGTTACCTGCGAGTTATTAAAAACTTTGAATGAATGTTTTAAAATTATCTAAATGTAGGTAAAATAAGATGATTCGTGCGTCGGGTGGGCATGTAATGCATTGCTTGACAGGGTGGTTTTCTTTAATAGAATAAAAACGAATAATAGAAAAGACAGCAACTATGAAGTAGAGTAGCTTTCATTCCATATCATAATCCAACAATAACTACACTAAAGAGGAATATGTTATTAGATTTATTTAAAAGTCAGACAGTATACAGTCAGAAGAATTAAAGAAAGAGGGGACATCTGCATCGTGGCCAATGGCCGATTATTACTTAACAAGTGATTTTTTTTAAATAATGCTTGAATAAAAATTAGACATGTTTAACGTTCTTTCGTCATTACCAATGGCTATTGTTGTCGATAAAATTTTATTTATATTGTAAAAACGATTGTTGTTTGGATACAAAGTTTTATATCCGAATCATTCTACCAAAAATTAATATAAAAGTATCAGTAAACTATATATAGCTAAAGTATATAATATTATACACAGTCAGATAATAAAAAGAAAATGTTGCGTACTTTTAATTATAACACTTATTTATGTAGTGAAATTGTTACCACTTTTCACGTCAATATAATAATGAAGTTTCAATCAATATAATAATTTTACTTTTACAGCACAAAGTCCTTTTAGCTTCCTGCTCCCTTTTTCACTTTGTCACAATGATAGCACTTCTAAGATCGCCTCTCAATATCTTACAGAACTTACTCATGTAGGTCAGATAAAAGAGGTCTATTAAGAACGCCGCAATGACATAAATAACCCATCCCATTTTAACTTATAAACTTATTTTTATTTTTAATTTAACCGACAATTTTAAGTCATACCTTACGTTAACTGCCTCCGTAGCCTAGTGGTATAGGCGTGTGCTTAGAAACCGGAGGTCGTGGGTTCGAATCCTGCGGGGACTCAACAAATTTTCATTGTTGTTTCCTAGTTGGTTAGGGCAATTTAGGCCGATCACCCAATTGTCTGAAAAGTAAGATGATCCATGCGTCGGATGGGCATGTAAAAAGTCGGTCCACCCACCAACCCGCATTGGACCAGCGTGGTGGGATACGGTCCAAAAACCCCCTAATGGATAGGGTGTATTAGGGGAGACCTATGTCCAGCAGTGGACTATCACAGGCTGATGATGAAGTCATACGCATAGAAATAATATTTATGATACAAATATGTAAAAATAACCAGTACACTTCATCTTTTGTATTTTCCTATTTGCAGAGGTCATACGGGATACTCATGTACTTAAAAAAAGTTTTCCATAATAATAAATTGAAGCTAGCAGTTATTTTTTATGTTTTCGTTTTATATTTTTGTTATTATCTACACGGCCTTGTGGTCGTGTTTAAAGTGATTCGAATAAACAAATCGTGTCCTGATGTGTATTTTTGGACAAACGATGCACTCGCATTCGTATCGGGATGAGGACGCAAATAAATAAAGTTTTTTTTATCTAGAAAACATAGGTAAAGAAAGAATATAAAATTTTGATAGAAGATAAGACTCTACTTAATGTTGATTATCTGCTAAATTATTAAAATGCCTCTCCTACTTATTTACTTTAAAACAGTAGGCTTCCCAAAAAGGAAACATGACTTAACATTCTAGATCTGGAGTAGGTATATAGGGCCTTTCACAGTCTTCTTTCTCGTTTAAGAATAAGATATCAAGTGACTTTCGTTTTTGTATTTCTATTTTCACAGTTTATAGGAAGGTATTACGAAAATTTAGATGTAAAATGTCCTAAAGATTTTAAATATATCACAAAATATTCATGTATATTAGAACATATTGATAAAAATGCTGTAATTTCTCCGATATGACTCAATTTATTTATATTAAAAAATGTTAGGATGAAATATCATAACAATTTCGAAACAGTCATTTCCGTCGTGGTCTAATATGTTTATGAGTGATAAATGTTGCTACAGAGAAAAACTCAACGGTTATGAGAAACATCAATATGAGTTATTGAGGTCATTTAGCAGTCAGTGAATTATTGTTGGATGAAAAATAGATTATCCTTTATGATAAAGAAAATCTTCAGCATTACATTTTCCGTACTTTATAACGTTAAAATGTCTTACTAAAGGTTTTTATGTAGCTATTAGAATAATGTTGAGAACATCATTTTTTATTTAGATTGTCTGAGAAAGTACTACAGCAGTGCCTATATCTACGCAAAGAATTTGTGTAAAAACACTACTGTCTTCTGTAGTCCGCATAACTATTGATCGAAAGAGATGTAATGTCTGATGATTGAAATTGGCAAGCGTTATAATTTTTTTTTTTTATTGCATGCGCAGGCAGACGAGCAGTCGGACCACCTGATGGAAAGTGGTCACCGACGCCCATAGACATTGGCCATACAGGTATCACCAACGCGCTGCCGTGAGACATAGGACGTAAGTCTCGTTTACCCAGTAATTACGCTGGCTACGGTGCCCTTCAAAACGGAACACAGTAGTGTTTGTCGTCGTTGTTTCAGCCATGGTTCTTCTGCGGATGGCTGCGTTACGAACTTTATCACGCAGAGAAATACTGAGCATAGCCGCTCCATAGCTTGCTGAGCGACTTGGAGCCTCATCATACGGCCGGCAGTGAAGGACCATGTCTCAGTGCCATGGTCATCACTGGCAACACACATTGGTCAAAGACCTTAGTCTTCAGGCATTGAGGGATATTGGGTGAGAGGATATGTCGTAGCTTCCCGAACGCTGCCCATCCGAGCTGTATTCGTCGATGGAACTCGGCATCGAAGTTGGGCTTACCTAATCGGACTACTTGTCCCAGGTAAATATTGTCATCAACTTCGAGCACAGCACTCCCAACAACCACCGGCATAGGCATGACATGACCGTTAGACATAACTTTCGTCTTGTCCATGTTCATCCTAAGGCCCACGTGTTGAGAGACACTGTTGAGGTCATTGAGCATAGCATTTTGGTCCTCCAACTATATCGTCGGCAAATCTAAGGTGGGTAATACACTCGCCGTTGATGCTTATACCTCGTCCTTCCAATTCATAAGCTTGAAGGGTGTCTTCCAATGCAGCGGCGACGAGTTTCGGGGATATTACATCACCCTGTTTTACACCTCTCTGCATTTGGATAGGCTTCGTACTACTGGCTTCTATTCGGACGGACATCGTGTTTTTGCTGTACAAACATCTCAGAACCACGATATACCGACTGTCAATTTGGCAACGCTGAAGGGCCTGCAGCATAGCTCAAATTTCGACAGAATCAAAGGCTCTCTCATAGTCCACAAACGCCAAGCATAAAGGCAAATTATACTCCTCGGTCTTCTGTTTAATCTGCTGCAGCGTAAATATGTGGTCTATGGTACTAAAGCCTGTTTGAAATCAGGTGGCTGAAAGTCGTCGAGTCTGGAAGTGAGACGATTCAAGATGACTCTCGAGAACAGGACATAAACGCGGCTCAGAAGGAAATCGGTCTGTAATTCTTCAAAAGTCTTTTATCACCATTCTTGAAGAACAGCACCACCAAACTTCTGCTCCACGCTTCTGGCGTAATACCATCCTGTAGGACGAAATTAAAGAGCCTCTGAAGGACAACAAGTATCGGTTGTCCACCCGCTTTCGGAAGCTCTGCTGTAATTCCGTCCTCACCAGGTGCTTTGCCGTTCTTAATGTTTTCGAGGCCATTCGTATCTCGCTCCAGACTTGTGAGTTGTGCCGGGTATGCTTTGCTCTTGGGTCGTCACTCGCTTCAGTAAGCGGCTCCGACGACGATGTGTACAGCTGTCCATAGAATCTCTCGATCTCACTCAAAACTTCTGGTCTACGTAGATGACGGCCCCACTATCGGTCTTCAACTAAGTAAGCTGGCTTTGCCCGACATCTCTGGCGAAGACTTTTGAACCTTGGTTCCGTTCAATCGCCTCTTTAATACGACATGTATCAAAGATGCGGAAGTCACGCCGCATACACTTAGAGATCTGTCTATTCTACGCACCTTTTCACCGCAAACCTGTAGTGTTTTCACACTACTGGTTTGCGGGTAAAAAGTACCGTAGTAATCCACCCAGACGGTCCCTTGTAAAGGAACCTACCACCGGTAAATGGTGGTATTACATCCCACGTTCATTTTTACGCTATAGTCCGGATCCATTAAGTAAAATCAGATAACCGACCTGTCCGCCTGTCACTTATTAAAACGAAAAAGGAATCTCTAATAGAAACGTTAGTCTTTCGAAGTCATATTAAAGTAAAATATATAATTAGAATACAAGAAAATCGTTATTTTTGGAATGGAGACACAATTTTGATCACGCCTACTAGGGAAAGACTTTTTACTGTTTTTTCGCTTAAGGCGTGTATGTTTTTTTTATAAATTTATATATCTAGCTATTTACCTGCGACATCGTCCGCGTGGAATAAAAGAATAAGTTGTTAATATTGTATATGCTGATCATTAGTCACAAAGTTATATGGCTTCTACTTCGACGATAATCTCTATTTAAACTTTCATCCCCTATTTCAACCCTGTTATCACAATATTTATTAGCCTATGTCCTTTCTCGAAATCTGAACTCAGAATGTACCAAATTTTATCTAAATCGCTACAGAGGTTTAGACAGTAAAGATTGACCGACAGACAGAGTTCATCATCATCATCATCATCACTGGCCTGTATCAGTCCTCTGATACACAAAGGCATCCCTAATTTCACGTTTATAATATTTTTTTGGATTTTGATAACGATTACATGACTAACGAAAGTATTTTGATTTAGATGCGAGCGGGTAGCTCGTTAGCTTTAGTGCCTCCTACTTGTTACGACCTACGGTACCAAGATTTGGACACTTACGGTTCGATTGGTTCACAAATTTTAAGTAGCTCAGCGAGATATGGAGAGGGCTATGCTCGGAGTATCTTTAAAGGACCGCAACAGAAATGACGTGATCCGTCAGGAAACCGAGGCTCGGCAAACGTATGGTGGGACGCCCTGTGGCAAAATGGAGTGACGACATTCGCAAAGTGGCTGATGAATGGGCTGGATAAGAATAGTCCAAGATCGGAAGACGAATATGTCCAGCAGTGGACTTTCACAGACTGATAATAATGATGATATTTTGTTAGTTATGTCGATTCATACATTTCTTTCTGTTAATATGAAAATAGTAATAATAGAGTATTTTTATAAACGTCTATCGCGAAAATTATTCTAAATCTGTATTAGAATAAAGGAATACATTGCAAAATATTAAAAAGAAGTTTGAGACGGTCATTAGCGTTTTTAAGGGCCAGCTTCTAATCCAGATTAATTTGAATAACAGTTATCAAGCAGAGCGAGTGGCATTAAACCTTAACAACCCAAAAGACAACGGTCAATTACTTGTTAGTATATTTGAAGAGTTCTATCGTATAAAGATTGCCACTGACTAACACAACTTTTACATTACCATTGATTAATCGACGAATTGAAGCATGGATCATCTTACTTTGACACAGATGGGTAGTCGGCTCATATTGTTTTAACCAACCGGAAATACGATAACACAGCATTGTGCATGACCTCCGGTTTGTAGGGGTCACGGAGCCGAATAGCAAAACACATTAAAGCTAGTCCTTAACAAATTAATGAACCGGAAGCTTATCCGGTAATATTCTGCAAAAATTCAAGAAATACTTTGCAAATAACTTAAACAGATTAAGATTGCTGTGGCATAAATATTAACGATTTGTATTCAAAATGGCGGACACGCTTTGATTCATTACTAGTGTCCTGATTCTTTTCTTTCTTAAATTGCTTTATAAATAAATTATTTACAAGATGCGATAAAGAAATCTTTTTTATTGTTGATAGAAAAACAGCTTGAGCTTAACTAAGCCCATAGAAAAGGGTTGATAAGCAAATATAAAAATATTATTTCGGAGAACTTGTTAAAAATATGTCACAGTTATGCTTAGAGTTTAACTATGACTTTTTTTTCAATGCTGTTTACGTGATTACAGAAAAAACGATTAATATCTTCAAATGTAAACGTCAAGTTCACACCACCCTGCGGGAATTAAATTCTTCCCCTCAATTTACACTGATTGCTTCCAAATTTCCTTACAATTTGATATATTTACTACTGTCACTTGTAAAATCTCTTAGAATAAATTTTGCATATTATAAATGCGAACATTAAACGCATTCGCATAGAAGTTTTGTTTGAAAACAGTTGTTTTAGTTATACTTATTACCGATGTTTCGGACTCTTTTTAGTATCCATGATAACGGGTAGACTAAGATGCGTCTGCCTCTGATTTAATAAATATGTATAATTTTTAATATATCTTTTAAAAAATATTCGCGTAAATAAAAGAAACAATTATGAAAACAGTACAATAAACTTCAATATTTTATTTTATTACTGTCGATCACGACGTAATTAATGTATATTTGCTGCTAATTTTTCACACGGCACGGTAACTGCGGCAAATTTAAGTTTAGATCATTGAGGTATTGAAATTAAGGACAGAAAAAATTTGGGACTTATTTTAATTTTAAATTGTCGTCTACTTTTCATTATGTAAGTAAGTTTTAAATTTTTTTAATTAAGGTTTGAAGATTATCTGAGTGTACTTAATATTAAGATTTTACGCTCTCTAACATCCTGCGCACTACGGCAGGAAGCCAAAGGTCGTGCCGCACGACACTACGCTGCTCTCGGCGTTGCTTAACCCAGACCGGGCACTCTTCCAGCGCATTCTGGGGCGTATCCTCCACACATACGTCATAGTGGTGGCGCTCTTTAGCAGGCTGCCTACCAGTCACGCGACACAGGTACCTCCCGAAACAGCCATGTCCCGAGAGAACCTGCGTCGCGCGAAATATGAGAAAGCCGTGTCCTCTTTCAAACCACTACTTTAATACGGGTCTGGCCTCCACTGTTTAACAGCCGGCGCTGGGGTACGCCAGCCGCAGCTCCCATTCCTGAATTGCAAGGGAGCGCACGAATTGCTCTTAATTTATCGTGGGGCTGGCCTGCAGCTCCGAGTCCTCGCCTCCTCGAACCTGAAGAAGAGTGACGCAAGGATTTCTGCATCCAGGTCCCAGGACAAGGAGCCAGCTAACAGCCTCGCCGCCTCGCTGGAGATGGACCGATAGCCCCGTACGGTCTGGACCCTCTGGTATCTCCACAGTACCGAGGTACTTTCCTTCTGGAGAATTGCCCCCCGCCCCCCCTCCCGTTTAATCATTATCAATATTACTGATATGTTTTTATATTGGTTATACAATATATAAATATAATATGATCCAAAATAGCAGTATTGTAATTGGATGTGTGTTGTCAACGATAATCTGACTCCATACGCTCACCAGCTAAAGAAAAATCTTTTTTCTGTTTTCTTTTAATTTTAGACTGAATTTTAGTTACAAAAGTAGTTTTAATTGAGTGATGTGTGTTTTATAGTAAACATCACAACATTAAAAATCCTGTAAACTAAATATAAAATAGGAATCATTACGTGTAAATATTAAAAGTGAAAACATAGCGCAAATTTAAGCTTGTTCCTTGAAAATGCAAGGTGAAAAGGCGTAGACGTTGGCAGCGCCTGCATTATTCACGGAAGCAAATGCGACACGCGGTACACGGGGCGTCACATAGTGAAAAATAATCAAACGTTATTTGAATAAAACTGCATTTCAACAACAAAAAATACACAAATTCACTATTATATACAAACCATTATAAGAAATTGATTAAATTTATAATCGAATAAGGGTAAAGTCAATATTAGTAAGAAGAAAAATTTTAAGTCATTCTATTAGGAAACAAACTGGCATTTTTAAAAAAAGTTACTAGTAATTAGGAAAAAACCAACTAAGAAAATAATATTAATAATATAAAGATTTTATTGTTCTCTTATGGGTCGTTAAGACATTTTATTCGCGATCGATAGATCTTGTAAATGGAGAAAAATTACATCCTTGTACAATTAAAATGAAAATGTTACAAAAATTAATAAATATTGGCTTATCAACATAATAAGCGTATAAATTATTAATACTTAAAATTACTAATAAAGAGTAATATGACATACTCACAATTTTAAACCAAAAATTCCTTTTAACCACGTGCCGACTGAATTACTGCAAAGGGTGTTTTAACTTTGCCTAAAGTTATTCAAGACGTTTTGTACATAGAACCATAAATGATTTTTTAAATAATTTAAGAGGTTTAATTTGCATGAGTATAAAAACAAGGAGAAACAAATGCAAAGCATCATCATCATCATCATTATTAGCCTGTGTTAGTCCACTGCTGGACATAGGTCTCCCCTAATACACGCCTTGTCCATTAGGGATTTTTGGACCGTATCCTACCACGCTGGTTTAATGCGGGTTGGTGGGTGGATAGACTGTTTTTATCCCCATCCGATCATCGTAACTTTTCAGACATTTGGGTGAACGGCCCAAACTGTTCTAACCAACTAGAAAACAACGGAAACACAAAGTTGATTCAAACCCGTTGGTTGCGCGGGCGCGTGGTCACTCAAGTTGCGTCAGCCAATTTTATTGAACCAACTAGCTCGAGTGACGGCGATATGGTAGATCCTATTTAAGTACCAGAAGCGCCGATGCGGTTCGATGGCAATACAGCTGTAGGCGTCTTCGTTGATGCGGTTGGGGTTCGCGGTAAACTAAAACTATAAGAACCAAGCGTCGGCCGTTCGCGTCGCGTGACTTCAAAATATGATGCGCTCGCATAGGAAATCCCGAAGCCAATTGTCGAATGCGGCGGCGGTGGCGCTGCCCGCGTCACGAAGTATTCACCTTTATACCCTCTTCTTATCGCAAGATGAGGAAAATTAAAAGAAAAAAGGAGGCAGGCAGAAAGGGCGTTATAATAAGAGAGAAGGAAGATTATTGCGAATCAATTTCGGCTCTTGACTAACCGTGACCTCCGGTTTATAAAGCAAGGGCCAATACCGCTAGACCACGGAAGCGGTTAAAGCAAAATAAAAATAACAAAAATAGCAGGACGTACTCAAAATTCAAGATTGCCGAGAAAATGACATGATAATAATTAGAAAAATCTTATATTACTGTACATAGCAATAATATTTACTTTCTTTTATTTGAGAAAGAAATTGCGCTATGAAAATAGAATTAAAATCATTGCATTACAGGTATGCATAGTCTCGAATTCAAATGAGATGTCTATAGTCGTGAAGCGTAGAAAATTAGGGAAAATAAAGGGTAAGTACGCGTTCATCTTAGTAAATTACATCCTGTTATATAGTCTCCTTAAAGGTTAATGTAAGGAACATCATTATTTGTTTTATGTCTGAATAAATTTTAAATTAATGACTTTTACACACGTGTTAGCTATATTTATTGACTCATAGCAATAAACCATTTAAACTGTTCTTAAATATTAAAATAAAGTCCGTAACTTCTGCCAAACGTTTACTTTTTTATAACATGAATACCGATGTTTGCAGTAATGGTTTAACACCAAACTATTTTATAAGCTAAAACCGTAATAACATTTTGCGGACGATTTATTAATAATGCTTTATATTGTATAAACTTTATATCACAATTGATTTATTGTATAAACATTTATATATCAATATTTTTATCACTTTAAAAATATTTGGCATGAAGCCCATGAAAATATTGAGTATGACGTTGGCTTACTAAATTGATAAATGTTCTTGTGATTTGAGACAATTTTATCCTGTACATTCTTCATCATTATTGTTTAAAATTACGTTTATTACTATAAATTTTTCTATTCATATGTATTTAATATAAAGTTTAAGTAATGAACAAAATGTAGCGATTCACAATATGAAGTGCACTTATCTTTCAATGAATTTGATAACTCTTTTTATTACGAAAGGTTTGTAGCTATGTTAATCAAAGAGCAATATTTTCAACTGCTTAAAAATATTTGACAGAAAGACAGGCAGCCGGGCGTAATTACTTTCGCATTTATAATATTAGTATGTGTTGTTATTAAAACAGCTCTAAACATGTTTTTATTTTAGTTTTGAGTGCGTCATTGTGATTTAAACTCAATGGCTTAGACGAAAAATTATTGAGTACAAAAATATATTATAACCTTTGCCCTAGAACCTGTAAATAGCATTAACTTTTTAAATTTACTACAAAATAAATCTATTTCCTGTAATAAGCTTCTATTGAAAAAATCGTTAATATTTATTGATAACTATAATAACATTGGGAGCGTGAGAACTACGTCAGTTATAACTTCAACCACTTTGCTAATATAAGCAAAAAGGGCAAGATAATTTATGCAACAAGAAAAGGAAGAAAAAGTGCAAGTTAAGGATAATGAGCGAGAAATATAATTTATGCGGACACTCAGAAGACGTGCACCTGGCTTAAGTTTAATATTATGAACTAATTGAACGCTATTCTTGTGCAAACTGTACGCCTTATAGCGTTAAGACATTTTAACGAAGATATTTGTGAAGTAAGATAAATTTAAGATACATTTTTCAAGAATTAACCACCCGTACTATAATTTAATTAGTATGATCTATCTTCAATAAATTACGTCTCTCTTTATCGATAATAATGCAACGGTGCTTTAAAATGAGAACAAAGAAATTATTGCAATTAAATTTGCGTATAAAATTTCGCCCAAGTTTTAGTTTTCATGTAATCGGATGGTTCAATCCTGTCAATTATATTGTTACCGTTTTAAATATTTTAGTAATTTAATATATCTCAGAAGAAGAAAATGCAATCCAGTAAAAAGCATATCTTTCAATACATTAATGACTGCAGTAAATTTTGTTGTGAATCGTAGGGTAATGTCCCAAAGAAAAGCCCAATTGCTCTCAAACCCTGACAAAGTCAAGCGTTAAGCAAAAGTTCGAATTGAATTTTCTGGAGCTTAAATCCTATTTTGGAGCATAAAAGTGTAATCTTGTTTGTAGCTACGTTAAGCACAGTCTTAGGTAGATGATTTAAAAACAACGCGGGTGAAAAGTTATAAAAATACATTTAATAATAAAAAATCCCAAAAACAAGTTCTATAATAAATGATTTATGTTTTTAAACTGCCAATTTATTCATTATTATTTTTAAAATAAGCATGATAAAAGTTTTTAATATTGGACCAGCGGCGGATGTCCGTAAGAGGGCCCCAGCAAAAGCTTAAAACTTTAAGCAATATGTACTATAAGTTTTTAAATTCCATTTTATTATAAAGTATTTAATTTTTTTAAAATCTGGCAATTTTTAAATTCCAAATTAGACCAATAAACAAGATTACCTAAAATCATCATCTCATATCATCATCATCAAGCTGGTCCAATGGGTTTGGGTAAAACTTTTTACATCCCCAAGCATGGATTTCACTTTCTGGAAAGGGTTATTACCCCTGCCAACAGGGCTAATGAAAATTGGGTCCCTCAAGTTTAATCCGACCTCCGGTTTCCAACCGCCAACCACTATACGGATCGGACCTCAATTGGCTGAATTGGTTGAAAATAAAATCAAATCAGACAAAAATAAATAAGGTGTTTTATTTTCAGTGAATTGAATTAATTTTATTGTTTTCGTGCCTTCAATTTAAATCTTAAATAACTTCTGAAATTAATTTCTTTTAAATTTTTTTCAATCAAAAGGCGGCCCATTAACCATGCCCCATTTGATAGGAACATAATTTTTATGGTTTAAGTTTCGCCTCCATGATCAACCCGGACAAATGGAAGAAGTATTAAATTAAAACGGTACCCAAAGGGTAATATTACTAAAAATCCCATTTTATTATAAATTTTATTTCTTGGGTTTCTTTGACCCTAAATCGTATCTGGCTTTTGTCTGCTCCTTTTATTTCCTTAAATTTTTTCAAAACTTGCCTTGTAAATTCACTAAAAGTTTTTAAATTTTTAACTGCTGCTAGGCGTCATCTGATGCTTCTAGCAAAACTTTGTTAATAATTTGGAAAATATTTTGGGTTTTGTTCATGCCTCATTTCGAAATTCTGGTATAAATCGTCTACATTAAACTTGCCGTCTTATTTTTTTAATCGTTAATTTCCGCCTAATTCACCCGGCATCGTTCTTTTCCTTCCCCCTCTTCCTTGTTACTCTATTCGTGTCATATTTGCATTTTTTGTGCCTTCCATATCTACAATCTGTTTCGTTCGGTCACTTCTCATTCAAGGCTTTTAATTTGATTCCTATTCAAAGTCATGGATACCAAATATTAGGGAACTAAAACTTCCTCAGTATATAAAAATATACATCCAAACCCAAACCCGGGGGCAATTTTTCAATTTTTCTATGTTTTCTTTTATAACTTTTACTGCCAGGATCCCAAAGGCTGAACGCGGAGGCTCATAAATGTTTTAAATTTATTCATCTTCTCTTTCATTAATTATTTATGTTAATGATGAAAAACGATAAATTTATCTACTTTTCCAAAACCCACCTGGAAGGAACGCATGCAAACGAATCCACAAAAGTTCAAGGAATGATTAGAACAGGGACTGAATATGCTTTTGGTTTTTTCTCGGTTTTTTTGCACCCTCCATGGACACCGGATATTGACGCGACATTGTGTAACTTTGGCCCCATCGCTATCTGTCCATCTTTTTTCAGCTGTTGCTAATTCTTTTGACATATCCTCAGCGTTTCCAGAATCAAAAAAAAGTTTCTGCCCCAAGCCATTTCTTAAACGTCAATGTCATTTCTAATTTCCGGTGTGGTCCCCCGGGGGCCAAACGTTTAAGCCCAAGGGCCTATTTTGCCCGAACAGGGTGTTAAAACACTGTGTGTTCAGGTTTGAAGGGCACCGTACCACATTTCTGGGTAAACGGACGCACCCCCACGGTAGGCGCGCGTTGGTTACCACTGGTTTGGTTCTTGACCCACTTTCCATCAAATTGGCCCGCTTCGTCTGCCTGCGTATGCCAAAAAAAAACAATCAAGTTTGCCTTTTGGTCTGTTTTCTTTCGTTGGGTCTGTCAAAAATCTCCATTTTGGCCTTCCAATAATCTGAATAATTTTTTGCCTTACCAAACCAAACATAGGAATAAATTCATTTTGTCCTTTTGACAAATAAGGTGGTTCTCTTTGACCACCGGCTCTTCCAAAGGTTTTAAACCTGTCTTTACCCGGATCCATTTCGCTAACAACTGTACTTAATTTCAAAAAAAAAATTTCCTGGTTTCCGAAGAAATATCTTTCCGGTGGCCTCTAAGCAAGATTTTGTTGGCAAAGATAACTTGGACATCTAAAAGGCGATGTAAAATTTTCTCCATTTCTTAGTTTTTCGTTTTTCTTTTTTCACCTCTTGGTTTAATTTACCCTGACAAAGACCAGAGACAAAATTTATTTGGGGTGATTATCTCCAGCCAAATAACCTGATATAATTTTCTTTTGTTGATGGTGAGTATAGCATCCATTTCCTTAATTATTTAGTCTCGTTTAAATGTGAGTAAAACCACTGCAAAGTTAAACAACGATGTTCCCTTAGTACTTTCACCTGGTCTTTCCAAAGGTCCGTCCTTATTTTGAAATACTTCACTACTCTTCTTGATAATGGAAATTCTGATGTGCTCTGTTTGCTGTCTCAATATCAATGATTTGTACATTGCATCCCGATTCACCAAATTGACTAATTTCTTTGGCAACGCAACTTTTCTTCTTACCAAAGTTTGAAAGGTGATTGGATAAAGATCCAGCAAGTGTATGAGGCCAATATATATTTTAGACTTAATACAATGTAAGTGTAGGCGTAAAACTGAATTATTTACGCTTCCTTCATTCAGGGAAGTACCAGATACACAGACAGGAATCCCCAGAGTATCTGACGCGTTCAGCATAAAAGTTTATTAGTACCACGTAAACACTTTCGATGGCTGTAGTGGGCTAATCTTAATGAAATCATGAAGGTACTAAGCATATTTTAAAGTATTATGAAAACGTGAAAACATTTGGGGCCCCTAAGACCTGAGGCCCCGGCGAGCCGCCCTTCCGCCCCTGTTAGTCCGCCACTGATTGGACATAGCTTAATATATAAACTATGTAGAATGTATTTTCTTTTTGACCTTTTAAATTATAACCGTCTCGTTTTCATGCTTACTTATTATTAATTAAATGTTTTAATTTTACTATGCCCGTTAACTGTACGTAACTTGAAAGCTTTTGCTCTACTGTCAACAATGATAAGATAACACATTTTTAATAAGGTGTTGTTACTGATAATGTGTCATTTACAAAACATATTTCATCATTTTTATTTTGGATATTAAGTTTTTTTGATATATTATAATTTAAATCTGTGTCAAGAGTTTTTGTTTGTATACGTATTGGTTCTATTTATTGTTTATTTATCCACAAAATAATATAACAAGCGTACCTGGATATTGAAATTATTTATATTTTAAAAAGTGTGAAAATTTTTGCTAAATAGTCACTATTGCTTAGATGCTGTTGATCAAGTCCAATTCCGAAATTTAATAATACATGTGTTCTTACTATAATATTTTTGTTTAGTGAAGCTAAAACCTTTCAATTTGCATGTTATCTAACATCTAAGAAGCGGCTTGAGTAATTTTATTAGCAATTTGTGTGTAACTGTATAACTACAATATATTAAATACGCAATATGAACAGTTTATCCTCAAGCAAACTAGAAATAACAAATATGAACTTTCTAAAGTACAAGACAACTTTAACATTAAACTAAACAATAAGTTATATTTTATATCCTTATCCTTACTAAACGTGATCAAAAATCAGTATTAGAATTTAGTCTATTTTCTAATAAAAATTTCTTAACTCTAAAAAAAGCTTGTTCATTGCCATATTTGAAATGTTGCTTTGTTGCCATATTTTATGTGTTGCAGAAATAACCTTAACAGAATACTATGTCCCAAAGCAGAAGCCAATGCCACGCAAAATTAAACAAAGGTGAGCTTTGAGGTGAAGTTTGAATTGAATTTAATAGAGCAAGGGTTCCGTGATTAGAGAGCGATGTTTTATTTAATGGGTATTCTATATATCGCGTATTCTGTGCTAAGATATATGTATGTTACACAATAATCGTGAAATTTTAATCTTAGCTCTTCAGCAGTTTCTAAATTATCTATAAATGTATTATATACAAAATAAAACTTAATTTTTTTAATTACTATGTTTAGGTCACCTTCCCTTAATGTGTGAAGTTTTTTTTATATGGCAATAGCAGGCAGACGAGCAGTCGGGCCACCTGATGTAAAGTGGTCACCGACACCCATAGACATTGGCTGCCTACCGTAAGACATAGGGTGTTAAGTCTCGTTTACCCAGTAAATACGCTGGCTACGATGCCCTTCAAACCGGAACACAGCAGTGTTTTTACACTACTGCTTTGCGGCAGAAATAGGCACCCGCGGTGGTACCCACCCAGACGGTCTTCTGTAAAAAGGGGACCTACCACCGGAAAAAGTTTAAAAGACTTCTAATTTTATTATAAATTGCTTACACTTTAACCAAAATTTGAATAAAAAGAAAGGAAAAGGGTATTGGCTTTTATTTTAATACTTTAAATCGGGATGTCATTTAATAAGATCTTAGGTTTAACTTACACTTTAAAACTTAATTAGCAGCGAGATTCTTCTACACTTCTAGAAATCATTATAATAGTATTAAAATTGTTAAGCAACATAATTTATTACATGCAGTATTGTCGCACTTTTAAAAACAAAATTGTTTTATTCTTCGCATTTATCATAAACAAATTTCGATATTTATTTACTTTTCAAAGAGTAAAAATCGTTGTGTGCCCAATTAATTGTAACTGTAGTTGATATTAAAACGTGGATTTTAATTAAAAAAAAATAGAAGCTAGTACTAGTAGAAATATTGACAGCTAACAAAATATGTTGTACAGATTTAATCGTTTATACTTATTTATAGTGCGTTTCAGACTTACCAGCGGAAATGAAAAAATCAGTAAATTAAAAGTAAATGTAATGAAAATAAAAACCGGAACAAAGTTTAACATATGGTTAATACAAAGAAGTTTCGGGTTTTATTGTTCTGCGTAACCATAAGCTCAATTTTAAATTATTTTTTGTTTGTGTACTACACATTTGTCAGCGTTGAGTTCATCTTTACAAAATTATGTCATAAACATTATTACCCTATCAATGAAGAGTATAAATGAAAAAGTTAAGTTTAAAAAAAATTCACAGAATATAAGAGAACTTACCATTTTTAAACCACCTCAAACAGTTTTAATAATCTAATCTCTACAGTATAGTTCAATATAATAATACAATACATAATAAAAAGCAATTAGAAAATAAAGTAACCACAAAAGCAGAAGCAAAAGATTAAGTTACAAATACCAACTATCAAAAGTTTGTTTTTAGAGATAAGTTTAGTTTAATGCTAAATTAAAAACGCAATTTATGCCGACTGGAACCCACGACCTCCGACCGCGTTTGCCTCCTCCACGTTTGTAAATCAAAGTAACAACAAAAAGTTATTTTTTCTTCTTCAGAAGCTACGACTAAAGCTTAAGCTGACATTTGGATGCCAGGTAATGTGATATGAATTTTCAAATGCAACATAAATATAAGAAAAACACTACAAATAATTAGTTATTAAACTTTTTATTATTATTAAAAGACAATAAAACAAGCTATAGCATAAAACAAACAACTATATCAATAAAATACCAAAAGTCTGCAGCTGTGCTATTAAGGCTTGTTAAAAAAAATCTTCATGCTGACTCGCGTAGTACACTTGGTTCGTCCGTTTAAAGCATTTCGCAGTGGACAGCCAGTGGATAGCATTTTGAAGCCTTTGACGCAGAGTTCAGATAGAATAAAAAAATATAACGCAATATCTGTCTAGCTATTAATCCATTTCATGTCGTTAAAGCGTCACTGGCTCGTAAATTGTTCGCATTTTCATTTTGATTTTAGACTTTTTCTTATATTTTGCTTTTGAAAGGGTAAACCTTTTGAATATAAGGGGCCTCTACTTTTTGTTATTCGGTTGCAACTATTATTCTGCGTTATACAAAAACTTCGTTGCATCTTAGTCCTTTTTTGAAGCCATTATAGAAGTTATGTAATTTGTTTTTAATAAATCAATCATTTTAACCTAAAAATAAGCAGCAAAATTATGTTTGTTAAAAAGTGTTTTTTATCAAAATATACAGTTAACCAAACATTATAGAAGTCGTTAAAATAATTTAATTTTCATATATATTATTTTAATATTTTACATAATTTATTATTTTAATTTCCTTTAAAACTATTGTACTAAACTAGGTGTATGCCTCGAAATGTAGACCAGCTGAAATACTAATTAAAATTCGTTTTCATGTAATCGGCTGGTTTAATCCTGTAATATATATTGTTGCCGTGTTAAATATTTTAGTAATTTAATATATCACTGAAGTAGATAGTTTAATCGGATTCTAATAAAAACATATCTTTCAGTACATTAATGTCTGCAGTAAAATTTTGTTGATTATAAAACAATTTTATCATTAATTGAATCGTAGGGTAATATTCCAAAGAAAAGCCCTATTTCTCTCAAACTCTGACAAAATCAGGCGTTAAGCAAAAGTTCCAATTCAATTTCCAGGAGCTTAAATCAAATTAATTAGCTTAAAGGGTAATCTTGTTTGCAGCTATGTTAAGCACAATCTCAGGTAGATGGTTTAAATACAACGCCCCATGCGTCAATAGTTATAAAAAAAAACATTTATTAATAAAAAAAATTGTACAACTTACGATAAAGCTCTATACAGCAAATGATACATGATTTTTTCACATGCCACATTGTTCTTAATTAGTTTTTTAAATATAAGCATGATGAATAGTCATTTAATATTGGAACAATTTTAATATATTAACTATGTGGAATGTATTTTTCTTTTTGACCTTTTAAACTATAACCGTCTCGTTTTTCATGTTTACACATTGTTTACATGTTTTAATTTTACTATGCCTGGTTAACTGTACGTAATTTATAAAATAGGGTAACATTATAACAAAGCTTTGCTCTACTTCCAGCAATGGTAATGTTTCACATTTTCACCAAGATGTTGTTACTGAAAATGTGTCATAATTAAATAATGCGTTACAGTTTGAAAGACCGTGTACCGACCGACGGGAAAGTACCCACCATGGTGACTATTTATGCCTTAAAACAGAATTGTGTATACACATATGAGTTTCATTTCAAAGTCAAAGTCAAAATTATTTATTCAATTTAGGCTGTACTGAGCACTTATAAACGTCAAAAATTATCCATTTACCAACGGTTCACAAACTCAGACCCGTCCTGAGAAGAACCGGCAAGAAACTCTGCGGCCTTTTTTTAAATATTAGTATTTACAAAATTCTACTATTCTGTTATAAAAATCTTGATCATCAATATAAATTATAACAGGATAGTAGGCTTTTTCTATAAGAGTTGTTTTAATAACTTTACGAAATCATTCAGTTGCGTTTGGCAGGCATTTAATATATTGTTCAGGTCAGTCTAAATCTAGCTAGCTCTAGGCGCTCAATACGACCCCTGCGCTTCTTATTTAGCAAACATATAAATATTTTGACGCGCGTACATAATATTTTAAAATAAATATATATATATATAGCAAGGGTCTTAATATTTACTTTTAAATTTAAAGAGTAATTATCATGTGTGATTAATTAATTGTAACTGATATAGTTGATATTAGAACTTAAAAGTGGGCGAAATATTGACAGCTAAATAATTATATTGTATGGATTTTATCGTTTATACTTATTGAGAGTGCGGTTCAGATTTACCAGCGTAAGGGAAAAAATCAGTAAATTAATAGTAAATGTAATGAAAATAAAAAACGAACAAAGTTTAACATATGGTTAATACAATCAAGTTTCGGGTTTTATTGTTCTCTGTAACCATAAGCTCAATTTTAAATTATTTTATATATTGGTTATATACAAACAACTTATGGGTTTTAGTTATGGATTTTTATATTATGTTTCTATGCTACTCTTTTGTCTTTTTTTTGTCATTATTGACTTCATCTTTAAAAATTATGTCATAAACATGATTTCCCTACAAGTCACAATGAGTATTTCATACAATTTCCAGGTAAAATACATGGATAGCATAAAACCGTTAAAAGAAATAAAAATAATTTATTTTTTAATTCTTAACGCCCTCAACTTACAAAATATTACAGAGAAGTTATCGATTTTTAAAAAACCTCAAATAGTTCCAACAACCTAACCTCTACTTTATTATATTATATAGTTCGATATGATCATACAAATCCTAATACAAAAGCTATTAGAATTTAACAAGAGAAAATATATTCAATATAATGTTTTGATTAATGTTACTAATATATATTTACATACCCGGACGATGATGTCGAAGACATGCACGAGGACATCTCAAGAGCCTTACATTACAGCACCAAGGCTAACTTCAACGTTGTCATGGGGAATTTCAACACCAAAGTAGGAGTACAGGCATGCAACGGAATAGATGCTGGGATCATATAGTTACGGGAGCAGGAGTTATAGGGGCAAACGCTCGTCATTTTCCTCCAGCGAGAGGGTTGTTCTTAATGAACTCTTTCTTTAAGAAACAGCACCAAAGGAAATGAACGTGGCATAGCCCCGATACTATGACCAAAAATGAGATAGACTTCACTATAAGAACAAAAAGCGGAAGTGATCACCGACTTTTGAGAGGCACCTTGAAAATAGATTTAAAACTTGAACGGTCCAAAGGATGTAGTCTACGCTCCAGCCTATTCTGTTTCAGCCTACCACTGATACTGGCAAATTTCAGATCAATCTGGAAAATCGATTTCCTGCCTTGGAAAATACATATGCCATGTAGGTCATCAATTATTATCTAAACTGCCTAACCTATTGGCAGAGCCGTCTTAAGCTAGGTTGGACCCTTGGGCACAAGAAACAAGAGCCTTCTTGGAAAGAAAAAAGTAAATTATAATAACATTATTTTACTGAATATAAACATATTTTTAGGTAATGAAATACAGCAGAATGTCTTTAATGATATGACAGTGCTGCTGGCTGTCAGAATTTTGAAGGATATCGCTTTCTATGCACATAATTGACAAATTTCTACGTCGTTCTTTTAACATTGTTGTTCGTTGTGTTTGTTTTTTATTCTCTAAAGCTTTGAAAATAAGCGTTCTCTACTGCAATTGGTAAGCATTAGGCAAAAAAAAAACATTATTGTAGTAATTTCTATGTGCGTAAAAATTTAATTTAATTAATCAGATTTCATTAGGTTATATAAGGCTGTGATATTTAAATCGGCTGATTGCTTTGCTATATTTTTTAAGTTGTGGCTCAAATGAAAGCATTCCATTTTATGGTCTTCTGCTTTAATGTCTTCATGATAAAATTCTGTAACACGCTTCGCGTACTTTGATCAACTCACCAGACTCGATTGTTGTTAACTGACAGATAAACTTAATCGAATATAAAATTATTGTTTGTTGCCGAAAGTTTTTTTTAAATGTTGATTTTACATGTCAATTTTTCCTTCAAAAAGCGTATGCTGCGAAATCTCTTTTTTTTTTCAAATGTATTTATCAGCATACGCTAAATACAAAGATCATTTTTTCTTGAGCAGCCATTTAGTACTGATCTAAATTATTGCGTGCGGTATTGAAATAACTGATCAGAGCGTAAAGTCGAGTCGTAAAGTTTTGCAGTGTCCATGGTCATAGTGCTATCGTGTAAACTTTCATTCAGTAGATTATTTCTAAAGACTCTCCATTAGTCAATTCACGTATAAAATTATAATAAGTCAAATATCTTGTTTTCGTTTGAATTTGAAAAATACGTAGAAGTTTCGGAAAAGTTTATACATTTTGGAAAACTGGCCCTTTCCAAATCCGCATTTCACGGACTTTTCCGGTGAAATGTCGTCACAGTAAGTACAGGAGACAGATACATTCTCTTAGCTTGCAGTTAATAATTTTCAGTGGCTTGAAGTTAAATGTTTCAAACTGACTTAAAATTTGAAACGTGACTCCGCATAAGAAACATTTACATTTGGCTTACTCAGAATATTTGTATGAGCGATCACTCATATTGCTATCACTTAGATTGCTGATATATTTTGTAAATTAGTTTAGAAATATTATTAAGTAGGTACAGTACGAATAAAACCTTTTGATAATGTGCCCGAAAAAAATACTTTAGATAATTTGATGGTCCGTCGGTGCCACGTAAGAATGCGGGCCACGCGTGGCCTTATGGTAAAGATGGTATTGCCTATTGACATGTGCTTACGCTTTAGAAACAGGAGGTTGGGGTTATGATTTCGAATCCTGTGGAAACTCAAACACTTGTCATTGTTGTTTACTAGTTGGTTAGGGCAATACCGGTTGATTATCCGAGTGTCAGTGAATTAAGATGGAAGTCGGATGGGCATGTAAAACTCCACTCCTTGCCTCATCGCAGTTGACTGAAATCTAATGTGGGTAGGCAGATATAGTCGAATCGAATCAGAGGCTATTGTCATTATTATTGTTTAAATATATTGATAGATGTAATTACTTTTTTTTAAAACACATCACTCTAGCACATGACTGAAATGCTAATATTTGCAATTCTTGATAATGTGCACAAATATATTAATGGCCTTTCCTCTAATTAATAACATAATCTCATAGAATGAAGTAAAACTTGGCCACAAATGAATTTATTACACTTAATTACAAGGGAATATATATAACGACGATGGTTTTCTTTGCACTTGACATTTGATGTTATATACACGTTGCGGTTGTCGATCATTGACCCACAGCGTAGGCGTTAGACAAAGGCCATTACTATGCAAATTGCTTGATGTAGCAATTGAGATGAACTGTAGCGTGCTCATTGATTAATAATATAATAGCCGAGTGATCGCTTTCCATCTACCTTGAGGGACAAACGTCACGTATACTGATGCGACATACGTAATCCCACGTAAGATTATTAAGTATAATAAATCAAATTATTATGGAAAATATTTTAAAAAATGCGATACATGCGATGCGTATACAAATCTTGGTTTTGAGACTGACAATTTGTAAAAAAATTAATAATTTGTTATAAAGTAATTGAAAAATATAAATAAATATTAAGTCTGAGAAAATATTTGTATGGTTAAGCTGACTTAAAAGTTTTATGTGTAAACTATAACAAACACTATAAGCCCATTTATTAGATTTTAAGCTAGTTTCATTTTATACTGAACTAGGAGTTCCTTAGATGAGTTCATACAATAAAGCAAAAAATATGCTTGTAAATTTACGTAATTTATATTGATTACGTCCAACTGGACTATGTATTGTTACCATTATTCTTCCTTACATTTGTGTTATTGTCCTTATTTGTTTATGTTATTACAAACAAACGTTTAGGGAATAATTAATAATAATTTTAAATGAGAAATTTACTTCCAAAATAATGTTTTATAACGCAAATTTGACATATACATATACACCTACCAGTTATTTAAACATCGATCCGATTATTTACTATAAATGAATTAAGATACATCAAATGAATTTGAATATTTTTATAATATGGTAAAGAAACTTTTCAATTTAAATTTATAAACAAAAAATAAATGAAGTTAGCCTTTAAAGTAAAAAAAAAAACACTCAAAACAGAAAACAAAATCAACGTTTTAACGCTGCCGTGGAAGATTAATCGCTGAGCCTGCAGATGTCGTCCCCATGAATTCCTGAATTTGGAGCATTTAACGAATTAAGTGCTAATTTGTTTTTGCATAATTGCAACATTCTGGTGTAAGATAGCAATAAAAAATACTGTATTATTGTGTCCACAATTATATTCTTACTTTGGTTATGTCAGCCTTAAGAAAATTATATTTATTTTGTAGGTATGTCTTTTTATTAATTGATTTTTTAAAGAAAAATTTGACGGAAGCCTGTTATTCGAATTTTCTTGACAGATTTTTCCGTTTTAAAATTTTAATAAAAAAATATCTTTCTTTTATATAGGTATGGATAATTGATAGGAAGTTTTAAATGGTTTTTGCTAAAACCGTAACGTTTTGAAATTCTGATTCTGAGGAATTTTATTTCGTAACAACTGAATGTTGTTCTTAATCCACAAAGTTTTTAAAGCAACCGTTACCCACTTTCTAATACTAATTAGAATTAAATATTTCTTACCACACGAGTTTCAACCTATAATCTGCATTTCGTTAGGTAAATGGCTAATAGCACGTGACAACGAATGCATTTTTTATCTTCTTTTGTTTTCCTCACGTGTAATAGGAAAGGAATGGCTATAACATTGTTTGGCAAATTTCCAACGGACAGGACTATACATAAATCATGCTAAGCGCAGGACTTGCAACATACGTGCTACGCTACGTATTTTAAAATTTGTGCTGTGCAGAAACAACGAATATTTTGTCCCTTACTTTTGAAGGAAATGTCGATCACCTAGTTTTAGCTTTAGTGCAATGATAATTCTACGCAAAAATTGATAAACTAAAAAAAAACATTACATAACAAGTCCTAATATTTGTTCAAAATTATAAAAAACAATTTCTGGATGTCAACGAATACAATACGACATTAAACATCGTCGTTATGTTTTCAATTGTTCTATTAAGTGCTGCTGTTTATTATTATCTTTAACATAAAACATGTTATAATAAACGTTGGATAGACATAAATATGCTTCACAACATGCTCCGTAACCTTTAACCTTATTGTGCGTAACCTTTCATAGAGGCAGTGCCCTTTAATCACATATTTTTTCCTTTCAGTATGGAAACCAAAGACTTCATAAAAAGTTATTGAACCAGATACAGTCTGCAATGTCGGTTTACCGTTTGGGTTGTTAAGGGCAAATGCCAGTTGCTGTAAGTATAACTGTTGTTCAGATAAAACTTGGATGGAGTGAAAACAAACTCTACGTAAGAAAAAGCATGCAATGGCTCAAAGATACGAAAAGAACTTTTCATACCATTACAGATCAGAAAAAGTTCTAATTACAAAATTAGAATATCAGAACATAACAAACTTTTATCACGAGAAACCTTTTTAAAGTAATGACAATTTCCTATTGATTTATAGTTTCCATTCAAAATTTTAATTTATATTGGGTCTTGTTAGAAAGTAAAAGCATGGCTCCTATAAAGGTTTGATGAAAGCAATTAATAATAAATAGCAATTAATAGTATTCAGTAGTTGATACATGTCATTTTATTCATGTTAGAGTCAATATCGTTTGGTTTTGTATTACGTAATAAATTCCTTATCTATTTTGCCTGATTAATGTTAAGTTGATTAGAAGAGGATGTGATTGATGGCAGTAAAATAAATCTGTTCTTACAAAAATTAAACATATTTTGTTGTTTTCTTCAAAAACTTTTGCACAATGAAGTGAAGAACATTTCGAAGATCAAACACAATGTTTTGATTAAGATTTTGTCAGTTTTAATGATTTGGTTGAAACACATCACATCACGTATTATATAATATTACCTTTTACTAGAACTCTCTAGTATATTTATAAACGTGAAGTAATTTTCAGACTTGAACTCATCTACGGAGATGAGTAACAAAAATTACGTGTTATTGATATCACTATATAATATATTATCCTAACCTAGTTAGAATTCAACGTTAGTCTACAGTAAATATATTTACAATAATGCCGTACCGAAGGCTGCACGATTGATGTGATGATTTTACGAAGAATCTTAATATCACGATTCAGATGTTGAACAAATAAAATACAGCGCCATCTTTGGTCACGTAAAACAAAACCCCCTGAATGCCATTTAGTAAGAGCGTTGTTCTTTGTGACAAAATAAATCACGTGTTAAACCATTATAATGTGTAATTTATTATAATTAATTCTTCTGATTAAAGTTTTCTCGTGGTGGGTTTATTTTTGTATACAAAAAGAAATCATCGTCATCAGCCTGTGATAGTTCTCTGCTGGACATAGGTTCCCCTAATACGCCCTATCCATTAGGGGGTTTTTGGACCGTATCCCACTAGCTGGGCCAATGCGGATTGGTGGGTGGATTGAGTTTTTACATGCCCATCAGCCCGTATTGCCCTATCCGGCTAGAAAACGATATATGAAATTTGTTGAGTTCCCGTTGGATTCGGTTCTGGTTAAACCTTTATAAATTGAACCCATGTATCCGGTTTCTAAAGTGCAAGCCCATACCACTAGGCTTCGGAGACAGTGTTATAAGATGCTGTTTTAAACCTACTGTAGTATAGTTGTATGAAAATTATTAAAATAAATATTTTTATATATTATATTCACTTTGATAAATAAAACCCTTAAAAATTGAGATTTGATTAGCGACTACATAAATCAGGCACAACAAAAATGATTTATAAACCTAAACGATTTAAATCATTTGTTTATTTTAGTTATTTTAACTATTTCTCGCAGAAATAAGTGGCAATGCATGAGAGAAATATATAACCTTGCGTATAAGAAATTCGCCTTATATTACTCAAACGTTACTGTTGTTAATTAACTTTAAAGATCAATATAGGGAATAAACGTTTCATTTATCTATATATTTTACTTTTAAACTACTCGCTACCCTCCATTACCTTTTTAAAACACTGGCCAGGTATACCTTTTCTAATTTAAAACATAAATTGTTTTAATTTACTGCAAATGAATTGTTTTTTAATGTGTAGAGGTCATAGAATGTAGGTAAAGATATAGTCAAGGCATAGCATCAAAGATTTTTACATAATATATCTCTTAAACTACTTCTTAAAAACATATTTCAAAAAATGGGGCTTAATGACAGCTAGTATCTCTTATTAAAAAAAGAATGAACAAAATCGAAGCACTAGGAGCGGAACAACAAGGAAACATATATAAAAAAACGTACGCTCCTAATTGAGTGAGATACTTCTTTTGGGGAGTCGGTCAACAAACGTTGGCTTAAACTATAGAGATGACGTCTTTTGAAAGAGTAACAAGATATGCAACAAGAATTTAGTTATTATCTTTAAAGTTTAATGAGGTATTTGATAGACTAATTAAATTAGTGTACAATAAATGCTTACGATATTTAATGCATCGGAATACAGTTTGCAGGATGTTGCTAGAAAAAATCTGAATGACTTTTTGTCAAATCAGAGTGACAAGATTATTAATCAAAATTTAAATTCTTCAATGATAAATATCAACTATTATTTCAATAGAAGGTTGAAGAAGCATTCTTATTCTTAATATTTTAAAATCGTACATATTGAAGCTGAAATTTTACTTGATACTTTGTTATTAGGTCGTCAAAATTTATTACAATTATTTCACCTTGTTTTCAAGCAATGTTAATTGTTTTGGGAAAATATTTATATTTTTAATATTTATAATATTAATATTTAATTTCTGTGTACGAAAAACCTTTGAGCTTTATAGGGTTTACATCAATCATCTGCATCGAACAACGTCATATATGAAGCAATATCACACGAACAAAATACCACAGTAACCCTCTGCTGATAAAAGCAGCAACGAATACGGCCGATCCAAACGCGTCTAGTCAAAAGCGTAGACCGCAAAACGTTCCCCTCGACCCGGACGAGAAAGGGGCCGCCGAGACTCCGGACCCAACGGGGGTCCCGACATCAGACCCTACACAGCACACGAGTAGGGATAGCACACACTCACTTGTAGTTCACCCTCGTTTACGAGCACAGCAAAACACACACACCGCGTACACTAGATACACCCGCGTTCCAGGGCGGCTCTCACCGCCCCCAGTCACCGATTAATACAGTCGCCAGACCGTCGGCGTCCCAGTTGGTAAGCCGATCGTCGACGACCCTTAGGTGACATAAACAAATGCCTAACCCACGTACCTTCTGTACGTGTGGCCTTCACTTTTAGCAAAAAGTGTCGGTCACCTAGTTAGTGGGGACGGGAGCTTCCCGCGAACTCTGTGTTAGATGGAGCTTATCAAAGACATAGGACTGGAAGCATAACATCATTGCCAAAAAAAAAAACGGACGAAATTAATAGCTGAAGAAATTCAAAGGCCCGAATGATGTACTGAACAACAATATTTGACCAAAATCCTCTTTAATGTATTCATTATCATTTCATTAAATGTTGTAATAGCAGAGTTTACATTAAAATGTGCGAAATAGCATTTTTCATTTAGTAAAAAAGGCCAGAACCAGAACTAAAGGCTTATATGATGTGAACGTGAAAGTGTATGTCTGATGTTAGCCTGTAAGAGTAAGTCTATATTTTTGATGTCAAAAATATTTTATTTATAAATTAAGAAACAAAATTAAACATGATATTAAACAGGATTTAAAACATTCAAATATTGCTAAAAGAATTTTTATAATCGGCTCTGAAGTTTCTGAAATTATTCATTACAAACATACATTAACCGGTGGTAGGTCCCCTGTTTACAGGAGACCGTCTGTGTGGGTACCACCTCGGTGCCTATTTCTGCGGCGAAGCAGTAGTGTGAAAACACTGCTGTGTTCCGACTTAAAGGGCACCGTAGGGCACCGTAGCCATCGTATTTACTGGGTAAACAAGACTTAACACCCTACGTCCCACAGTAGGCAGCGCGTTGGCGATACCACTGGTATTGCCAATGTCTATGGGCGTCGGTGACCACTTCCCATCAGGTGGCCCGACTGCTCGTCTGCCTGCGTATGCCATAAAAGAAAAAAAAACACACACAAGAATACAAATCTATCTCTTTATGTTTGTGGTATAGATAATACTAATTCTCAAGAAAGTACTCGATAATTCATGGATCAAGTGACGGCTATTTGTAAACAACGCGTGGTCCACTGGTTGACTACGCGGTGTCCGCCCGTAGACAACGCGGTAACAACAAATGAGATGACGCGGTGCGTTAATGCGGCGCGGAGTGAGTGGTTCATAGAGCGTTAATCTATAAAATGATACAATGTTGCGGGGGCAGCCAATCTCTTAATATTTCCTCTTTGGCTGACAACTGAATCATTGAGAAAGGTGCAGTGTTATTAGCTTTACATTGCCTACATAAAGGTACTTAATAACCAATAAATAAGCGGCCACTTTAAATATCACTTCATAGTATAAAACAAAGTCACTCTCTCTGTCCCTTTATCCCTATGTATGCTTTAATCTTTAAAATTACGCGACGCATTTTGATACTGTTTTTTATACATATAGCAACTGAAGATAAATGATTATATGTGTAATTCATGTATTGTATGAATGTATTCTCTGCCTCCGTAGCCTAGGAGTAAGGGCGTGTGCTTAAGAAACCGGAGGTCATGGGTTCAAATCTCAATAAATTTTCATTGTTGTTTCCTATTTGGTTGGAGCAATATCCCAAAAAAACCCCTGATGGATGTATTCAATATTGGGTGATTAATGTATTCAATATTGTTGACAGACGCTGCTAAGTTTTTATATTTATCCATAGATTTTAAAGATATCAGTATTGCACCCGTGCGTAGTCGGGATGTGTCGCTAGTTATTTATATAATATTGTCGGATCCTTAGCCAGAATATTATTTCTTATGTTATCTTAGAAAAAAGGAGTCTCGATATTGACGTATTGTCACTGTACTGTACACTGAAAGTCGGGTACTAAAATATAGCAGACGCAGCTTCGCATAAGCCAGTGCCTGGAACGGAACTCTCCTCGTGTGTGGAAAGTGTTATGAATCTGTGATAGTGTTATTGTCGAGTGGTTTAAATCGGTGTTACGCATCGACTCTTCCGTTCGAGACACCTGGTGGCTGTTGTCGGGGTCACGTGAGCCATTTCAATGATTTTAAGTATATGAAATTTTCAGTTATTGTCATTGGCTTTATATTGTTAAAAGTGAAAGCATGGCTTCTATAAAGGTTTGATTTTTATTTTTTTGGAATTCTATATGGGATCGCAAACATTACACTGTAAATTGTAGGTTTTTGTTACCTCTAACTGGGAAACAGTTTCAAAAGTGAATCATGTTACAACGTGTTATTTATTTTTATCAATGAAAATTAATTTCATGTCTAACTATAGGTAATAAACAAATTAAAAAAGACAAATGCATTGTTTTCGTAATTTTAATAACAAATTAATTTATTTCTTTTTCAAAAAAATTACACTTAAGTAAGCCTTAAAGTTGTTTAACAACGATGTATACCTTGTTAAGGCTATTGATAAATCTTACCAAATCGGTGAGGGATAGCGAGTGAAATTATCGACAAGATACCAAATTTACTTATTGGCAATATTTAAAACAAGTTATTATTTGCCCTTAGAAATATATTGCTTTTAATAAACTTCGAAATTGCATTGCTACATTACAATTATTTATATTTTATACACAAAAGCAAAAACTAAATTTTTTTTTTGGCTTTGCCCAAAACATTATTGTTTTCCATTTTTTTTATATTTGTCGTTGTTGTGTTTTAAACAACTGCAAATTAGTTGCGCAATACTCTTCATTCGCTCCTGACAATAACGCTCCTTATCACCTGCCCTTATTTTCATTTCATTTCTCTTCCTTACTTCAAGACGACGAAGGGTAAATGTGAAAACATCGTCATAACACCCACCATACTCCCCGGTCCTTGCTTTAAGAGATGACCATTTTTTTGGAATTTTGACTTCTACTAAGAAAGAAAAAAAAAATCACTTCCCTCTGGCAATCCAGACCGCATTCAAAGACAGGGATTAATTCTATTGATTTCATCCATCCCCATTCCATGCTCCTGGTTTTTTTACTAGTAGGATCAATGAACCGCCTATAAGATAAATAGATAAAAATTGCATAGATAACAGTGGTGCATACTTTGATTTATTCAATACATTTTACAAAAAATCTTATTATCGTCCTGTACTAAACACAAATTTCATATGTAAGGACCTAAATAAAACCTAGAATGCTCTGTGGTAAGATGGAGTGACGACATTCGCCAAGTGTAGGTTGGATGAGAATAGCCGTGGACCGGTATAAAAAACAAAATAATGTTAATGAAACGCTTTTTTTCAATATTGTGCAAATATTAAATTCTTTGCATCAGGTTATGCTATTTTAGACTAAAGCTGTGTATCATGCAAAATTACCAAACCAATTTTAAAGGTGATAGGATTGCAAATAACAGTGAACTGATAGAGCTAGAAGTCAAAAAGACGCGCTTACACTTTCTGCCATATATTAATATGCCGATAATAATAATGTAGTTAATATTCTTATTCCCTTAAAGTGTTGAGCAAATCAGAAGCGTTCATATTATCATCATCATCATAAATAGATCTCAGCACTGCACTGCTGGCATATAGGTATTTTTTAATAATGCCAATACGGCGTCCATTAAAAAGCGTTGCTCATAATTGAACAGGCGGATTGGCAATGGTTCATATTATATATATATATATATATATATATATATATATAAATATATATATCTTATTTAATAACAGCAGAGTGTAATGTAAATTTTCTTTTAGCATTTTGTTAATCTCTTAATTTTGTTAATTAAAATACCGTTAAGATACTAAAACATAAGCGGTTTTCTAATGCAAATAATTTAATTTGAGAAATAACTGGTCAAAGGTTGTTAAGAACCATAGTAATATGCGAATTTGTGATTAACATAACCCGAGGCACTATTTGAACATATTGTTTACGATGCAATTAGCGATAAATCAATTCGCATTAGAATAAGGCTTCGGATTACAGTATCGTAAGGCCTACAACTTAATCAAGCTGCCCTTTGATAAACTATAAACTAGACGTGGCTAGTTACGTCACTTTATAGAAACGTAACGTAACCAATTGGTTACGTTACGTTTCTATAGACAACGGACGCCTTCCACGTAATTACGTGGAAGGCGTCCGTTGTTTTAAAACTAGTTATATTCATCCAGCTACTGTGCATACATAAGTTTCACAACTATACGGTTACGAAATAAAAATCACAGTTTCGTGTTTGATGTCGAAAAGTTAAATCAATTAATTAACTTCCATTCATACTTTACTCCAGTTTACAATTATTAAATGTTTTATGAATTGATTGGTGTATACTATTATACTATGATTTTAATAAAAATATTACTACAGGCGTAGTTAAAACATAGTTTTATTGTTACAATGATGATGATTAATTTTTTATTTACTGTTTATTTACACTTCTTCTATGTTTAAACTTTTGAACGATTTTATTATAACTGTTTTTCATTCTTATATACACCGTCCAGCTACTTAGTTTGTTCCGCTATTTGAACATAAACCTTTATTTTACTAAATCCACCCCGTTGTTCCTTCTTGGCGCCTTAGAAGTGGGGTCACAGGAACTCATTCGCAGCCTTCTGCGACCCCACCAGGGCTGGCCGTAAAGCAGCCCCATCTCGGCCCTACGGCCATCTGCTTTCCTTCGTCTCGGCGACTGTAGTTAGGCAACAGACTTCCCTGAGTCTGTTACTCAGGGACCATGGGAGCCAGGAGTTCTCAATCCACGCAGGGACGAGAATCCTAGCCCCCAACGGCGGCCCCGATGTTTAGCCGCTAGCACCAAATCGGTCGCAGAAGGAGGAGAGATCGATGACACCATGCCGAGAGTCCCCTCCTACCACGGCCTCTCCACACCGCATCAACAGTGCGGCTCCGCCGAGTTGTGGAGGATAGGGAGAATGGCCCACGGAATACCAACACTCCTTTACCCCCGACTCCTCCTTGGCTGCAAGGGACAGGGATGGCAGCGCCCCTACCGCCTCTTCCCTGTCCGCTGCACCTTCTAAGTCACTTCTAAAGCTGGCTTCACCAGCCAGCTTTGGCCTCCTCCATGGCCGGCTTTACTCCTCAGGCCGGCTAGGTTCCTCTTAGCTTCCCCACGGCTGGCCCAAGCCGCAGGCACTGAGCCCCACCGCTACGACAGAGTGAAAACCTGTTCGGGGGGAACTTTTTATATAGCCTAACCTAACCATAAAACATTACCAGTTTTGTACTTAAATCAAAACTTAATATTTATAATATAACATATATTATAATATTAACTAAATAGTTCTTCTGTTTAATATTATCTTTGAAACGTAGCTATTAACCAAAAAACGTGTAATCATAATCGTTGGATACACATGAAAGTCATAAACTGAACCTCATTAAATATGTTTCATATCATGCACCTTAAACTTTAACCTTTATGTGCGTTACATTTAAAAAAGAGAAGCAGTGCTTCGCGGTATCTTGTGACATGAGTTTCTTTTTCAAAGAGGATACTAAGACTGTCCGAAGACAGTATAATAACTTGTTAAACGAGTGACATCCTGCAATGTCAGTTCACTTTGTTTGTAGAGGTCAATTGCCGGTGGCTGTGAATTAAACAATTGATCTTTACCATAACTTTGGACGGTGGATATGGGAAATACATAGTATGCAATGTATCTAGAAGACAAAAGGAGTTTTTTAAGAGCGGAGAACAACTTTTATAATATAAAAACACATGAAATAAGAAAATAAAATGAAATACATAAGTTGATATACTTTTAGAATAAAAAAGGTAGAATTGACAAAAATGAAGAATATCAGAACAACATAACAAACTTTAATCATTGAGAAACCTCTTTAAAGTAATGAAAAGTTTCCACTGAGTCATCGATTCCACTTAAAATTTTAATTGATATTGGGTCTTGTTATAAAGTAATAACACGTCTCCTATAAAGGTTCGATGAAAGCAATTAATAGAGGCGATATATTCAGGAGTTGATAGACGATGTCAATTTATTCATGAGAAATTCAATACCAATAGTGATTTTATAGTGATAAAATTAATACATTTTATACTATGATTAATATGTGTGCTTTTATTTTAGCTTAAGCGTTTAATCAAAAATGGTCTTAGCAATACAAAAATAACAGCATCTTTGTGCATAGTCTGTTTTATTATCGTATATCTAACGTAATGTCATTTAATGACGACTTTAGGAAGAATAAAAACTATGATATTAACGCGTCTTTGGAATCACAACTCAAGACAATTCGTCTGCAGAATCAGTTTAAATTTTGAACGACAAATATCAGAAACATATAAGTGATGACATATGGAAATAACATTTTGTTATGGATATTGTTAAACTCTTTTTAATGTAACATTTATAACAACAAAGTCATATTTAAGCATTTCTTGACTTAATGCTGCATTACTGTAACTGTTTACGCAAATTAGAAAGTCTTTACAAATATTTACTTTTTAAAGTAGATAAAGAGAATACCAAAGCTTTCCCGCTCAATCTATTGAAGATGGCGTCGATGAACTTGCAAATGATACAAATGTTTTACAGACTGGGTTTATATGGTTTGCGATAATATTTATTAATTTGTAAGATGAATACAAATTACTTGTAATCATCATAACCGGCCCAACTTGTTTTATCGATTATGTAGCGTATTAGTAGAAGCTAGTGTTTAAACAACTGAACGGCAGTATAATATATATATATTTTTAAATTATCTAAATGTGGGTAAAGTAAGATGAACCGTGCGTGCCTTAAAGAAATATTGTATATACATATATGAATTCCGATTCAAAAGGCTACGTCACTTTTCAAAGTGCAACTCGGAGGTTGTAGTACTAAATAAACTACTATGAGGATATAACATTGGGTTAAAAGCTGATTTTTTGCATATCAAGCTGCTTTCAATATCAATAGTGCGTATTATATACAATTAGGTGAACGTACTGTTAATATCCGGGTTTTTTTATAACGTCACTTATTAAACATTATTAAATTTTACATATTAAAACCAATGATGCCAATATTTTCCTTTTTGGTTTTAATTCTTTTTCTATTATTGGCACCTAATGTAAAGCCAATACTCATTGATACAGCAAATTCAATACGCTCTTAAACCAACACCTAACACGACAACGTAATAGAGCGATGAGCCAATTTCTTTTAAAGGGAAATCCAATCGTCTCCCCCATTTAATTTACTAAATATAGTACACCTTAATTATATTTTTCAAATAAATTTTCAAATTAATTTTTACAAACATTTTAGGGTATTGAGTTTATTTAATATTTAAATTTAAGTCTTTGTTAAGAGTTTTTGTGTGTATACGAATTGGTGTCTATTTATTGCTTATTATTCCACAAAATTAATATAACAAACGTAACTCAACAAATTATTTCCATTTTAAATAGTGTAGCAATCTCTGCTAAACCCTTTCCATTTAAATGTTATGTTACTTCTAAGAAAGCGGCTTAAGTAATTTTATCAGCAATCTGTGCGTACTTATAAACAAATAGTGAGATTTTTCTCCGATATAACGTCATATTTATTTTGTACTTAAAAATTCATTTTATCATTTTGGAGACTACAATATGTTCACACTGAATCGGCATTTTTAAAATACGCCCTGCCGTGCTGACGACAGTTTGCCCTTAAGCGAACTAGAAATAACAAATATCAAGGTTATAAAGTACAAGATAAAATTAAGTTATATTTTATTTATTATCCTGACTAAATAAGATCAGCAATTAGTATTCAATTTTTGTCTGCTTTTACTAATTAAATTCTTAATAATAAAAAAAGCCTAATTTGCCATTTTGAAATGTTGTCTTTGTTGCCATGTTTTATGTTTTTAAATAACTTTGAAACGAAAACTATTCCCAAAGCAAATTCCACACAAAAGGGTTAAACAAATGAAACTTTGAGCTGGGAATTTGAATTAAGATTTACTGGACAAGGTTTCCGTGATTAGAGAGCGTAGTTTTATTTCAAGCGATTCGTATTATATAGTATAAAATTGTTCGACTAATAGCAATGTGACCTTATTTTTTTATTAATTTTAGGCAAAAATGTCTTTATACTAATTTATGTTTTGTTATTATCTGAATCCAGTTTGAGATAGACAAATCCTATCTATCCCGTCAAATCTGTGAAACTAGTTTTTACTTGGCCGAAAACTAAAAGTTTTCTGTAGATTATTTGTAATATAAAAGAATACCATTACAGCGGCAAACAACCATTTACGTTTCATATATTTTTGTTAACGCCTGATTTACGATTCCAGTTGTATTTGACCTACATTTGGGAAGTAAAGAAACCCTGGTACCATCATTAAAATTATTTAACGTTCATAAAATACATTAACCAAAATAGAAAGCCTGAATGGTTCTTTACCTAAGAAATATCAACTTTCCAAAGTGGTTTATCCCAACATTTATCTGTAAACTAAATCTGTTTTTAACATTAAAATATTACTTTGATACGACATCGTCATTTTAAAAATTGAATCAGGTTAAAAAAAATTACCATTGATTTGTTGAAATATCATTTCCGGTTTGCAAAACTTACAAAAGAAGCTTGTTTAAAACTTTAAAAATTTATTTCCCAAAGCAATAATTTATTTTTTTTTTATTATACTTAAGCGTATAAACAATTTTTAAAGGGTTTTTGGGGCAACAATAAAAATAGCTAAAAAGCATAACAAAGGCATAAGATTAAATTTTTTTTAGAATTATTATATATAGATATAGCAACGGTTTCATAAAAGGTGGTTGCCTTAAAAATCGGTTATACAGGAAAAATTAAACGAGACAACGTCTTTTGGTGGTGGGGTAGTTGAATGTCATATTCATTCGTATAGTAGGAAAAAGGATCAAATAAGGCTAACAATTCAAAATATTCTAATAACAAATTTTTAATAATGACTAATTTTTCTAGTAAGCACTCCCCTCTTTCTCTTTCTCTCTGTCTCTCTTTCACTTAAGTAAGCCGATTGCGCACAAAAAGAAATACGCGTAACTCTCACTTTCTCTTATGGTTGCTTACGGATTGGCGTTACGTGAGCGGCGCTGTGACACAGTTTTCGAGAATGCCTCCCGTCTTGAGCCAATTTTAAAAACGTTGTCACCTCAAAACATTTCGTGTAATGCAAACTTAACCTGATACTCAAATTTTAACAAAACATTCATTTAAATATTAATGAAAACAAAAATTATGCTACAAACGCAAGGCCAATACGCAAATTCAAATCAACATGAAACTTCAAAAGCGTGTTGAATTGTTGTTGATTCAAAGTTTAATTATACTGACAATCTGACGAAATTGTTTTTTCTTTATAATACCAATAATCTTATTTTTTAAAGTAGTATAGTAAGGGGTTTTAGAAATTACTTATAGAAATCACAGTATTAACATTGTTACGCAACATAACTTATTACATCAGTATTGTCGCAATTTTAAGAAATAGTTTTATTCTTCGCCAGTCGTAAAGAATTTTCGATATTTATTTACTGTTCGAAGAGTAATTATCGTTGTGTGATTAATTAATTGAACTGTTTGGGTTATTTGGGGCTTTTGTGCATTTGGATAAAACCTAACCTTTTAGAAATATTGACAGCTAACAAAATTATGTTCCTCGGATTGTTTATTGTTTTATACTTATAAGGAGGTTTCAGACTTACCAGCGTAAGAGAATAAATCAGTAAAAATTAGTAAATGTAATGAAATAGAAAAAACCAAACTAAAGTTTTAACATTTTGGTTAATTTCGGAAAGGGTTTATTTTCTGGTAACCATAAACTCAATTTTAAATAATTTTTGTTCGTGCACCACCATTTTATCCTTGGTCGAGTTTATCTTTCCACATAATTGTGTCATAAAACATGATTCCCTATCACCTAAATTAAAGGTGGTTTATAAATTTTAAAAAGTAAAATACAATGATAGTATAAAACCGTTAAAAGAAATTAAAACCATTTATTTTTTGTTTCTTAACACCCTCAACTTAATGCTTAATGAAAAAGTTAAGTTTAAAAAAATATCACAGATTATAAAAAATTACCATTTAAAACCCCTCAAAACAGTTTAATTCTAATCTCTCAGTATAGTTCAATATAATTAATTACAATTTTAATAAAAAGCAATTAGAAATAAAGTAACCACAAAAGCAAAAGCAAAAGATTAAGTTACAAATACCAACTATCCAAAGTTTGTTTTTAGAGATAAGTTTAGTTTAAAGCTTAATTAAGGAAGTTAAAAGTAACATCGGCTAGATAGCAGCAAACCGGTTGTTTATAAACTTTTAAGATTTTTTCTAGTAGCTGTAGAACTTTGTCGCTGCTATACGAAATTACAGTAATCTTATGGTGTCGAGGCGTATGAAATCTAAGGAAATTGACTAAATAATTGATTTTGTAAAAGGCAAAACTAAATGGAATTTACATCTGGACTTCACGATAAAATGATGGTCTGCTGTGCCCTTCATCTGTTATGTAAATAAAATAGAACACACCTTTATGATACTAGCAGAGCGATTTGATTTACGACGACTAGAAATTGTATCTAAGATTTTTTAATATTATTAATTCTTTAATTTTATTGCGTTTATTTACATATTACATTCCATTTTAGGTATTAAATCCACCTATTTACGGATCTTTCGCAGACCACTAAACATACTTTGGTAGCCTGCCCGTGATCATAGAAAGATCTTCCTGGAAAGAGCCTAAAACGTTTTGGAATAAATATAAAGAATCAACGCAAAAAACATGTTTAATAATCGCTTTAATGAAATTAATATTTACGTTTACGTGGTTAATAGTTTAATAGATATTTTCTAGGCATTATTAGTTAATTTTGCCGTACGAAAATTAATAAAAGGTTTACTTTTCGCATGATTTACCGCATCACATTTTTTTCTTTCCTTTCACAGCTAAATATAATGTTATAAATATTTTATTATAAATGTGTTTTCTTAATTAAAAAAATTTACCAAACAGGTAGTTTGAATTAAATCTTTTCAGGCTTAAAGGCAATGAAAACCAGCAAACCGGAGGTGGCCGATTTAATTCGGAAGGTCCTGTTCATGGAAAAGTTTGCCCAAACTACATTTACAACAATTTAAAGTTCTATATTATTTATTAAATTTCAAATTTTTAAAGACAAAAGAACATTGATTGGATAAAATTGAACCCGTATAGTAGGCCTTATAAAATTTTTTGAATTAATTTTATCTAAACTTCCTGTATAATTGCTTTAGTTATAGAGTGGTAAAAAGTATAAAGGTTCTCTAGTAGTTCAAAACCCAATCAAAAATTTGAACCGAAGTGATCACCAAAGATGGTCTTGGCCACTAGGGTCAACTTTGTACAATGAAAGGTCTCTATTGAAGTAACCCAAAGCATACGATAACACAACGCAATTTATGCAGACTGGAAACGACCTCCGGTTTGTAAATCAAAGTAAGAACAAAAAGTTTTATTTTCTTCTTCATAAGCTATAACGAAAGCCTAAGCTGACATTTGGATGCTAAGTAATTTACAAAGAGGTTTTCTAATGCCACATAGATATAAGCTATACAATACAAATAATCAATTATTATTTTTTTATTATTATTTAGAGATATTAAAACAAGAAATAGCATAAAACAAACAATTATAACAATAAAATCCAAAAACCTCGCGTTTAAGGCATTTTAAAAAGTTTTCCAGCCCACTCCTTAGTACCCGGTTTTCCTTTTAAAGCCTTTCCGATGGACAGCCAGTCATGCATTTTAAAGCCTTTGACGGAGAGTTCAAATAGAATAAAAAATAAACCGCAATATTCTTTTTATTTTGATCCTTTTTGTTTAAAATTTCCTGTGCCCGTTTTGGTTTGGTTTCATTTTTCATTTGGGCTTTTTTATATTTTGCTTTTGAAGTAGTGAACAGTTCCTTTTCAAATATATGCTTTGGTTTTTTATAAACACTGTTTACTATCCTTATTTTTAATAAAACCTCTCCTTTTTCAAATATTATATGCCTTACAAAAACTTCCCTTCCTTTTTTAAGCTAAGTAGTCCCGTTTTTTTTTGTAGAAAAAAAAAAAACAAAACTCTTTCTTTTATCTAAAAGTTTCATGTAGTTGGAGGTAAATTATTAACTTTCTTTTTACATTATAATAAAATAAAAAAATGATATTAGTTAAAAAGTTTTTATCAAAATACACCAGTTCCAAAACTGTAAGAAGTCGTTAACATAAAGCTTTCTCATACAATATTAGTACCTAAAACAACATAAATAAGACCGATTTCAAATTTCAATTGCTTTTTTTTATTCCTCATTGCTTAAAAATAGTTATTATTAAACGTTTCCCGTTTCTCATACTTAATTTGCCATATTTACAATGTTTATATTTATTCCCTTAAATTGAGCCTTACTATGGTTACAATAAAATTTCTTGGTCCCTCAATTTCTATTTTGAAAACATTAATAATTAAATTTTACCGGTGGTAGGTTTACGGAAACCGTATGGGTTGGTACCACCCGGGTGCCCTATTTCTGCCGCACAGCGGCAGTGTCCCTGCTGTGTTCCCGTTTTAAAAACACCATGTGTTTTACTGGGTAAACTAGACTTAAGACCCTATGTCTCACGGTAGGCAGCGGTTGGCGATTCAACTGAAGTAACGTCATGGGCGTCGGTGTCACTTCCCATCAGGTGGCCCGAATTTCTGCCGGTATGCCATAAAAAATAATAAATAAACAACGGTGTCCTTTTGTAAAATGCCCGTTTCTTTGATAATATATTCCTGTTTCTGCCACATTAATTAACTGGTAATTAAAAATTCAAACAATGATACCTGTAAATCGTTAATAAACTTTATTTATAAAGCGGAGTCAAAACAAAGCTAATATATATGACTAAAAACATTAAATGAAAAATATTATATTTCTTTAAAGGTCTTTCTGAATATATTAATTTGTAAGTATAAATCAGATTTAAGTTTTCTTTTTCATTTAACAAAACTCTCTTTGTCTTTTTAATATACATCTCCTATAAAACTATTTTTCCAAAACAAAACCGAACCTTCCCTGGATAACCTTTCCATAAAAGAAATGATGGAAGCTGCGGGAATAATGCATACCTTTAAAAAGCAAATCTACAAAATTAGATATACACACAAAGTTATAAAGACTTAAAAAACCAAACAAGTTCAGCATTACGTGGAAAAAATTGCGTTCTTTAATCCAAAAATTAATTCGAGCAAAAAACCCTAAAATCTTATAAAAAAATATAAAACAAAATTTCAAACTTTAGAAAAGGTAGTTTAATTATGCCGTCTAACTTATTAATCCTGAACTTATTAATTAAAAAGTACCCAGGTGCAAAACCAAAGATAATTTAGAATCCTTAATCGGTTTAAAACCGATGAATTTGGGGCAATATTTTCCAAATTAAAAGACATTGGATGAAGCAGTTGTATTAGGCGCTAATTAAGTCTAATAAAACAATACCAACGATGATGGCATTGTTTAAAAATGCTTTTTTCCACCAACCCAATCTCTGCCGGCTATTACAAAAAGTAGTTAATGATTCGATTAAAAACCGTTGTTCCCATAAATGGAAAGTAGCGTCTGTAAAGAATCCCAAAAAAACTTAACCCAGTTCTCTATGGTGATCTACGTCCCTATGGTAAATCTTCCAGTTATGTCAAAAGGCGAATCTTAGGGTGAATTATCTTTACACTAATGGTAAGTTCCTGGGGATAAAAATCTTTTGCCTAAACAATCGGGCAGTCCCGCCCCACCAACAATTAAAGATATGGGTAGATGGTTTTACAACAGCACAATTTTGGTTTTGTGGATTTTTTTCCCAGCTTTTTGATACCATAGACATAAATTTGTTTCTTTCCAAATTAACCTACTAAAGGCTTTGACGTTTTGACTAGAGAATGGTTTAGAAGTTATTTATCCAACCGACGACGGTATGTTAAAATTCGCTGTGATAATGGCCCTGATATTGTATCCTAACCTATTGCCTGTTTTGCAGGCGTACCCACAGGGTTCTATTTTAGGGCCCTCCTTTTATACTACCCGGCAGATATTGTTAACTCAATAAAATTCAACAATTTATCACTTTTTATGCGGACGACCTTCAACTGTATATATTCTTTTAAGCCCTCAATCTGGGTTTGGATTAATTGAATTCAAGGTTGATTTGAAATCTATAGAAAATGGTTGTGAATACAGTAGTCTAGTCATCCATCCCAATAAAAATTAAAAATTCCTTTTGTTTGGACTCGGAAGCAAAAATTCATCTTAGATAAAACCCAAAATTTTAAATGACGGTAATCTAATAAGAACTGTATCGGAAGGGCCCGAAACTTAGGCTTGCTAATCGATGATAAATTGCGGTTTGAAACTTTATTATTACAATGCGTAATTGCTTTTTACAGACTAAAAGTTTAGTACCAATTCGGGAATATTTGACGAGACATGTCTTTAAATTATGTGAAAGTCTAATTCTATCAAAAATTGTCTTACAGCGACACAGTTTTGGTAAATGTTCTTATAAACAAAAAAGACGGTTCAAAGGAGTTCAAAATGCACCGCGCTCGTTTTGTTTTATTATACCTTCACGATCGCGTAACTCCATACCTAAACAGTCGTGGTTTAATGAACATTGGCCACTAGACTGACACTTCATCCTAACCTCCCTTACTGTTTTGGAATAGTAAAACTGGTAAACCATCTTCTTGTACCAAAAAACTCAACCTTCTAACAACTGGCGTTGGGAACTCCTCGCGACTAAAACTATACGCATTTTAAAACTGCTGCATTTCTTGGGATTTTCGTTTCCCTTTTACGACTTAGTGCTGGAACGATATCCCTCCTCCGATTAAAATTCTGGGCAGCAACCCTTTTAAACTAAAGTTTTAAAAAGTTTTGTTAAATCTACAAAAGTTAAGCCAGGTTTCCAACGACACTAAATTTTACCCCCAAACGCACACCGCACCGATCTTCTTTACCGCACACAAAATTCCAAATTCAATTCAAATTCAAATTAAATTCAAAATATCTTTATTCAATATAGAAGTTTACCTTGTTATTGATTTTCAAACACCTACCACCGGTTCGGAAAAAGGACGCCACAGACCTGAGAAGGAAGGCAAAAAACTCAACGGGCTATTTTTTTATGTCATCTTTTTAAAATTAACAAAATTTTTTGATAATTGGACATTTATTATGCAATTTTGAAACAGGACCTGGAGCCGGCATCCCATTTACCAGGCTGTTTTATCTTTTAAAAATTCATTAATATCTTAACCTTTAAATTAAACGTTCCCGGCTACCTTTTTAAATTTATTAAATAGTTAAATTCTGAACGTTTCTGGGATTTTGTTGAAAAACTATACATTGTCCCTAAAGACTTACTTATTCTTCGCCAGTCTAGTTCTGGAAGAAATTAGATTATTTTGTTCCTTGTATCTATTTTTGCATCCACAATGTCTTAGGAAATCATTTTCTATTTTTTTTGCAATACATTAAATTTTTTCAAATAATATTGGGAAACTAACGGTCATTATTTTTATTTCGTGAACAACTTTCCAATTTGATTCTTTGGGGCCCAGGTTTATAGACCGTTGGGCGTTTTGGGGACAAAAGTATTAGTATCCTCCCATTTCCCCACGGTGAATGCCATAAGACCCAAATACTATAAAAATAAAATATACTAAACGAACTGTCTCCATGGTTAATAATCTAATTCTTTCAAGCGTAAGCTGCAGAAGCTTTTGGTTGCCCCTGGCCCTAAATCCAGGGGGCCCCATTGTAGTTTCGTATCTCAGTTATTCCTAGAAATACAGTTGATTCCTTCCGTCTAACGCCTTTCCCCATTTTATAACCCTTCAAATTTACCATGTTTCACATTAGGGTTCCTTGAATCTAGCCCTTTTTTGTTTTCCTTTGGTTTTAATAGCAAGTTAAACATAAAAATTCCCTTCTCTAGAGAGGTATTATTTACGTCGTCATTTATTGACTATGTCTTTAATTTTAAAAATCAGGGAGGTATCATCTTAAAATAATACTATCTCTTCGCTATTATTTTCCACATGGTAAGGGTCTTTATATAAATTAAGGAAGAAAAAGGCCCAAGAATGGATTCTTTGGGGACCCTTATTTGGGGCCCCAGGAGATCTTTTACCATTCATCAACCCTCTGATTCCCGATGGCCAAGTACGAAGACAGAAGGTTGAGGTGCAGTATTTCTTATACCATAGTGACGTAATTTCCTGACCAGGGTCCATGGTGTACCAATAAAAGCCTTTTTGAGGATCCAGAAATACCTAAAGCATCCTGGATGCTTCCCAAACCTCAAAAATGCTTTTGGCTAAACCCAATGCCCTGCGTCGGTTGTTGAGCGCCCCTAGTGAATCCATACTGCTTGTTATTTAAAGGCAATTGCAGTTAAATGTTTAACTAATTGATTTAGTAAAGAGTTTTTTCAAATAATTTACTAAAAACCGGTAAGATATTGGTCCAAAGTTAAGGGGTCCTATTACATCCTGATTTAAATATCGGAATAATTTTGCTATTGCTTCATCGGGTCAGGAAACTCGCCCCTTCTATACCCATTGAATAATTCTAGGTAATTGATATTACTATAATGGGCCTTATCACCTTAACAGAATCCCCATAGGTCTGTAGTTTTTTTTATATCTAAAGTTTTTAAATAACACAATATCTCCCTTATTTTCCGTCCGTAAAATTAAAATTCTCTATTACATTCATTGGTATTATCTTTTAATAGTGACTCAACAACTTTGGAAAGATAAAAAGTGACTTAGTAGTAGAAACCGGAATGTCCGAGAAGAATTTTTTCGAAATAAAAGAACATCTTCGTCAGCTTCTATGGAACAGTCATCAATATTTGAGCTATATTAGGTTTCTCTTACCCCTTCCAACTTCACTGTTGATAATACTCCCAAGTCATTTTTTTTTTGTCTGATGAATTTTTAATTTTTTTTTTTTATAAAGTTTCGCGACAGTAAAACTTTTTTAAATATTTTTTGAATAAACTTTGACATATTTAAACAAAGTCTTATTAGATTATATGTTTTTTTCCTGTAAAACTCCATATAATCTTTGCCTGCTTTTTAATTTCCAACTGTTCCCAATTCACTAAAAAGCTACAAGAACCCTTTGATTTAACCTTTTAGAAGTAAATATGGTTTAAATTCTTTCCTTACAAAAGAATAATGTATTATACAGCAATGTGGGTTATCATCATACTGTAAATAGTCAATTTTTGTAATATAATTTCTTTAAACTTTCAAACGTTTTTTTTATACATGAGAACAAACATAATTTTTTTATTTGTTATTTTTTGTCCGATATTTTATTTAATCTAAAAACAAGCTGGCCACAGTGGTCAGAACTTAATTTTTAATTATTGGGACTTGTTTTAAAGGTTTACAGTTTGAAATATATTATCTATACATGTAGCAAGAAGTCTCAGTTATTCCTAGTAGGTTCAAAAGAAATAAATTGATTGGGTTATATAACTTAACAATGATCCGAATTAATTGTGGTTTGTGGATTTATCTAATAAATTAATATTGAAGTCCCAACAAATTATAATATATTTATTAATTCAGATAGCTTTAATAATATCTTTCTTACAACTTAAAGGTTCATATAACAAGTGGGAGGGTCTGTTCATACAACTGAAATGCTCCAACTCTGCCGGGCTATTTAATAGTCCGTTCAATGGGAGGCTCACAACATCTTTTACGATTTTTTATTTTAAAAGCATTATTAATATATATTAAAGGAAGCCACCGCGTAGGCTTTATCTCTACTGAACAGGCTAGCAACCTGGTGACATCAAAAATCAGGCATAAATTGTGTTCTTAAAGGCCGGTGCTCAGTTATACAAAAATATCTATTTTACAGCTATTTAAGAATAGCTCAACTTCATTTCCTTACTGGCAATTCCCTGTATATTTTGATGTACCAGGTTTATACAATAGTTGTTATTATTAAAAGTTTTTTATTATTTAAAAATACATTACTTAATTGTTAAAAATTTTTTTATTTATTGCCAAGAGGTTTCCTCCGTTGTCTTAATATTTAATTTAAATTACTTGGAACGGTTCCAAATTGAGAGTCAATGTTTGATCCTGCTCCAATAAAGGCAGGGTCTGGTTAAAAGCCATTGGCTGTGTTTTTAAAAATACAATAACATAGAAACTAGCTAATTGTTTTTTTTATAAAAATTAGATAAATTAAACCCTATCAAATGTCAAATAACAATTATTATAATTTAATATTTATTAAATGTCAATTAAATTAATTTTTATTAAATAGGTCTCTTAAATATTTACAATTATTTTTTATATAATATCCCTAAAATAATTGTTAAACATATCTATTATTGTTTTTCCTGTAACCAAAAAACTTTCCTTTTTAAAAGGTTTAGGGAAATTTTGTAGACAAAGGTTTTATTAACCTTTTTTTAACAAATTTAAAAAGTTTATTTAAAGTTTTTCTCTTTTGATAAGTACCAATAAGGTTTTGTCTGTTAACATTTTCCATAAATCCCAATTTCCAAAATGATTTTAAAAATTGTTGGAAGAAATTGTTCGGTAAATTTTTCCATTAAGCGTAAGTTTAGCCCGGGCATTCAATTTAAGATTATGTTTCCCCCAACACTTTCTTGTAAGGAATAAAGGCCCAAATTATTTTCTTCCCAATTCATTCAACCTGTTTCTTTTCCCAATTAATTTTTAAGAAAGAAATTTTGATTGATTAAAGTCTTTAAGGCCACTTGAACGCCTTCCGCCCAAGACAAAGGCTTTTAGCCCCTTTAAGCCTTTAACTTTTCCTTTAAATAAAGCGTCCACCATACCATTTTTGTAAAATCAAATCCTTATTTTTAACAAATTTCTGGTCTTTCAATACCAGAATTTTTCTTGAAATTTTTCCCCTCTGGGGGATGGCCCCTCAATTATTTTTTAGGAACATTTAAAGGGTGGAATTAAAAGATTAATTCCCTACAACAAATAAGGCCTTTGGGTTTGGCTTTAAATTTGGTTTAGTTTCCTAAATTAAAATTGGGTTTAATTTATTCTTTAAGGGGTAAATGTCATCTTTACATATTTCCAAACCCAAATACTTCCGCCCTATATTTTTCCAATTTTTTGGTTTTTAGGCCATTTGTTTATTTTTAAAATTTCTTCTTTGCTTTCCTTGTTCTTATACCCTTTCCCTCCAGAGTATCACCGTAACTTGGCTCCTTTTTAACCTTTTAAGCCTTAAATTAGCTTTCCTAACCCAACGGGTTGGTTTGGGTTATTTTTTTAAATTTTTTGAATTTTAAAATTATATGAAATGAGCCTTAAATTGAAACAAAGTTTAAATGGGAAACCCCTTCCTTCTTTAACCCCTAACTAAACCAATTATTCCCACCCCTTTCAAATTAATTTTGTTTTGAAGTTAAATAATTTGGAGGTGAATTTAGAAATAATTTGTTTAATTTAAAATTTTAATTCAATAATTTTGGGAAAATTTCTTGAGGGTATCTTAGGTTGGCCACGGATCAAACCAAATAAAACCCTTTTGAACAAAACCTGAAATTTTATATAAATTTAAATATTGTATTACTTTTAAAAATCTTCAGTTATTTTGCACATTTATTGTTTTGAGATTAAATTTTTTATTTTTGTTTTCTTTTTAATTTATTAATTATTTTATTAAAGTTATTTTTAATATATAAAAATTTATTTTTATATATTAAAAAATTATATATTTAATTAATCAGCTTTCATGGGTTGTAAAAAACCATGATTCAACCTGAAACTTTTTCGGTTCCATAGTGTCTAATATTGTTTTGTTATGCATATATATATTTATTTGTATTGACTTAATGTCCAAATAAACTTTTCTTTCTTTCTTAAAACTATTGTCCCCAAATAGGTGTATCAACAAATTAAAGAATATCATTTTGATTTTTCATGTCAATCATTATAAACTTTTAAGTGTCCTCAATTATCATTTTGTTATTATTTTTATCCTTGCCAATATTGTCTTTAGTGTAAAAGTTTGCATGGACAGAATATATATTGTACAATTTTCAAAATTAAGGACTGAAAATAATGAGGGAAGTTTATGAGGGTAAATTTCAGGGATGAAGTGCAATAAGAATAAGTCTTACTAAAAGAAATATGTTTGCACTGGGTTTAAACTCTCCTTAAAACTCCTTTTTTCTGATATGGAAAAGGTCGGCCTGTATTAGGGCATTTAAACAATGAAGTTACTATTTTACTTAAAATTCTGGTGGGGTGACCTAAGGAATATTAATATTTTTTAAACGAAGTATTAGCAATTTTTACTAGAAATTGTTTAATAATTTTAGTTTAAGGTTTGTCACCTTAATTACTTACCAATTATTTAAAATTACATCTAACGTTACTCCCCAAAAAAAAATTTTTTTTTTATCATTATGTTTTAATCACGTAAAACACGTGTGGAATAATATAAATGCTTTGTCATTGGTAATTAAATTTTATGCTAAATTGTTAAAAAATCAATTCTTTTTTTTTAATCCTTGCATCAGCTAAAGATATAGTTGAAAACAAATCCAGGCATTGCTGGGAGGCTAAAGCTCTAAGTTATCTATTTTAATTTGTTGTTTGTGTGTCGAATAGTAGTTTAGGTCACTACAAATGCATACAGGAAGTTTGATGTCAAAAATTTTTGTTTCATAAAATGTCCAAATGATCCCAAAACTGTGAACTCATAAACAAATAATACTAGGCTTTACGTTTAGAAAAACAATTTCCTTAAAAAGCTTAAAAAGCTTCAGTTGGGGCTTTATTCGGATAATTTGGTTTGTTCAATATCTTTAATTGTTTTAACCCTCAATGAATTTTTATTAATAAGATAAAATTATTTTAATTTCACATTTTGATTAATTTAACTATCTTCTATTTATTTAAGTTTTATTGTTGGGAACATTTTATTTGTTCTTTGGCTTAAATAATTGGAAAATTTTACGACAACACTTTTAGACTGAATAGAATCTCTTAAAAGTTTTGTTCCGGTTATTCGGACTTAATATTTTAAGTATTTTTTGATATATTTACTTTTTTAAAAACTTTTTAAACTTATTTATTATTGCTTTAAAAGTATTTAAAATTCATTTTCCAAATTAATTATTGGTTACAATGCAATCCTCTTAGCGCTAAATGAAAATATTATTCAGTTACGTAACCAATTGGAAAATAGTTCTGTTGGGAACTGGAAAAAAATATGGATTCCTTTTATATTTTGGATATTTAAAGATATTTCGTGTATTTCTCTATTTTTAAAATCTTACCAACATTACAATTGTTCTTGTCATATTTTTTTTTATTCTTATTTCCTATCTAATATTCTTTTATATTCAATTGAGAGGCAAAAAGAATTATGTTGTTAACGGCTGAACAACATAAAATCGTTTGGTTCGAAAGGTTGTTTCAGGCCTGCTTATTCGGATATTAATAATTATTCGGATATCCAAGCGTTGGGAAGCGGTATTTTACCTATATTTTTATTAATATAATATAATAGTTCTAAACATATTGTCTTTTAACCTTATATTTGTCAATAAAATCAAAGATGTCCCCTAGTATTTAGTACGTTAAATTACAATCGGTAAAAACCAACCTTCTTTTTCCTTTCGTCCTTCCTTTCCCTAAATTTGGTGGGTATTTTCTGGCTGTTGAATCTGTAATAGTATATCGCCCTTCTTTAAACATTGAACCTGAAATTGTATTAAGTTTTTTCCTACTCCCAAAATTTCTTTATCCACATGGTTTCGATAAATTTATTTAAATTTGGGCTTTGGTTTCTCTCTTAAAGTCTTTTTACCGCCATATTTTTAGAACACCTCCCTTTCCCCTTTTATATTAATTTGATCTAAAAGGTCCCGCAAACTTATACTTTGGAAATCTTTGGCGACAAACAATCAAGACAATGGGTACATCATCAAAATATTAAAACTCTTCCCGACGCCTTTAGGGTTGGAATTAAAATGTGCTTTATTTGTGGCAAAAGGGCTCAAAAATATCTCTTTTAGTCACTTTACAAACGATATTAAAAATATTGTTATAATTTTCTTTAATTTGGGGAAAATATTAATTTTAGTTAATTTTATTGTTGGTCTTGCAATTTGTAAAATAAATTTGTCATTTGTATTAACTTAAGAAATTTTACCATACAATGGAAGCAAAAAATGTAACTAATAAATTGGTAACAAATACTATTTTTGGATTTAAAAATACGAAGTTTTCCCTTTTGAAATGTGGCTGAAAAAAAGTGTGAAACTTCCGACTTTTTTGAAAATCTGGAAGTCTACAACTAACAACATCTAAGAGGGCTTTGAAAATTTATTATTTTATTTTAAGTTATATTAAAAAACGAAAGAGATTTTATGAATTTAAAAACGCAAATATACAAAGTCATGCCAAGAATACTAAACCTATAAAATAATTAAACGATATAGTTATAAAACTTCCTCAACACACCTAATTAACTTAGTTTCATATAAATAAAACAGCCTAAAAAATATTTGACGATATTTCTCGCGTTTTAAACCGTCAATAAAGTTTGGGAATAACAAATATTTACGCACACGAAGAAATAAACAATTAAATTATTCCAATTAATTTATTTGAAAAAATAAATAAAGTCTTCGTTGGACGAATTATTCTTTAATTAAAGCTATACGAAACCAAACTATAATGCCATTGAACCATATCTTCCCAAAAAGCCTTCATACATATGCCCAATTGTGGTTTAATCCATACATTTAATGTTGCCACCCAATACACTGTGAAACGGAATTCCGGACATAGAATTTGAGAGTATCCTTTCAATCGACCTTCTTTTAAAAAGGTTAAAATAATATATTTTTTAAGTGTAATTCAAATAAAAATAAATTTTTTTGATTGACTCTTAAATGTATTAAATATAATTATCCATCGATGATTTTGAACCTCTTTTTCATGGTTTTTAATTTAGTTTTAGTTAATTTAGGAGAAAAAATGGAGCAAATTTAAAAGAATGGGGAAATAAAACCAATTAAAATAAAATATTTCAAAATATTTTAACGTGTGTGAAGATGTACAACAAAACTCCTTGAACGTTGTTCCAAAACATTTATAAAAAGACAATTTGAAAATAAACGTTTTGATAATTTCCTGTTTTTTTGGAAACTTTTAAACAAGGTAAATATAATCGGGAAATACTTTCTTAACAACAAATTGTGGATCATCTTCCACAGATCATCCCCATTATTTTTATAAGGTGTTAACTTTTACAAAAAATCACCAATACGGTTGTAGTAAATAAATTTTTATTTTGCCGGCCTAAACCCAACGGATGGTGACCCTGTCTTTGGCTAAAAGTGCGGTTCCATTCCTTTAAGGGATGGAAATATTTTGTTACGAATATAGTGTTTTTTGTTTCCTGTGTTTTGGAATCCAAATTAATTTCCGTGCCTCCTCCATCCTGTGGTATGGGCGTGTGCTTTAGAATCCCGGAGATGTGGGGTTTCCAATCCTGCCGGGGGACTCAACAAGTTTTGCATTTGTTGTTTCCTGGTTAGTTAGGGCCAATTTGGGCCCGATCACCCAATTTCTGAAAAGTAAGATGATCCATCGTCGGATGGGCATTTAAAAGTCGGTCCACCCAAACCCGCATTGGAAACATGGTGGTACACGGTCCAAAAACCCTCTTTGGAATGAGTGGTGTATTAGGGGAGGCCTATGTCCCAGCAGTGGACATCAAAGGCTGATGATGATTAAATTTCCGTGAATATTAAAGCACTTGTTATAACTTTTACGGTTTTTGAATGTCCTCCTCATCATAAAAAATTATCCCTTGACTTGTTTTTTTATCCAAATTTTCTTCCTTATCGCCTTGAAGGCCGCGGCCACCCTGCGGTCGCTGGGTGTCAGATCAGAGCTGCATGAAGGATGATCTAGAGTTTTCCATTTAAAATTTTGATGGATCTTAAGGTCCAATCAGCCCTGGGGGACGGACATTGTCATTAGCAAAACGATACCCTTAATCCAACCCACGTTTTTTTTGTTCTGGATTGCACGGTACTGATCTTCAATGTCTCACAATAAGATTGTGCCGTGATTTTTCCGGGCGAAAATTTTTGTTAAACTTCACCTTTTTTGGGTGACGATAGAATTTGATTATTCCGTGGATTGTTGTTTCGATTCTGGTTGTGACGTTTCCCCATGTTTTTCGTCCACCAGTAACAATTGTTCTTCAAGGAACTAAAGAAGTGAAAAAAATGTTCAAAACCGGTACAATTTAAACAAAAGTAAATATTTATAAAATAAAGCATTTGATATAATTTTCTGCCCAGTAATTAAAAGTTTATTTTATTAATTGGGTAAGCAAAGGCGATAACAAAAAATCTGAAGAAGGCCCAGAATGTTGCTCAAGAAAATGAAACGTACATTTTTTCCTCCTTCAACAACCTTTATGAACAATCTTTTTAGATATTTTTTTGAAACTGGTTAATTATTTCTTTAAATTGACTTGCTGTTTATAAATAGCTGATTTAAATTCTGAAAATCAACAATAAATGGGTTGATTTTAAAAATCTGAACTGCATTAAAAAAAACATAAAATTTATATAGTTGTATAAAATTTTAAACGACATTTCTTTTAAATAATATTATATGTAATTGCAGAATAATATTTTATTTAAAAAATTGCTTAAGCTGAGGATACTGATATTTACGACTTAAAAACACTCGACCCTAATTAATGTCAACGATTTCGTTTTGCAGATTAATAATGTTCAAAGTTGCCGGGAGATTTTTAAGGATTAAAATATTTTTCACCCCAACCGTTCCAATGCATTTTAAATTTAAAATTAAATTTAAAAAATAAAAATAACATTTATTTTATGTGTTTTAACTAGTTTGATAAATATGACTTTTCAAAATTCCATATTTAAAATTTTAACCCAAATTTTTTTCTATGAATTTGCATTTTTATGATCCGCTTATTTGCCACTTCTTAAAGTTTTTAACTTCATTGCACGAATATATAATTATTCGTCCAGACTTAAACGAGGATCTGCTCATGGAAGTTTTGTAAAATCCTATGCTAGGACCAAATACATTTCTCCATACCAATTTAGTAAAAAACGTCAAACTTTTATTTTGCAACTTTTCGTTTATATATCCAGCGCTTCTTTTCCTTACCCATTCAAATCTCAAATCCTATCCTTTTGTTCCTAGTGGGAATCAACCTCCCTCCTTTCATATTCTTAATGACCCCAATTCAATAAAATATAAACAAAATTGCCATAAAACTCCTGCAGCTAAAGGGTAAAGGAAATTTGGTTCGAATATTTCTTTTGTCAAGTGGAAATCAGCTAAGACCGAAATTCCATCCCCAAAAGAGATTGCAGAGATCCAAACCAAATAACGCTAGTGGCGTATAAAAAGAATATTTTTATACCCCTTGCCAGGGTACCCTGTAGAATTTTTAATTGCATAAGAAGGCAGATAAACAGTCGGGCCACGGAAATCGACAATACGGGGGGCATTAAATGGCTGCCCCAGAGACATTCATTTTCCACCTACGACTTTGCAGAGGAATAGGCACCGTGTTGGTTCCGAGGGTTTTAATTGTTGAAAAATGTAAGCTTGAACATTTAAAATTACAAGAACCCCCTCGAGGGACCAAAGTGGTAAGTTTATTTCTCCTTGTCATTTGGCCTAGGGCCGGGGGGTTTGCCACAACGATACCAAATTTGATTTGACTTACATCCCGCTATTATTATAATGCTTCCCTATAATATCTCTGGGAAATTATTTTTATGTAAATTGGAACTCCCCCCAACTTTATCAAAATTTTAAATTGGTATTACCAAAACCCAATGTAACGTAATAATAATTCCACTTCCACTTCCACTTTAACACAATAATTTCAGGTGATTAATAAATCTGATAATATTTGTACTATAAATTAAATAATAAAGGCCTATTAAATCTGACTCAAAAATTTTAAATGTTGGATTTAAATTTCTTTTATATTAAATTTTCGGTACTAAAACGCAATTATGAAGATAGTTTGGAAAATTTTCAACGAATGGAACAAGAAATGCATAAAGTCAAGCTCCAAATGCAACATGAGTTGCATTACGTAGTAAACTATTTGGTACCTATATTTGCTTTAGTATGCTTCATATGACGATTTAAAAGTAATAAAATGCCTTTGCGGTCCATTTTGTTGGAATAGGTTCCTAATACGCCACCCTTCTTATCTTCGGTTTCTCATCCAAACACCGGCCACGAATGTCGTCCTCCATTTTGCCGTAAGGGCCTTCCCCAGGTTATCCAATAGATATTTGTGCATGCATATTGACCTCTGGCTATAGGCTACCAACGATGACTTACAAACTAGTAAACAGTAGAGTTTTACACAACTATGCCGTAGAACTCCACGGGATAGTTTTTTCTACCACGATCAAAAATAGGAAATATAGAGAAAAGTAAAGTTATGCACATTATGTTATTGCATAAAGTTTCCATGCTCTAACACTATTGCATTATAAACTTGTGTTGCTTTTACTGTTGAGCTCATCCAAATATTATGAAATAAAACCCGGGTAAAAAAAATTTTGCAATAATTCAAACTATCAAACAGGCAAATTTTAAATATTTTTTGGTGAAACTTCTTTATCGGGGTTTGGAAACAAAATTTGTGGAACATTTTTCGTTACGCGTACATTTTCCGTTACGCGCCATCTGAATTCTTATCCCACCGCGTGATTAAAGTATACCATCCATGATGTTTTTTTTTACGACATCAATGATAGTAATAATTCCTAACCGATAATAAATTTTAATGCTTCTTAATTAAACTAAAATAAAATAATTTAGAATTTTATTTATGTCTATGATAAAAAAACCCTTTATTAAATTTTATATAATTTTACTTTATTTAACCAATTTCTTAAAGTTCCATATAGTAAATTATTTTTTAAAAAAATAAATCATAAAAGTTTCACTTCTTACGAGTGTAATTATTTTTTTTGGTTACAATAATTTTTATATATAACTAAATGCTAAGATTCCATGGTTTCAAAATAAAACGCTGCTTATTTATCTAACAAATGTAGAACCAATGCTGTGTTCCGGTCAAAACACCACTGTAGCTGAAATGGCCGAAACAATTTTTTATCCGTAACGATATCATTAGTTGCGCGGGCGGGTCCTCCAGGGCTTAGCCAATTTTGATTGGACCCAACTAGGCTCCGAGTAACGGCGATATGGTGAATCCCCATTAAAGGACTACGGTTTGGAAAGGACCATGTGGTAATCCGTCTCCGGACAACGTGGTTTAAACCGGGAATTGGAAAATCCAAAAAGGAAGGATGAATACCTCGTCTGATGGCGGCACAGATGCAGGCGTCTTCGTTGATGCGGTCGGGTTCGCGATAAACGTAAAACTATTAGAAACCTTCGCGTCGGCGTGACCAAATACGATGCGCGCGAAAGGGAACTCCCGAAAGGCAATTTTTGTTGCGGCGGTGCTTGGCCAAAACCCTTCACGAAGTTTTCCACCTTTAACCTCTTTCTTCTCGAGGTGAGGAAAAAATTAAAAGGAAAAAAAAAGGCGGCGATGGGGCGGTATTTAAAAGGGAAGGAATATTATTGCGTAACCGTAATTTACGGCTGTGTTAGGCGACATTAAAATGCGTGCGAACAATTATTTATACATTTTATAACAGTTGCATGAAAATCCACAATTTAAACGAAAATATTACAGCGCACACCATAATTGGTTTGAAACACCTACTTTTTTAGACCAAAGTCGGTCTTGTAATTTAATATAAATCCTATTCAGGGCCCACACAAGTTTCAAAATAACTCTTCTTCTCTTAAGCAGGACCATTCGTAGACATGATTTTCAAAATTTCCACTTTACCAACTATCTCTTTAAGAATCATCTTTGGACTTCAAAAATATAAAAAAGGATTGGCTAAATAAGTCCAGGCGTGGTTATGCACTTACCAACACATTTTGCTAAGATTATACCAGAAGTAATTTTGTGCTTCATCCTGCATACAATACGACATACTTAGTAAAAGAAATTTGATATTTTCTTTCATGCGGCAAAAGAAGAAAAAAAAAGGCGTTACCCGCTAGGCCCTTTATTGATGACATTTCCGATGCTCTTCAACGCTCCGCTTATATAAAAAAGACCCCATAAAGCTGGCGCCGAGAAAATATATCGAATCGGTTTGCTATTGGCAAGTGATCAGAAAGTTTTCTAGTAATGACATATTTTTTTTTACATTCATTAGATTATTTTTTTAGTAGGAATTATGGATATTATAAATACGTTAACGAATAGCAAGTAAATATTTACACAGAAAAAAAACTATCTTAACCTATCTTAACTTTTAAAATATCAACAATTCCAAATCAACACAAAAAAAAAAAATTACAAGTTTGGGCTTCATCCTAGATAGTTAAACATTATTTTGACTCTATAATCAATTTATCATTATTTGCTTGGCAGATACTAATACTTTTAAATAAAAATTACTTTACGGATTTTATCGCGTTTATTTTACATTTTAAAATTAAATCGAAAACCCCTTCCAACACTGGCAAAGACCCTTTTACTCAGTCTTACCCCGTGACCACAGCCCTTTGGAAAAGTTTTCGAAACTCCAGGAATTTAAAATTTAATTTATCATTTATTTATTTGTACTTTTTTAAAAACCTCAAACTTAAGTTTTACACGAGGCGTACTTAATTTCAGGGGGTGAAATTTGATATGGGTCCAATTACAAAACAAAACTAAAAAATCTTTCCAAAATAACTAATAATTTTAGTAACCGTAAAGTATTTTAAGGATTCTTCTCCTTCCTCCTTAAAATTATTGATTTAAGGTTGATAAAGGAAAAACGTTCAATATCTTAAAATGAGAACGTCAACCTCACATTGCCCTGCGGGGATTGAATTCTTCCACTTAATTTGTAACAGAACGTTCCAGAATTTCTCTTTGGACGAATTTAGATCGTCACCCATTATAGGATTGAGGATAATTGGGTCTATTATATCGTTAATTATATTTGTTAAGTTGTTTAAAGAATTAAACTTTGTTGTTTTTCTTAACGGAGAATGTTAGTTAAGTTATGAAATGGATATTTTGACTTTTTTCATAAGAAATCTAAAAGTTTTAAAAAATTTTCTCTTTATTTTTATGAACACTTTTTAGGTTGGTAGGCTTCTATGAAAATCAGCTAAACGAACCATTATTCTGTTTAGAATTTTAGCCCATTTCAGTGTTTATAGACAATGTTTTCTTATTTCATTTATTTAGAACTTATATTTATACTTTGCATGACTGCCTAATAAATTGTATATAGTACTAAAATATTTTCAACTTGATCTCAATCCGCACTTACTTATGCATGCAGTCATTTATTTAGAGATGCACGTAATGTTCTCACCAATATTTCATTTTTTGTGAAATATATACAAAGACTCTTCATTCAATAAAATAAAAAAATAATCATTAATATTGCTAATCTGAATAGTTCTTATATTGGGATGTTGTTTACTTCATTTATATTCTTCTGAGCCTCTAATAAATGTTTATAATAACGAAAATGTATTGGGGCTTACAAACCCTCTTTCTGTAGTGCTATTTTCATTCTCGATTCTTCTTCATTTTCAAAGGAAAATTTTTGGGTCGTTTATGAAACAGTTTGAACTAATGAATAAAGAACAACAGTACGAACCATAGAAAAAACAAAACGCAAAATAAAAAAATAGCATCGTTTTGATGCTGTCGTGGAAAGAACAGTTAGCCATGCAGACGTTTCTGTGGATTTATGCGACATAAAGTAATTAAGTACTCATCTATCTTTGCATAATTTCAGCACTCTTGTAAACAAAATTTTGTGAATTACAAGTGAAATTTTAACAAAAACGTATGACCGACATCTAACAGCGTGTAAATATTTTTACGCAATTAAAGCGGTAACAACCCTTAAAAAGGTCACGTGCTTTCGGAAAATTTTTAAACATTTTATTCGTTCACTAAAAATACGGCCACATTCTGTAGTTATTGAATTTCCCAATGATAAATTGACACCATCTATCAACGCTCCTGAATGTATGTTCGATATTAATCGCTCTCGTCGAAGCTTCATCGGAAAATACAAGTTGTAAAATAAACGAATATAAATGGCATTTTACAATACACATCATTTTACAAGACAAATCAGAATAAATTTTAAACATGATAAAATTTCTCTACCAGAAAGTTTAGGCTAAATGTAATATAAAATAAGCATCGGGTCACTTTCTTTCTTACGGAACCTATGGGGAAAAAGCCAAACGATGCATATTTTCTAAAATTGGCGATGTTAATAAAACACTATTGTGGTCGGGTTTTGAAGGGCGAAGTATTTGCAACCAAATTTGTAATTTTTCTATGTCATATTGTGGTGATTGATGGCATCTTACGCCGTGTTTCACTTGTCAACGTAACGTATCCTTATTTTTTGGATAATAATCATAATGTTCTCCAGTCAGTTTTATTACCGACGGCCCGATATTAAAATTAGCCAACTGCGGGAATTTATAGTGCCATGTGTACGCACAAAACAGGTGCACTCACTCCTTTTATACTCTCAAAGCCCGACGACGGATAACCTCCCGACCGGAGGGGATGAGGGCTCAGAACCGACTTTTTAATGCCCTTATGACGCATGGATATCTTAATTTCCAGTCAATTGGGTTGATCAACCCAAATTGCCTAACCAACAAAACAACAATGAATATTTTTAAATTCCCCGCAAGAATTCGAACCGGGCCCTAGGGTTTCCTAAAAGCCCCTTACCGCTAGGCTTTAGAGGCAGTTAGGCAGGCAGCAGGTATTCGATATATACAATTATTTAAAATTATGTAAGACAAAATGTATTTGTTTAACAACTGAGTGCCAGTAGTATATAAAAGTGTATCTTCTTATAATAGCAATAACAGTTTGTCACATAAGGTTTATACAATTGAACTCTTACATTAGTCGCAGGTACACGGAAATAATATAATTTGATTTGTAGTACGTTTTACAAAACTTTAGTCCCTACAAACCTTAAGAAGTTCGGACGGAACAATGGAAACCATATGGCTTATGTAAATGATTGGAAAGAATTACAAAGGCATTTTAATTGGGAACGATAAGACCGTTTGAAGGCCAAATAATGTCTGGGAGGAATGGAAAGATTATGGGACGCGGTGAAGATTTGGAATTATGCCCGTGATCCGAGAATCGAGCATCATCTTGGATCTGCGTGGAAGTTATCACTTGTAAGGAAGCTGCAACTAGATTCTTTGTAGACAGAGCGCAGATAAGTAGCATACGCGTACCATCTTCCCATTTATATTTAGTTCTTTTTGCTGGTGGGGATTGAAAGGAGTGAGGCTTTTAAAATATAGATCCTTGGAGGTCTTCATATCGTGTCCAATACCCATAACTTTACAGCAGGCTCTGCATACCGAATAAAATAAACAATATTCAACCTTTAAAATAAACCTTTAAAATACTAAACCAAAGGAGGAACAGTAGCCATAACAAAAGGCCTCAAAACTCCTCAACCAGTTTGAGATAAATTTAACTTCTTAAGTTTTATGTTACAAACAATGAAAGAATGGATAAAAAATGTTATCGTAAATTTTCAAGCGTCAGTATTATAAAATTGTGTCACAAAAGAAAACAACGAAGCGGTAAAACTCCATTCATCGGAGTGTTGAATAATAATGACGGAAAAATTGGTTATTGTCCTTTCTTTTTGCGTTATGCCTGTCGTTTTTAATTTATTGAGTAACTTTTTTAATGTTATTTACGGAAAATACATAAACTACAATAAAATCGTAAAGACTATAAATTACTCCAGTAAAAATAAAATGTTACTCAAACCTGCAATGCAGATCGAATTACTTAAAATAACTCTCCTTTATTCGCAGATGACTTTGCTAAATGCAAAGTTATTCGCTTTCAATTACTTTAAACCATGTCATTATGCCTTTGTAGTTTTTTACTTGCATTAGTTTAAATTATTTTATTTTATAGTCCACATTAAGGCATTTAATATATAACAAACATATCTCAGATGTATTTTTGAAACATAAAACAGGCGATCCTCTGTCAGGGGATAAACAAAGGAGGTTTATTTTTAAGATAACTAAGGCCTTAACGCAAGTATATACAATACATAAAAAGTTGGGATGCATGAACAGCCATAAAATTTGAAAATTAGCGCACAAAGTTCGCCCATTTAAATTTATTGTTCCAAACAAAAGGATTCTTGACGAAGCTAATTCATGGACATGGATGGCATTTCAAGTTCATGGACGCGTTTGAGGAGTAAAATTAATGCCCTTAAACTCTTTGATGTGTGAGACTAAGAAATTTAAAAATGTAACTCTAAGTTTTGAGAAGTATTGAAATAAAAAGAACTTTACAAAATATTACAGCAGGTTTAAACTGCTTTCATTTTGTCATGGTTCAGAGATGAGCGAGTAAAGTGTAACATTTTGAATTAATTCCGATACCGTAATTTTCATGCATGTTACGCACGTTATGTTTAATAGTAATTGCAAAGTAGATGCTAATAAGTTTAGTTCATCAAAACGATCATAAGTATATTTAATAGTTATCGGTGAATAAATCAAACAGGTTCGGACCTACAAAAGGCCCCCCCCTGGGACCAGAACGCAATTTATTGTTCCTAAAAAGAAAAGGTTGTAAGTAGAAATTTTTCAATTGGTTCTTTACAATTAATAAATTTGTCGGCAACAGAAGCTGTCATGACTTCATTGAAGGAACCGATCATTGACCTGCAACGTAGGCGTTATACAAAAGCCATAACTATGCAAATGGCTTCGGTGTAGCAATTAAGATGACCTGTAGCGTTATTGATTAATAACTAACACACAAGAGTCGTTCCCATCTGTCTTGAGTGACATACGTCAAGTATACTGCTACACGATATTTGTTTAATAGTTTAGCAATTTATTTTTACATTAATTTCTGCCTTTTAATAAACCCTTGAAGTTTTGCCAACATTTTAAATTACATTTTATTTCCTTACTTCCTAAGTTTTGTCTCAAAGCTGGAATTTATAAAAGACATTATTGTTAAAATAAAAAAAACAAAAGGTAAATGAATACTTTTTTTTCTGATGATCTCGTGCCCTGTGGGGTAAACCTACTTACCGGATGTGAGGAGGGGGCGTTGCCACGGGCGGTCTCCCCCCGGGTGTCTGTATACCAACCGGCCCACGGATGGGGAGCCTCCGGCCTTGGGCCTCACCCTGATACCCTGGCTTGCTTTGAAGGAAATTGGCGCAAGAAAATCCTTTTCAATCAAAATGGTGTTGGTTACGGTGTCTTATACCAAAGGGTGTGCCTTTCAAAACCTCACCGGTGGGCCGATGTCATAAACGTTTTGATTTTAACTTCTAAGTGTTGGGTGTGTTTTGGGCCCTGCTTGGGTGTCGCAACCTTTATGCCTTAAAGGGCGTTAATTAGATTCTTGTATTTTTACAAGTGGCCAGCCATGGCTCCGTGTGGCGGCGAATCATCTCTGCTTTGTTGAATTCATCTGGATCAAAAGAGATCTAGCGATTTTAAAATGACACGCATGCTGTCTTTTTTTGAGGCGGCGGGTGGCCGCTGTGGCATCCAAATCGGCTCCAGCGCTGGCTGTTTGCCCGCGGGGGAAATCGCCAAGCCCGTTAGAAGGATGGAGGTTGAGATGCGGTTGCTGGGGATGAAATCGGTGAAGACCTACCTTTTACTGGCATACCCAAGGGTCCATCTTTGCCCGTGTTTTAAAGTTTTTTAGAAATTTGGTTGGGTTTTGGGGTAAAAAGCAGCCAATGTTACTCAAGGTGAATATACTTTTTCACGGATGAAAGAATATTTAAAATCGACATAGTAGTTTTATGTATACACACTACAAACATACGCACAAAAATACAAATCTTTTCTCTATGTAATATGAGTAAAGAATGCAAAAAGCAGGCAGATGACTCTCGAGTATTCATAAAGTCATTCATTCTCCTCAACGTGTACTGTAATAAATTAAACTGCGTATGTTTCATGTCACATTTTCATCCTTAATTTTACAGAGGCATCATTAAAGGTCCCTGGAACCAAAAGGACACGGTGGCGGTTTTATTCAACAAAGTGTTACATCAAAAATGGGTTTGATAGGGGATAAAATAAAAAAAAAATTTTTTCAAGAAGTACTTTAATATTATTTCATGGGAAAAGAAAAATACCGAAACTATTAGAAATTTCCCTTATGGCGTAAAAAGACCCTCAATTAAAAATATTCCTACAACAATTTATTATTAAAAAATAATATTTTTTAATAAACCTTTGCTGTAAGTAAATTTTTATTTGTTCAGATTTCTAATAAGTTATATTTTATTAATTTTAGCTTAAATTAAATATACTTTTTATATAAGCCATGAAATAAAAAAACGTTTTTCTAATGTTTAATTTCACCTTTTGCACGTAGCTATTAACCACAAACATGCGTTATATCATAAACCTTGGATAAAGATGTAGATCGTAAAATGTTGCTGTTTAAATATGTTTTGTAAAAAGCTTCATAAGTTTTATGCTTTATTTATCTTATCGTGTATAAAAATATTACGGTTACGTTTAGGTCAATCACTAGAACTATGTTGCAAAATTGTATGGATAATATTATTGGTCAAAATTTTTTGAATTTTAATTATCAGAACATGTAAGGGTGTTAATTTGTAGTATAACATTAGTAAAGGGATTTCTCAACCAAAAGGTAAGGAAGTTTATTGTAATGGCGATGTTATTTGGAGCCCCCTTACACCCATTTCTACGAATTATGGCCTCATTTTATAAAATCTAATAAATCTCTTATCTTTCTATTTGGCCTGATGTTAAGAAGCTTAATAGGTTTCAGTCCATTGCTGGCAATTAATAAGAATTCACTGTGTCGTGTCTGTATTTAGACAGAAAAAACAATTGAAGCAATAGCAACTTGCTTATAACTTTGACTACTTACAATTAAGCAGATAAATGTTATAAATTTGAGGAAAATTTTTATTTTTAAATGTTATAAATACATTATAATAATTAAAGTTGCTAAAAAAGTTGGTATTTTTTAACGTCACGTAAAGGTTATCAGATTAATCCCAGCTGGGTTTTAATAAAGGAATAAAAAATTTGAATATTTTTTATTTTTATTTCTTTGTTTACGCATTTTTTATGGTTTTTCAATCGTTAATTAAATCGTTACTGTGAATAGGTAATAAAAATATTTCTTTTAAACAATATCTCGCTAATTATGTTCATTTAAGGGATATTGTTTGAAGGAGAATCGTATTTTGTTGCGCTATTTTCGGTTTAGCTGACGATTTAACACAGATAGGGCAAAAGTTTGAAGAACTTAATGAAGCTTTTCAAGTCATTTACATAACCCATTTGTAGGCTAAGAAAAAAAAATTAAAAGTTAGATTAATGAAAATTTAAGACTGGGTAATTAACATTAAATATTATGAAACTTTTAATTATGTTGTCCGAAAAAAGTTTATTTTTATCTTATTAATTACAAAGATCTGTTTTCAACAGACATATACTGATACAAAGGTGGAAATTCTAAAATGGTTTTTACTTCCTTCCTACTCCAGGAAATATGTCATTCTATTTAACGATAAAAAAGTCGAGAAACTGCGTTTAAATTTCCGCCTACGATAAGTTTCCTTGGTGTAACCTATGTCTGTCAATAATTTAAAACTTATTATTTTGTTGCTCAAGCTCCAGCTCAACCTTTGCTCAGGATTATTCTTTCTTTACGTATATTTTTCTAGTTCATATAATAACTGGAGTCCGTCCACGGCCCCGCCCACGTTCTTTGCAGGTTTTAGTATCAGATATTTCGACAATCACACTACTTTGCATACAAGAATACAAATCTTTCCTCTTTATAATATTATTAGATCACTGAATAAACGCCTTATGTATGCGTTATTAGTTATTTCATATTAGTCTTGAATAATTATTCTTTTCGCAATCAGCAGCAATTATTTACGTCTCGTTTATGTTCTTATTCTAGCGCATCCTTCAAAGTAGAATAGAGCACAGTCTTAGACTTGACTATTGAATGTATTTTAATTATGAATTTATTTACATACATTTGGATTGTAACTTCTATTCACGGTTTGACTAATTATCATAATGAATAACGATACAGCTTTTAACATATTATATTTTTAAATTACTTATTAATTGTGAAAATGCTTATAATTTATTAAAAAGAAATATAATATAAGAAGCGGTAAGTCAAACGCTATATGAGAGTCATGAAATCGTAAAATTAATGAGTAAAGTTCTCTTTTTAAGATACCAAACAATAATTATTGCAACGATACTAAGATTTTTTTACGACGGCTCGTTTGAAAGTAAAATTATTGTCGTAAATTTTATTGTGCCACAGATAAAATAAAAATGTTTGATTTGCACAATTTATGTATATTATATTGGATACCAATGAAAATACATTAATATATACAAAACTTTAGATATAATTATGATAAGTATGTTCATAAAAAACTTTCTTTTATCTTTTATCTCCTTTGAATACCTCTGAACATGTGCCCGACCTCAGCACGCTTTTAGACATGCTTAAACTTAGTCCGTAAACTTTCACCATTAGGATCCATTGTGCTCGGAGACAAAGGGCATCTCCGTATACATCGTTATGAAGTATTATTAAACTTATCGATACTTTGGAAAGTTTAAGTTTATGTTCCATGTCTTATGTTGCATTGTATAAGAAATATTTCTCTGGAAATAATTTAAACCTGTTTCTTAACTAATTTGCTCATTTAGATAAGGAAATAATGGGATGTTTAATATTTGTAATATGGAGTGTTAAATATAATTTACAGAACGTTAGTTCAAAGTATAAGATGAAAGGGCTGTTTCGTCATATACTATTATTGCATTACCTAAAATTGTCATTGATAGAGGTGATAGATACGAGTTCTGGTGCGTTTCTGCAAAAAAGCAGTTGTGTAATGATACTACCGTATTCTGGTTTGAAGGCAATCGTAGTCAGCGTAAGCGAAGAGCTTTGCGCTGTATGGTTCGCTGTATTTGAAAATGTGTGAAAATTTGTATCGAGTCCGTTCATTATGATTATTTTAAACAGTCGTTACAAGACGATAGACATAAAGTAATACACGTTTTAATTATAGATCTACAAATATGTGCCAAATTTAATTCCCATTAACCTTTTATCCATAAAAAAATGTATTTTAACAACGAAACAATTTCGCGTCCAAAGCTTATTGAATTATTACAATACATATTAAGTATATGGACTGTTAGGTTTGTTAGTTAGTTTGTAGGGCAATTTGGGCCGATCACCCAATTGTCTGAAAAGTAAGATGATCAGTGCGTAGGATGGGCATGTAAAAAGTTGGTCCACCCACCACACTGGTGCAATGCGGGTTGCATTGGAACAGCGTGGTGGGATACGGTTCAACACCCCTTAATGTAGAAGGGGAAAGTGGGAGCATTAGGGGAGGCTTATGTCCAGCAGTGTACTATCGCAGGCTGATGATGATGATGATATACTTATTAAATCTTTGCTAAAGGGCAATCATCGGTAAAAATGACAACAGAAAGACAATAATAAAAATAAACAGAGCATAGTTTAAACATAAACAAGCATAAATAAATATAGCAAGAGCCCAAAAGACAAGTTTGATAATGCGATGTGAAAATACGAAGACGCCTTCCACACCTGCATTATTTATGGAAACAAATGCGACACGTAGTTACGCGAGGCGTAACTTAATGCGGAATAAATATTGCCAAATTATGAATTACAAAGCTTAAATTGTTATGAGTGACACAAAAAAATATTTTATTTTGGTATGGTAGCGATAAAAAAAAACTGAAAAATATAGCTTTCTTTATGATAAAAGAAATAACACGAATAGATGACCTTTAACTTGTCGCTACGTTAGGGTTATTTACAATATATTGTTATAGAAAGATAAAAAAAAACAATTTTAATGAAAATAATAATGAAAACGGTTGCAAAAATGCTTAAAACATAAAAAAGCATGACCTGTTAATAACAAAACGTTAACTCCTTTTCACTTATCATAAACATCTTTAAAATGTGAGTAAAAGAAGCGTTGCGATTAAATACTGTGGACAATTTACATTTATTACTCTTTACATTATTAAATGACACGATTTTTCTCTTAAAGAGGCAGAATGTGAGTTATAATTAATTTATGGAGGAAGGAAATGAAAGAAAAGTCTAATGCTACGATAATGAGCGGAAAATTGAATTATACACGGACACATAGCAGACGTCCACCTGGATTAACTATAATATTGTGAAATAATTTGTCATGATTACGTAGCAAAATACATTGGTTTCTATAATAACGAAATTTTTTACATAAAAAACCATGTACTATGAAGTTCGTAGGAAAATAAAATAATTTTGTTTTATTAATCTTAATTCATTACAATTGACACACAATCTATATAATTTATAGCCATTGTATTTACTGGGTAAACGAGACATAACATCCTATCTCTCAGCTGGAAGCGCGTTGGTTGATACCCCTGGTATTGCCGATATCTATGGGCGTCGGTGACCACTTTCCATCAGTTGGGCCGAATGCTCAGTACACTCAAACATTACATTCCAACGCTATACCATATTTTGATTAAGTCAAATATACTCATCAATCCAACACTTAAGGACCAGCAAATCATTGATACTGATCCCTGCAAGACAGGTTGCAGACCTAGTGCAGGGTCATTAATCAAACGCAAATCGGGATCAAAATGTTTATTGCTGACTCAAATTAAACAATATATACATGTTTTTATCGTATTGTACGTATCTTGCTTACTGTGTATTAATGCTTTAGTTTAAAAAAAGATTTTTATTATTATTAATACATTTTTTAGCATTCTATTTCATCATTTCTTTTTAGTTTAATTCTGCGCTTGGACATTAAATTAAATAAGCGTATTTATATTATACGCAGTGAAAATGGTTTTATAAACTTGATTTTTTATTGTAAAATTGCCTAAAGTTACGACTGAAAATAACAAAGAGAGTTAATTGGCTGATTTTCAAACGACGAGGTGCAAATAAGTTATACTGAATTCAACACCTGCAAAACTCAGCTTGGCCTTTGTTAATAACGTGCTTACTGGAGTTATAATCGGCCATATAAATCCTCTGTTACTTAAATGTGACTTTTAAATATAAAATCATTTAATTAATAAAAGCACGTTTATTTTATAAACTTTTATATTAGACATTGTTTTCCTTAATACGAATGACTAGAATGTTCACAGTTTCAGGTGCTACAAAGCACTATCTAGCACTAAAAACTGTAAGCGATGACTTATACCGTGACAATCGCTAATAATTATTATGAGTAATAAATAAACTGCCTCCGTAGCCTAGTGGTATAGGCGTGTGGCTTAGAAACCGGAGGTCGTGGGTTCGAATCCTGCGGGGACTCAACAAATTTTCATTGTTGTTTCCTAGTTGGTTAGGGCAATTTGGGCCGATCACCCAATTGTCTGAAAGTAAGATGATCCATGCGTCGGATGGGCATGTAAAAAGTCGGTCCACCCACCAACCCGCATTGAACCAGCGTGGTGGGATACGGTCCAATTACCTCTAATGGATAGGGGTATATTAGGGGAGGCCTATGTCCAGCAGTGAACTATCACAGGCTGATGATGATGATGAAATAAATAAACTATGTAATCTACACTATATACTATTATTATTTAATATCTATACTGTTATAAACATGATTGATTTGAATTTTTGTGTGTAAATTCAAAACTGAGTGCTGTGCCGATTTGAAATATTCTTTCGTTATTATATTATTCTTGGGTATCATATAATACATACTTTGTACATTAGGAAAATTCATTTCAACAATCTATATCTAAGCGTATATATAACTTGAGATAAAGTTGCTAGAGACAGGTTTGCTTCAGCCAGCGCAGGTAGGGTTTTGAAAGATCAAAATTGGTGATTGTAAGCCACTAATTGGGCATTAGGGAAGAAAAACGTAGTGATTATAGGAGATAAAACTCATATTAAAGAAACGAAATCGTAATTTGTTATGTAATAAGTAAGCAGTTTTTTGCTACAAAAAGAAAGACAGAGATATCTTGGTCAAATTTGAGTATACGTAGACATTATAGGCGACAGAGTAGGCTATAAGAAAATTTTATCATGACAATTTACTGTGTAATATCACTACTGCACTCCAGTTTGAAGTGCATTGTAATAACGGGGGAAACAAAACCTATCATCCAACTCTTAAGGTAAAACATTAATATTATAAGGCATCGTGTCTACAAATGACACAGCATCTTTACTTATTAGCAGTCCTTCCACGGCTAAAGACATAAAACCAGACATCGTACTTGTATGAGATGATTCTTTTCTTTAAGTCACATTGTAAAAGAATATTTTATGTTTTGTTTGACTCACTTATCAAAACATTTTCTTTCTCTATTCCGGACTGAAAAAATATTTCACCTCTTTTCAATATTGGTGTAAAAAGTGAGTACTCTTACAAAGTTTTCGGAAACAGTCATTGAATTGCAACGCAATCCTCTAAAATGCTAAATAAAAAGTTTCATTCAGTTACGAAATCAATTAGTGGAGTTCTGTTGGAAACTGAAAAAATAGTCTAGCTTAAACATTTTGCAATATTCATTCCACACATGTGACTTACTGGTTTAACGATGATCAAGTACATCATTGTCATCATATGACGTCTACAAATATAATCATCGAAATTGTCATTATGTCTTCTCTTATTATAGCCTTATTACTGCCATATCTCAGAACATGATCTTCACATTCCCGCTTTTACTGTCATGAATTCTTAAAACTGTACCGAAAAATTTGTGCCATTAACATCTTTTGTGCCCATCAATAAGAACAATGACGAACGTCATCATAAGCATTAAAATTCTTCGACGTCTCATTTGAAATTGACGTCACGCTTTATATAAAATGACAAAGGGCAAGAATATCTACTGCAATCACGTAACGAACGATATTAAAATATTTCTCTAATTGTATGAGTAGAAAACTGTTTAATAGCGTTATCAGTTCTTGTTACTTGTTTTATATTTCTAAATAGTTACATTTTATTTTTTAAAACAAAGCAAAATAGATGTCAATTTTAAATATCTGAAATGACATTAAACTCTTTTAGAAATTTGCAATAATATAGGAAAAATAATTCGCAATTCTCATTTGCAGTTAAAACGCTACTAATTCGTTTGGCACACTTCTGTTCTGATATACTTACAGCCTTAGCCTAGTGGTATGGGCGTGTGCTGTAGAAACTAGAGGTCATGGGTTCGAATCCTGCGGGGACTCAACAAATTTTAATTGTCGTTTCCTAGTTGGTTAGGGCAATTTGAGTCGATCACCCAATTGTCTGAAAAGTAAGTTGATCCATGCGTCGGATGGGCATATGAAGTCGATCCACCTACCAACCCGCATTGGACCAACGTGGTGGGATACGTTCCAAAACCCTCTAATGGATAGGGGTGTATTAGAGGAAGCCAAAAAAGTTTTTGTTTGTGTATTTATTAAAGAAACAGGGTTTATTAATATTCAGAGCATAAATGCTTTTTGATAATATATTCTGAAACATAAATTAACTACACAAACATAAAACATAGGTACTGCTTAACAGGAAGTGAAATAATAATCATCATCATCATATATGCATATATGCTGGATATAGGCCTTCCCTAATGCACGCCACCGCTTCCTTTCTTCGGCTGTTTTCATTCAGCCCACAACGGCCACTTTGCGAATGTCATCACTCCAACAGTGAAATGATAAAAGAACAAAATATGTCTTTAACATCAGCAGCCTTTATCGGCCCACTGTTGGACATAGGCCTTTTTCAATAAACGCCAAGACGGTCGATTCCAGGCTACTCGTTGCCAACTTGAACCCCACCTAGTCTGGGTCGACCAACGCTCCGTGTTCCCAAATACTTCAACGAAAAGGAGATGTACGAATGGCGTTGTCGACTCTTCGAAAGGATTGACATAGTTTTTTATTATTTATTTGACTTACAAAGTTTAACAAAATTTTGCAAACACTTTTTGCGTTTTTACAAGGGAATAGATATATATATTTTTTTTTTTTTTTTTTTTATTGCCAACGAAAGCAGACGAGCAGTCGGGCCACCTGATGGGAAGTGGTCACCGACGGCCATGGACATCAGCAATACCAGGGTATCACCAACGCGCGCTCACCGTAAAGGTACCGTAAGATATTGAAGTTTAGTAGCTATAATACTTGCATCTGTGTACGTCTGTGCGTCGATGCGTACGTCCATACGTGAGTCCATGCGTGTGTGTGTGTGTCATAATTTTGTATCTTATTTGGGAGTCGCATATATTTACTCTTTTCTCATGGTATTATTACCGCTTCCTGTATAATAATGATAAAGTCAAAAAATGTGCATTGATTACATTATGTAACAAAAAGTTTATTTTTTTTAGATTATCATTGATGTATCTTTCTTTGTGATCTAT